>CM031235.1:145019256-145400228 GCA_018340775.1 Taxus wallichiana var. yunnanensis | reverse complement strand
GTTGTACTTCGTTCAATTTACGTATTGCTAGAAAATTAGGTGCGATCAGAAGATTCATCCAGGACTTAAGCCCAGCTGACCGTCCGATCCAACAATTTACTCAAGAAAGACTACGGCATTGATTGGAATAGAAGGCTAGCGATGAAGCTTTGGCTTAGCGATTAAGCGTTTAACTGGCACATGCATGCTGCAGCCCTAATGCCACTAGTGGATCTTCGTTAATCTATATTAAGCGAGAAATTCACCGTGTCTCATTGGCGCAATATGTTGGCCCGAAAGCGATGACCAAGAGAGAAGCGTGCGTTTATTTCGTGGCGAACAATTTGCTTTCATTATGAAACATCTTATCTATAATGACGAGAATGTCGCCGTAGTCTTAACGAAGCGCTTTGAACCTTTATATCTTAAATCGAAACAAGGTCATGGTAACGGACCATTTACGAGACTTTTTCTCTGAGTTCCTTATCGAAAAAATTTGGGCGTTTTCTCTTAATGGGAGAGTTAGAATTAACATTTATGTCGAAGTCGATTGAAGGAATGATCATAAGTGGATTAGTTGTTATGACCCATTAGGCGGAGAGCGATCTAATAGATTTGGATTTTCCAAGATGAATGCGTGCATACTACACTAAAATGCGACTGCTTATCTCACGAGGTGCCCTTGAGCACACCGATATCATTAATTATATCATGGACCATACGTACTCGGATGCGCTTACACTGCAACAAAGAAGGCGACACATAATCGTGAGCCAACATGTCATTATAGAGCAGGAGTGCTCTATCGAAAGTGCATTCGATGGAATGCTCTTAAGGTGTCGACACACGAAGAGTCCAAGAGGATTCTCCATGAATCCCACGGCCATGTATATGGAGGCCACTTTGGTGGCCATGCCACCGCTCGTAGTAAATACATCGAATGAAATTCATTTCTGCCCACTCTGGTAACAACATGACGCGATAGAGTTTCGCAGACGCAGTGTCATAAGTGCCAAGAATTCTCCCATGAGATCCACACATGCCAACACAAGCTCGCAACTTAATCGCTACTCCATGGCCGGTTTTCTACATGGGTACTAGACTTAATAGGGAAATTCTTCCTCATCCATGATGCCATAATTTTATAATCACGACTACCGAATATTTTACTTAAATGGGCAGAGGCCATGCCTCTACCACCGTATTCTGTCTCATAATCGCTAAGTTCATTTTGAACCAAATCATTTGCGATACGGTATCCCATAAATCATTATCTCGAGATAATGGAACTTATTTGAGAATGAGGAAGTTCAGGCTAGACCTATGAAACAAATTTAAAATAAGCCATCATCGGCTTCCTTGTATTATCCCCAAGCCATGATAGGTCAAGCAATAAACAAAACACTTGAAAGCCATTCTCCTCAAAACAAGTAGAAAAGAAAACAAACGAGATTGGCATTTAAAGTTATATCCGGTCTTTGTGGCCCACCGAACCTCAATAAGAACACCACGGCCAGGAGCGGCTCCTTTCTCGCTAGTATTTGGGGCGTAAGCGGATTCTCCCGCAGGTCGAAATACCGGTCTCAGCATTTCACTACAAGGGGAGTTCCCGGGATGAAGACGCTTGCAAGAAGCACGCTCTTTCCCAATTAGGAAAGCCTAGATGAAACTAGGTTGGGAGGCTTTGAGTAGCGGCGTCAGAGCTTATGGCGACCCGAATGTGCTTGACGATATAACGAAGGTCTATGAACGCGATATATACTTAAGGTGATCTAGTTCTAAGACTAGACATCCTGGATCGACAAAAAGACCAGCGAAGGAAGGAAATTCCGGCCCAAATGGTCTGGGCCCATACCGAGTCACAAAAAGGACTAGAAATGGTGCATACCTCTTACGCACGCCAGAAGGTGAGAATTTGGTGAAAGCAATCGATTCACCACCGCACGTCAAATGCGTTTACGCATGTGGCCTAGCATTAGCACGGGATAGCCCTATCTACATTTTGCATCTTCATATAGATTTAGATCATTTTGTCCTAACTTGTTCTTACACAAATTGTGATCAAGGAATTTATTCTCAAAGTAATTCATTACAAACTCATGATGTTGTTGCCGCAAAATTTCTAATCATATCTCTCCATTTTCACGATATCATCGATCACTTGAGAATCTTTTATCAAATAAAATCAAACATGATGAAGTCTTAACGGTAACTATACCAAGATCTCAAGTTTGTTCTCGCTTTGATTTCTTCTTAGGATAGGTGTCTTGCCTGTAGTGCATTCACAGAAGCTTCATGGTGTCACATCTATCCCATATACACATCTCTTTGGAAATAAGCATATATTGACATTTTACTCAAAAAGACAAGTCAAAAGTGATTAAAATAGAAAATTTTATTTTTACACATTTCCTTGCCCACCAACCTTCGGTGATGAGCTTACGTCTCTTTACTAGTGACGTAGGGTTGGGAAAGGATGGAAATGCCCTTACTACGCCTATGCACTTACTGGTGATAAACCCATGCTTCTTCGGGTAGTAGGGCCAAAGTGTAGGGTCCTCTGAAACCAAATACAAACATTAAAGGTCATAAGCAGACTATTCAAGCTTTGAATCAAAAGCAGATATGAATCAGATATTCGAAAATTCCGAGAGAGTTAAAATCCTAAAAACCCATATTTTGTCTACTATGTGGCCATCTAGCGGTCTAAGTCTGAGATAAACCATGAAGCGAGTTAAAATTCCAAAACTATGAAGTCATTCGGGTGGAGTAAGCTTGTAGTTTTCAATTTAGTTCCACCCAAAGCTTAATCTGCCTTTCATCACTATCATTTCACCATATTTCATAACTTGCGCCCTTGCGCTCTTAGTGATGAGCCTCGCATCTTACTAGTTGCAAGTGGAGTTAGGAGTAGAGCGAGTTAATCTGTTCATCATAGATGTGGTTATTTTCATCACTTTGCCAAAACAAACATGAGGTATCCAAATTGCTCACCCCGAAGCTAAGATTTAAGATCACAATATATCTACGATATAAGTGTATCAAACATCATGAAACACAAAAGAAAGCAGAGCATTTTGTATCATCATGCGTTTCTCCATTGCATACATATATATAAAAAAGTATATAAAACATACATCGTAGTATACATTGAAGAAACTGAAATAGAAAGGGAAAACACCAAGACATGAGTTTTGATCCAAAACGAATGCATATATATAAATAATCAATGTTTATATACAATGCCATCATGCTCTGGCATGGTCAAAACGCACTTCAAAGAGCCCGTGATATACAAAAGAATCTATAGTACAAAATGCGTAGAGCTAAGTAGTCTCTCAACCCCTGCGCGACCCCTCTCTGAAGGTGCGCGCCCTCGCTAGGGCTCCTTAGGCTATGCCGGCGCACTGTGAACGCACTGCGAGGGCTCGGTGGTCCCGAGGGCAAATGACCACGGTCTCGCCACGAAAATGGCTCCTCATAAGACGCCGCATTGTCCTATAGCACCGCAACTCATGTACGGAGAGTCGACACCATCCCTGGCCACGTGCCCAACGGGAGCGAAGCGTCGGTATGCCTGCACGTGCTGCCAAGGCTCCCGGCATCTCTGCTGATAGCTCTGCGTGGGTCTTATCCATGGGATCATCAGAGAATCAAAGGCATACCCTGCGGGATTAGATCCTGCCACTCGTCAACAGATCTCTGAAACAAAGAAGAAAAATGAATTAGAAACTAGACAAGAGACTAAAAGATACAATATCGAAAACACAAGGAGAGATAAGCGATTAAAAATCCTAAATTAAACAAACATTGAAAAGATGAGAGGATAACTTTACTCGGATCACCGGGCCTCTCCAAGATGGGTCGGGCCACGCACCCGCCGCAGATGCAGCTGCTGCAGGCGAGGCTGCTCCCGTAGTAGGGCTTAACATGACGCATCCCCATGCAATTGACTCATCCTCTCCACCATGGCCCACTGGGAGAGTGGCTCCTCCAAGTAGAGTCTCTCTCTGCACTCTGCTCGGCCCTCTCTTGCTGCCAAAACATCACGAGTGTCGTACTGCCACTTCAGGATCGCTATCATCCGCTCTGCTCCCTCTCGACCCTCCCTCTGTAAACTCCTTCGAATCGGAGTCAATATCATGGGGTCATGCCCGCGAGCTGTGGCGAGGACCATGGCAGTTAGTCTGAAAGCGAAAGGTGCCCACGGGCTCACTCGGCTCTCCCTCAGCCGAACTACCCTCCTGGCTGCGATGGGAGTGCCGGAGTGATCATGTCGAAACCATGGCCTCTACATTCCCCCCCTCTAGCCTCGCGGGATCGATCTATAGCCCAGGTGTATTTGGAAGAAGCATGCCCGCATGGAAGGCCGACTCACTGAGGAACTCGCGAAAAAGGTGTACCTCCACCCGTCCATGGCCGATAAGCTGCCCTTGTGGTGGAGGCGGGAGATCAATGTAATGGTCTCCTGCGCCCGGCGTATCATGGATGCCATAAGCCAGGTCACGGCGTCGCCTCCATACTCTGCTTTATGGTGGAGGCATTTGGCTGGTGAGTGCTTTAAGCACCGAAACATATCTCGACACATCTAGCGCCCTCACAACCCACTGGGTCTGCCACCTCTGCCCCTACGCCATAAGGAATAAAATGCTTATACACCATGACTCATAACTAGAGTCGGGTGGCTCATTTGTTGACTATCCTGTTAGATGGACCACCTGTATAAGTCATGGTAGGTGGTCCCCGTAATATCTGTGCTCCTGAGGCATATATTCGGCCATGCCCCTATCTATCATGCGATGATGGGGGCCAGCTGAAGAAAGTATAGTAAAGTATCTCCTCCCTTGTCCCGATCGAGCCCTCGAGGCAAGGATCCCATGATAGCTTTGTCGAAATACGGGGATGGGCAAAGAAGGAATCGATCGAACTCTCACTCCTTCTTGAACCCCGTAGAGATGGCCGCATCCCCATGCTGAGCCCGCCCTTATGTGTAATGTTGCTCAGGTTGAGACCTGCCTGCGTCTCTAATGTGAGTCTCCTCCCGATGATGGGACCCCGAGATACGATAGACATCCTCAAAGTGATGGTCCACTCACCGCGGACCCCTGGCGATTCGAAAAAGTGTTCCGTCTGCATCCCGATATGAAAACAAGTCACGAAAGTATGTGGTTTGGATGGTGTGACATGGGGCACGCATGATATACGCAATATGCCGGCCCTCTGTAATGTATCCTCCTCATCCTGAGAAAGGGCATCAATACCCCGGAGAGCCAGTCACACTCTCTCTCTCGGGCTCCCATCTCGATATACTCTGCTCCTGCTTTGCGTGACTGACCAAAACACACAAAACAGAGCAAGTTAGTATCCCAATCAATATCGAGAGAGTCATAAAAGCATATAGAAAATGATAAAAGTACAAAATCTGCAGTCTCAAAATAGGTTCCTTTTTGCATTGTGGTAAAACCACCGCCCTGACAGAGGGTAGGTTTTATGACTTGCCGCCAAGGCGGCGGTCGTGCTCTTCACCACTGATCGGGTGATGAGTCAGTCCGCCACCAAGCACAGTAAGTGCGGTCGCGATCCCAAACTCCTGCTGGGTTATTAACCCCAAAAGCCCAAAAATGTAAAAAAAAGACCATTTTAACTAAAAACAAAGCCTACCTGGGTAGTGCGCCCCCTAGATGGACCTTTTGAACTTGACATTTTCAAAATAACCCCCATTCTGAAAGAATTTGCCATTTTCAAATTTAAAGGGGAAAAACACAAAATCGAGGAAAACCTGACCTGTGATCTGGCAGGCGGTGTTCCGCACGTGGAGGCATGCTCACGATCTCACTACGGATGTTTTGACTCTATTCACGCGAGAAACCGTCAAGTAGGTCCTGTGAGCTCAAAATCAATCAGAATCGACTCGCCAGTAAATGAATAGGAAAATGGGCCCACTTTCATATATATATCAAATTCTATTTCGCTTTTAAAGTGACTTTAGGCTTTTTAGGAGCGATGGGGTTTGGGAGTCATCACCGATGGAGGTAAGTTTCTATCCCCGCATCTTAGAATGTGTATCTGTCTTGCCCACGTTCTCCTTGGCCCTATTATTTTCGTGTGTATCTTCCAAATTATTTGTTTCCATTCACTTCGCACGTTGAGCTCTCTTTTCATTCTCACGCGAGGTAGCGGGAATTTTGACGATGGCGTCATTTTCGACACACTAGATGGACGAAGTAAGGTAATCCCCCATTGCTTCTAACTCCCCATTCGCGGACTGTTCCATACTCCGCGACCCAACGCTTAGTGCCTTTCATGGCTAAAATGCGCTTCCTAGCCGAGGGGCAATATGTACGTACATTTTAAAATGAATTTTGTAGAAGGTATGCCAAAGTGTCATCGCTGCACAGTTGAAGCCACGTTCTCCTTAACAATTTTGCCTCAATGATGATATACGCACAGATCTCTCGCAAGGTGTTGGATGGATCTCGGAAAAGCCCTGAGTATGCGTATAACATCCCACATTCCCCGCGAGCTCCCCGTTTAGCCCTGCTCAAGCCTATAGAGGCGGTTGTTCCCCTTTTTCCCTCTTTCACCATGAGGCCTCGACTCTTCGAGGTGTTGGGATCAGGAAAATCCGCCGGAGTATGCCAGTGGCATGGCACCCGCGCCCCTTTGTTTTGACCATTTTCCTTCTTTCCTTGGAATCGCCTTGATGTGAAACAGGCGCGGTCTATGACCGCGCCCGCTCGTAGTGGCGGTTCTGTGCGCGCTTTCCAGTAACACTCCTTTTGACGCGACTCGCGTGGAAATATCACGCGTTTCACCAACTTTTCTTCACGCTTGGGCATGCATTAATGTTTTGGTCCCCCTGAATAGTGTTTTTTTCCTTTTTTTATTGTTTAGGAGTTCAATTTGGTTTTGGTTCTTGGATGTTTGAATTCTATAAGGCGCATAGCTTGTCTGCCGAGGCAATGAAAAGGGCCACAATTTTTGTTAGAGTCTTCTCGATTTTGCAAAGTGGTTCTCGTTCTCATATAATAGTGACTTAGCTTAGGATTGATAGCATATTTCATTTCATACTTGGTTAGTATTGCTGCACTGGGTAAGCCCTGAGACCCATGTAAAGCCACATATCCATCTTCAGAGTGCAAAGGCACAAGCATTGTTTAAGCCCCATGATCCGGAGTTTTAATTAGAAACTTGGCTGGATTTTGGTTAAGTTTGATCTTCTTTGCTCATTCCCTCATTTTAGTGTTTTAGTTAGTTAGCTTGCTTTAAAAGCCATAGCTTGAATTCACTCTACATCTTTACATTGCATTGCCTAGATTTGCTAGTGTGTGCCATGTATCTATCGCTCAGGCAGCAAATAGCGCTATTGTTTTATCTAATCTATTAGAGTAGTAATAGCTTAGAAGTAGTCATTAAAGTTACAGGTTTTGCTCTTCATACGAGGATAGTTTCAGTTCTGGGACGCATTTTGTCAGCACGATTCGCAGAGATCCCGCCCAGAAATCGCATAAGCGAGCTCTGCTACTTGCAGGCTATCCTTCCTATCACGCTTATTCTATCTCAGCATTACGAAGGTTGTCCTTGTTCCGAACACCTATTCCGCTGATGCACACATTACACGCTTTTCTAAGATCTCGTGAACACAAAGAACGAAGAGATCATCTTGAGGGACAAGATCACACACCATCCGGATTCAATACCATACTAAATCCGTGTTTTAAACTTTCAAAGTTTTAGTTAGAACCATATCAAATGAGTAGTTAATCGCTTTATTTCGGTTAATTTTATTCTCGATATCACGGGAAAATGTCATGACAGGGATTGATAGTTTATGAGAAACTATGATTCACTCCTCACTTGACGGTAGGGTCAGAGAATCTTGCTAATAGATTAGTTATTTCATTTGTTTAGAATAGATATACAAATTTGCAGCAGATAAATAACCACACTCGGTTATCTTGCTTGTTTTAAGTTATTAGTTTAGTTGTCAATTCTAAATATTTTAAATAGCTGCTTCTTAAATTCATTTAAAACATCAAAAATACAAAAAGAAGTCATATATGCTAGAAGTATACTTAGATTTCACTTTATCATAGTTTGTTTTATTACCGCATGCATGACAATCAATGGACCAGAGAACCTGTGGAATACATATGACCCTGCATCCGAGACATACACGAAACTATCCGTGTCATTTTCCATGTATTCCGCAACCCATAGATCAATCACGCAGAGCTCGATATTGACAGAGCCTTTGAGTTAGCCATCCTCGCCGGGATCGATCTATCACACCAATCGCCTGCTTAGAAGGGCCTTCTTGCCTTAGATTCAAAATTCCATTAGTGCGTGTCGAAGACATTGTAGGACTCGCCACTAACTATTTTGTCTCCGTGATATTCTACCCCGCACCGGACAGCCTCTCCGCACGACCTCGAGAGGCCTGGCACGGGAAGAGTCACGGTGTAGATTCTCACGCTCGTCACTTTTCCGCCATGCATGGCTAGGGTTATTTGTAAAATTGCTCCTTGCCAATTTTATGTGATAATAGACAACAAACTAAGTGTGACCAAATTTCTCGAACAAGTCTAAGTGACAACTTAACATTTGGGGAGTTTTAGCTTCCTATGATTTGAAGCTCCCTAAATGTTAGTTTTAGCTGAACCAAACTTGGGAGTTGAAGATTCTAGATAGGTCAATCGCAAAGACCGAGTGGCATACTGGTCAAACTTTTCGAAGTCAGTAGCTCTAGGTCGAAGTTAGCTCAACCATGAAATCAATGTAACTAATATAGAAAAGTGTATCCCAAGCCTAGTTCTTGATTTAGAAGTTGGGTTTTCTCCCATTTTGGGTTTCCCATATTAAAATATTGTTACCATTGTGTATCTCTTATTTTTTCTTGTGTATGGTTTTTATGTGCCTTCTTAGAAAGTTTGAGAAAGAAAAATATGTCTAGGGAAGAGTTTAATTAGAAACCGATTCACCCCCTCACGTTGTACAAGTTTCCAATGATAGGTATAAGATCTTGATATCTTGAGTTAAGTATAACAAATTGAAGGTGATCTCAAAGACACAAGCATGGGTACGTTAGCGAGAGAATTAGTTTTGAAATATAAATATGAAAATTTTCAAGCTTTTATAAATGAGTTAAAGATAAAAATAAATCTCAATGAAGTTAATCCATGACACGCTGGGAGAACCTTTGTCATATTTAAAAAATTGGTTTCTTTCATATGGGCTTAAAGTGGAGATATTGAGAGAATTTGAAATGTTTAATTATTAGAAGAGTAATAACCAAGCAATCGCACCACGAGGTCTAATGAAGATGACGATAGGGTACATTAGGGTAATAGGGGGATAGTTTGAGGACTAGTCATCGAAAGAGACACGTAGACACATATAGAGAAAGGGAAGTTGAGACACACACAAGTGCCTCAAACAATATGTATTTAGTAATCGTCCTTATAAAGAAACGATGTCCAATAATTGCTAGTTTTTGGTAATCGTCTTCTGTAAGGAAATGATGTTCAATAATTCCTAGTTTCCTTACATGTAAAGTTCAAATAACTTTTCTAAGATTGTGGTGATGGTCATAAGGAGGCCATAGCTTTCTCATTTTAATACTATGATGGTCAAATCTACACATCTTTGATTTTCACCACATTAATAACATTTACTTCATAAATAACATTCCTTTCATGTAAAGAGGATGAATTAAAAAATGACTATTTGATGTTCATATAAAAATAGAAAATACAAAAGTTGGGCATATTTTATGAAGGAAAAATAGAACAAGTTTGAACGTGAATAATTAATTGACGTACGTTAAAAAAATGTTTTTAACCAATGTGAAGAACAAGTCACTTTGCTTCTTGCAGAGCGAATAGAGCCGCCTTTCTATTCAAGGAGTGTCGCATTAATTTAGCTTATTTCCCGTATGTTTCTTTTGAAAAGATAATGATACTAAAACCATTAAAGAAATTAATAGTGTATAGCCATAGTGCACAATGAATTAAATAAGGATCAAGATCAAATTTACCATGTAATTACCAAGAATAGAGACATCAACAACCAATATCCACCCACAACGATCCATTGTATTAATTCATCACAAAAAGAAGCTAACTACATCATAATATTGTCATAAATTCATGCGCGCAAGTTCATACAGCAACATAACTCCAATATAATTCCCTCTCTGTAGAATGTTGTAAGACATCACATAGACAGAGGGGTAGGAACTTTCCCTTAACCACCCATGCATCTCAAAAAAGGTTGCATGCTCAAAATAGCCATGTGCCAACAACTGCATACTTTTACAAGAAGGCTAATAATAGATTATCATATAATTAAACTCTATCTTAATCCTATTATTAGTGCATACTATGCATGTCTCATGGTCTTCACTTCAATCCCAAAATAGCTCTTCCTTGGCCACGAAATCTTCATGCTTTTTATCTTTTGCCCGAATCAGACTCCATCTTATCAAGAAGCGCTCGGATCTATTGGTTCAAATATTTCACAGCGAATGATGCGAGACGTGAATTGTTCCAAGACAAAACAATGCAAGAATACAAGACTGCAAAAATACGAAAATGCAAGAGAGATAATTGCAATAACACATAAATAGCTCCAACTCAATACAATCAAATAGAATAATGCAAGAGATGTACATATAGGAGGTGAATGTGTAACCTCCTCCTAGAATCATGGAAATATCCACCTAGAATAGTTGCAACCAACAACTAGAATGGTGTAGTCAAGTGGTGACTCACACCTAGAATAGTGTAGTCAAGTGTACACCTAAGCAAGCATATCCCATAAGTGTAGGGAAAATCCAAGTGAGGTGGAATATCCCGAGTAGGATAATAAAAATAAAGTGAGGAAAATAAATCCTACACTAACACCCCCCATAAGCACAACTTAGGTGGGAAGTGAAAAATGAAAGTGGGTCCCAACAACAAGGCCTGATGAGGTACCCACATATAATGCAATCTATCATAAGATAGAGTAAAAGGAGAAAACTCAGTAGGAAACCCCCAAAAGAGAGACATGAAGAAGTGAAGAGGCTAGAAATCCCCGAATATGATGAAGATGTTGATGTAGACCACACCCTAAGAAGATCTCGTAGATGAATGAAGTTGCTCTCAGGAAAAGGTTTGGTGAAGATGTCGCAACTCCGCTCCTAAGACCGATGTAATATAAAATTGATGATATGCCATGAATGAACTCCCCGAATGACTCAGATGTGAATCTCAATGTTTTTGGTCCTTTGATGAAGAACTAGATTCCTACAAATCTAGATGGTGCTCTGGTTGTCACAAAAGATGATTATAGGCTACTTGATTTGGATACCAAGCTTAGAAAGAATCCCCTAAAGCCAAATAGCCTCGCAAGAATGGTGTTAACACCCCACGTACTATGCCTATGTGGATGATAGATCGTGATAGCATTTTGCTTCTTGCTCGACTAACTGATAGGACCAAAACCCAATGAGAAACTGTAACCTAAAGTGGACTTACAACACTCAGGTCACCAACCTAATTTGAGTCTATGTAATGACCAAGTGAATGTCTCGAACTAACCTCAGAGTGAATCCCACCTCTGTGTGATCCCTGAATGTAGTGCAAAATCCTCTTAACTACTTTCCAATGTAGCTCATGAGGTTCCTACATGTACCTCGAAACAATACTGGTGGCATATGAGATATCAGCTCTCATGTGAGTCAAGTAAATAAGGCTGCCAATAAGTTATCGATACAAATTAACATCAACCAAGGGTGTGGAACAACCAGCCTCAAGCTTGACTCTAAATAATAAAGGAATCGAGATGGCTTGCAGTCAGCCATGTGAAACCAAGCCAAAAGATCAAGAGATTCTTGGGTTGTGCAAGTGAAATCCCTGAATTGTACTATATGATCTCAATGCCAAGTAAGTAGTGTAGTAGACCCAAGTTAGTCATGGAAAATTTGTCCTAAAGAGTTGTCTTCACTGCTAAGATAGTTGATGAATTACTCCTAGTGATAAAAAGGTCATCAATATAAAGTACCAGTATCAGTAATGAATCATCCTGCCGCAATATATATACATTGGAATCTGAATGACACCATGTAAAACCAAAATCTAGGAGGAAGGAATCCATCTTGGTATACCAAGCCCGAGGGGCATGTTTGAGGCCATAAATATATTTCCTAAGTCTGAAAACTAAGGATGAATCCTGAACAAACCTTGGTGGTTGCTCCATGTAGATCTCCTCCTGTAGGTATCCGTGAAGAAAATCACTCTTCACATCCATCTGGGACATAATCCAACCATGTGCTATGGATAAAGATAGTGTTAGTCTAATGGAAGTCATCTTTGCTACGGGTGCAAAGGTCTCTGAGTAGTTTGTGTTAGCTATCTCGTGATAAACCTCTTGGCTATTAACCGATCCTTGTCATGGGAAAGGTAATTTTTCCAGAGACATTTTCATGGACCACTTAGATTTAGCTACAATTTGAATTCATATAAGAGGCAAGACAAAAGGATATTTAGAGGAAAGATAAACTCCGTGAGTTAGACCAAGTCAACCATGGTTGAGAGAGATATTGGGAAGAAGAAATGAAAATGGATATATAAAGTCAAGGAAGAAAAGTTAAAATTTTAAATAGAAAATAATGATAAGAAGATAACATGGGTGGATGTTGAAGACAAAACAATATAAGGAAGTCACATGAGAAGCTAACTGCAAACAAGACATGAGCAAGTGATGAAAAAGGAAAAAGAAGGAAGATAATTCTAGCACAAGGGATAAAACACTTCTTCCCCAAGTAGTGTTAGAGTAAGTGCATGTAATGCAACATGTATGCTTATGAGAAACTCAATTATAAAGTGATAGCTTAGATTACGTGGTTGCCACCCAATAAATGCATACAAGATGAATAACAAGATCGAAAGACAAGAAGGAAAAATTATAAAGTCATTATGTTGTTTTGATGACTTTCTCTTATTTTAAATTTATATGACGAGGTGATGTGCCTTCTCCAGGCTTCTAGGAGACATGAAGTAGCTGATAGAAGCTAGTCCAAGAAAAATCTTCTTCTCATTGGTATTTCAAGCTCCAAGTCAAGCTTATTTCATATTGAATTTGTATTGACTGTCACAAGGTATGAAATTTCCTTTTTTAGTTAGTATTGAAGTGTCCAAAGGTCTTCTTGATTATTTATAGAACAAAAATTAGGTAAAATGATTTATTTAACACAAGGACTACTAGAAAGTGTGTTTAAAAGCATGAATAAGTACTTTTCATACCTATTTGAAGTTAAAACTACTATGATTGTCTTCCTAGTGACATTTGTTGGTTCATTTTTTGAGGTCAGGACCATCGATAAGCCACCCCTTACTATGTAAGACCTTACTATGTGTTAGTATCAAATGTGTCCCTAGTTTTATCCTTATTCCCAAGTTGTGAAGGAAGCATAGTAAGTCTACCATAGTCCAGAATTTTTTTCAAAGTTATTCTAATCTTAGGAAAGTATAGGTGGGAAAAAGTGGTCAGAAGTTATGATGGTTATTCAAAAGTCTTTCTATAGAGTCAAGGTTGTAAATATTTTCTCGAATCTTATCCAAGTTTGATGGAAACTTGTCAACGTTGTAAAGGTGTGTCAAGAATGCTCAAGATACTCAAATAATTTAGTTCTCTCTATGTCAAAAGGATATTCTCTGCATAAGTAATGGAATTTGCTAAAGAACAATGAATGTGTGCTAACAACTTATGTGTCATAAAATAGGTCATATATAAGAGTGAATCAAAAAAAAATTTCCACAAGAGAGGAAATAGCAAAAACATGAAGGATATTAGTCATTGTGTATTCTACTAAAGAAAGAGAACTCCACATGTCAAGATAAAAGAGAATGAAGATGTTTCATCTCGAGGACATGAAAAGATCAAGTATGTTTATGAAGCTATAACACACCTCATTGTTTTCCTTTCGCAAACTTGAATGATCCTTAAAACCTAAACTGTGACAATATTTATGTTACTAAGATAATCTAACCGTGGTGATCAGTAAAGGAGGGTGTACATATCAAAACAAAATACTTCGTAATTTGCATCTAAAGTAAAAATTGAAGAATCTAGTAGCAAGAACTCTTCATTCTTGTAAATGATGGTCTCGAGGACTTAATACCCTTCTCTAAACGCATAAGAAAGAGATTTTTAGGAAATTGGAGATTATATTGTGTTGATAGAAGATAATGGTAAAATAATGATGAGGAACACATGAAAAAGTCCTTCATGATAAGGTGGGAGCCTTAAATCAAGGTCCTGAGAAATAGTCAAAATAAATCCTCTTAGGCATGTATCTTCACAACTAGGGTTTCAAAAGGAAATCTTTGTTTAAAACCCTTACTCTAGGACTTTTGCTTCAAAATTTGGTAGGAATGATTATGGAGGTATATATTAGCTATGAAAAAGGAATTGGAAACTTTCATTGGTAAAAATGAGATATATCTTTACCATTCCTCACAAGGACACTATGCATAGTGAAAAAGGGCTAATTATAAATGAGAAGTTACAAAGGAACCATGGTGTATTGTTTGAACTAGGAAATAAAACTATATATGCATTGTAAAATCTTTTAATGGGTTCCTAAAATTGTTCCATTTGTATCTTGAAGTCATGTGAGAGGAGTTATTCATGATAGTTGATTGTCTTAGGGATAGTGAGTTAAATTAAAGTGAAATAAGAAATGAGTGATTACCAATGGAGTATTGTGATTTGAGATTTGAGACTTTGGGCACTTCAAGATAATGGAAAAGGGTAAAGGAAATAGGTATCCGTTTGTGTTGAGCATGCATTTTGACCTCTAAATGTGTCTCAATACTGTCTTCAAGAAATCTAGCAATAATTTTGGTCATGATAAGAGTCGATGGTAGAATGATATTTTTGGAGCATATAATTGAATGATATAACTATGTTTTAAGTGTTGGAATAGCGAAGCATACCTAGAAGCATTAAGAAAGTAAAAATCCAAAGTTATACTCTTGATAAAAAAACCTCGTGAAGGATAGTGATAAGTTTTATGTTATAGGTCCAAATAAGGATGTGATGTATCTCAGAAGGATGACAACCGTATCATCCCAACAATGAATGGTGCAAATATACTAGAAAGAGGCATGTTACAAGGCAACAAGATGGATTTTGAGAACCAAGAAATGAGAAGTTACATATTGAGCAAGAAGAAAGTATGTAAAATTTGGAAATCAAGTCAAGGAAGATAGTTCTAAATTAGAGAAGTGTGATATAGGATTTTAAATGACATATGAAGTAGGGTACTTAATAAGATATGGTTCTTATGTATTGTCTATAGTGGGATAGATCAAGTGTTGTATATAAAAATAAGTTTGGGATTGTAAAAATATTATCTCATGCTAATTGGGGTGAAAGAAATTGCTTGTAATCTTATTTGTAGCTTCAAAAAAATGAGGATAATATGATCCTAGGGGAAGCAAGACGAGCTTGTCTTGAGCATGGAAAAGTGATATACCTAAATATGTATAAGATAGGTTCATCAGGGAGTATCACAGATGCCAAATTTTTAACAAGAAGACTCAAATTGAGTGTATATAGGGGAAATTGTTATCAAACCCAAGACACAAGTCAAGAAGTCTATAAAAGACATTAGAAGAAAGTGTAGAGGCTAAATATCCAAAGGAATAAACTACAAAGTGGGGAATTATAGGTGTTAAATTGAAATGTCTTACAACTCGATTGAGTTCCATCGAGAAAAAGAACATATTTCTAGGGGGAGAGTCTTGAGGTAAGAGCATGTTTTTCATGTTGTTTATTTTTACTTCTACTCATGTTGTTGTGTTGTGCACATTTTTCATAGATGTCAAAGGGTGAGAGTGTGCCGTAAATTAGAATTAATGGCCCCTGCATATCTAAAGGTGTTGGTGAATTTGTTTTCCATCAAAATTTTCTAAGCTTGTTGCCAACAATGATAAAGGAGGAGATTGTTAAACCCTATTACATTGGATGGTGTTGTCATGATGTTACATGGAATTAATGGCAAAGGAGGAGTGAAATGACATACATGTAGGTGTTTTTCAATGTATGTTGAGGTAAATGAGATAGGTTTGAGATATATAGGAAAATTTATGGCTAACCAACATATGGAATGTGTAGAGGGTATCTTTCAGTATGTCATGCCAAATTTCATCAAGTTTTGAAGAGGTATGTGGAAGTTATGTAAGTTTTCCTAAAACTGATTTCTTAAGGAATGTAATTTGAACACCCTTAATTCTTAGCACACAAACAAAAATAACAAGCCTTCTTCGATAAATAATAAAAGTAATTTTTCAAGAGCACTCCAAGATTGAATTTTTAAAAAATGTTTGAGGGAAATTGGTTTACAAACAGAGAAGTTATGAAGATTTTTCTAACAAGGTTTTTCTCTCAGACTTCCTCTTGTAGTATGCTATACAAAATGAGTTACTTTGACTCAAATTGACTTGTGTAAGATAGTAAACCATCTTAGGAAAGTAGAATAACCTTATTAAGTCATTTTTGGAACTAGTCAGTACCATTTAAGTGAGAAATTATAGTACAAACCTGCCCTTTTTTTAAGTTTGTGCATACTCTATAATGTTAGGAAGATTTCATGTTGTAATAAATAAGGTGAGGAATTTTTTGAGGTGTGTATCTATTTTCTATGATAAGTAAAAGTGATTCTTGAGCTAATTTAAAGTACTCTAGATATTTTTGATCACTCACAATTTGTTAACATGACAAAAAACAATTTTTGGGAATGGGAGTCCCTTTTTGATGCTTAAATAGAAAGCTTTGTGAATGAGTATACTGAGTTAAGTTGAGACATTGGAATGAGAATTTATTATAAATAAGATCTGACTTGATGGAATTTTGTTCCAAACTTGTAAATAAAGTTTGATCTTTGGAGTTTCAATTGTCTTCAACCATATGATGGGTCTAGTTAAGAAAACTTAAATCTAAGATGAAACCGTGGACCTTGTTCATAATCCTTGTTATCAAGAAATGGAGATAGAGTCAGTAATATCATTGGTGGCCTTAGGTATTCATATAGATGGAAATCAATTAGTAAGAGGTCTTCATAGCATAACTATCCTCGCTTAATTCTATATTTAATGATTTCAATCTAAGAAATGCATGTGCTTCTTTTATATATTTCTTAAGACTGTATTTTTCGCCCATGATAGAGTGAGTTGCGAAATGATATGTACTTCTTAAGGAGGATTATTGGAAGCTATAGACTGAGATCTACACAACACAATTATAATTGTCTTGAAGACTAGTTGTGTGGTTCTCGTAACAATCGTAACAACGAGCTTATCTAGCATAAATCATAAAAATCCGTCATTATTAATGTAAAGTATGTCTTGAATCCCGTGGAAAGGTCATTCATGGTGATATTCATGAAAGTGCATTGGCATAAAAATGAGAACTCAGGTGTAGTAGGGTTTAGATATTAAAACCCTCTCTTTGTGAAAAATTCTTGAAGATCAAGTTGGTTTAGATGTGAAAGCATGCTATCGATTCTCATAAATATTTGAGAGAGTTGTAAAAATTCATTCTCCATCTTGAATACCCCTGTAGTAAGCAAGGGATGCAAACTCTAATTCCACATGATCTTGTATCCTTCAAAGCTTGAGATTTTAAGAGTAAGTAAAAATGGTAAAGGTTGGAAAGTGTTTAGCATATGAATATGAATAAGAATGGTTCTTAGGAGCACATTGTAATGGTTCAAAGTATATGATGAGCCATGACATGCAAAGTTGTTAAAACTTTGTCGACTAAGAGGACAATCATGATGATTTGAGAATATCAATAGTTTGAATACATGAGATATGGTCTCTTAACCTCTTCTCAAGCACCTAAAAAAAGATACATAACCTAAATTTGAAGATATTACTGACCACTTGAATTTCTATCTTGTTAGATCATTATCATCAAAAAATGGTACATAAGTTTGGATAAGATTGTGAAGTGAAGAGGTAGAATAGAGGTGAAAGAAAGATGTGATAAGTTTGAAAATTATATGCAAGAGAAAATAGGTGTGAATTATTATTATTTTGTACACAAAATATATTTATCATGAAGTGTAGGTGTTTTTGAACTAAAATGAGAAGTGGAAAGGTCAAGAATGGACTATTATCTTAATAATAAATATAACACTCAACTAGTTATTGAATCGATTATCGAAATTTTAAGTGAAGTCAGTGAGAAAAGAAAAATTTGTATTGAGACCATGTATAAATGTAGGATGACAAGGTAAAGGCCTTGAGAAGGAAATTGGAAGAGATAGACATGAATTTTGAGAGTATGTTGAAGAAGACAAAAGTTTTGATAATAAAATAAAAATTGAAAAGATATATAGAAATAGGTTTGAAGAACCAAATAGTGTGTGAGATAAGAGAGAGTATGTGTCTAAAAAAATAAAAATTAAGGGTTGATGATGTAGGTTGAAGCCTTGAAGAAAACCACTTACAAGTTCAATTTGAATAAAAAGAAGCTTTCACAAGTAATGGAGGTGAAAAATTTATGAAATATGACTTTCATTTAAAAGTAAAGGGTGAGCATGTAATGTGGAAACTTAATAGAAGTGTGAAGGAGTAATTCTCAAAATGAATAATGCAGGTTAAACCATGAGAAGACCATCCTTGAAATCACAATCTAGTGGTGAAAATCTTGGAATAACTTGCAGAAGTATGACAAGCTTGATGAAGGTATAAATGATTGAAAATGAGATGATTGAGATGAGAAAATAGTGATCCCATTTCTGATAGATAAGTAGAAGACCAAATACATGAGAAAATTTGATGTGGAAGAGTGATCGAAGAGAGAGGAATTGAAAGGAAAAGTGAGAAAATTTAGAGGTCATTATCAGTTGTATAAGACAACAAACTAAGTGTGACCAAATTTATTGAACAAGTCTAAGTGGAAGCTTAGTAGTTTGGGAGTTGTAGCTTCCCTATGAGTTGAAGCTCACTAAATGTCAATTGTAGCTGAACCAAACTTGGGAGTTGAATCTTCAAAATATGTCAAGCTGTCGAATAATGAGTGACAAGCCTTGGTCAAAATTTTAGAGTTGCATCTCTAGGTTGAAAGAAGATCAACCTTGAAATCAATGCAAATAATACAGGAAAATTGTGTCCCAAGATTACTTCCTAATTTTAGTGGGTTTTCTCCCATTTTGAGTTTCCCACATTAAAATACTATGTCACTATGTATTGTCTCTTTATTTTTCTTATGTATAGTTTTTATGTTCTCTTCTTAGCATGTTTGAGAAAGTAAAAATATATGAAAGAAGTTTAATTAGACATTGATTCACCCCCCTCAGCATCTAAGTTTAATTAGACATTGAATCCACTAGTCACACATGCCTTGGCACTATCACGATACCTATACAAGTTGGGCCTAAGATTGTACCCATGAAATTATTTTTATCGATGCACCATTTCAATTTAATCTCTAGCTCGTTAGACCTTAGATTCATGCAATACATGTTCTCCCATCTACTATTCATTAGTGTGCTAAATTATTACATGATGGCTATGAATATACTATCACAGCCAACCTTGATCCATTAATTATTTTTGCATATACCCTATCAATGCTATTCCCATTCCTCCGTCGTAACCTATTCCATATAGAAATATCAACACATAATATTGGTAAATCTAGTGCTTCACAACCTCTTCCACCTTGCAAGGATAATGTATATTCCCATTCACACTACTAATCTCGTTTCACCTACATGTCTTTCTCCAGTCACCACCACCATTCCACCTACCCAGAATTCTCTCACTCCTACCTCTAGCACCATTCCTACTAATATCCTTGATGATGTTATCTTAATCGAAGATGTCAACACTGATGATTCTGATGATGAGGTCGATGTCATAGATCTTAATGAAAACAAATTACACAATCTTAACTTCACTCATATTGATATTGTTGATTCATATTTCAATGATACTTTTGTTGCTATTGGTCATGGTGAATATCAATTCAAGAAACCCCTCCTTCTACTAATGCTATGGTACTTTATCGGGGTTCTGCCCATATACTAGACATTGTAACACTTTCCTCATCTTCTCTTGAGAAACTTTCATAGAATCTGAATAATGCTTATTATATGCACATTCCATTCAATCCCACTTGCTCTGACACTATTTACACACATGATGGTTTGAATCAGTTTGTACTTGATGATATCTTACCTCTACCTCATTTTCATCATATCTATAATGAATATGTCATATTAATGATACTTTTAGCCACCGCGTCTTCCATCTATTGGTTTTACTACACCCACTTCTCGCATTTATCCACTTACTCTTGGGAAATCTTGGCTTGAATACATTGGTGGTACTTTGGAGCCGACCATATTGACATCACATTTCCAATTCCCTTAATCCATGCTTTTATTTGTAATGACTCATTTCTCTACTATTCATAAAATCTCACTATTGGTATGGGCATGGATGTCCACCAACACTTTTCACGATGAAGAATATGCAATGGGCATGCACAATTTATGCTGTAATGGATCCTTATATGATCAACCTTATATTATAGCTTATCGGTATCTAATGCATCTCCATTTAACTTTTACCATGATGTTGATGATCTCATAAATGATGTTGATCATTATCATCATCATACACTTGGGGGGCATCATGATTACTCCCCCTCCTAACATCATCATGTGTCTTGCATTTCTACTCATACACTTTGAATTTTACATCTAATATTCCTTATTTAGATTACACACATTGATATACACAACTTGTATTGTTATTACCCTATGATGAACTCTTGTGTTACGGTTCAAACTTGAATTTTGAGGGAATACTACAATCATGAACCTCACACACTACACATTTCAAACTCTACGCAATCATGACACATATTTCTAGAATCACATTATACCATAACACACTAAGCGATGACACACTCTAGTTCTATAGTTCATACTCAACTATTGAGGGTCTCAATCTAAAATGAACCTCACAATTGAGTCATTCACACTTCCACTATATGATTCATTGATCATATCTATCTAGCATACATATTCATACCATTTCCTATGACAAACTCTTTTTCTATGGTTCACTCTTAACTGCTTGAGGGTATTTTATAAATGAACCTCATCTCATGCATACACATCCACTCGAGGGGGCATGTTACTCCTATCATATCCACATTTCATTCCATTCCATCTCATTCACAACATACTACATATATTGGTTGCATTTATTCTTTCTTACTTATGCTTACATGTACACTTTGTTACACATGCTAGATAGATACATTATATGTCATTATATTTTCTATATATACATGCACATTCACTTGTTATCTAGTTGTGAATGTAGATTTCTAAAGATCATTACATGCAGTATAAATGCTTGGCACTATACCTCTTACTAGTCCCACTAAGGCTCTTGGAGACATCCACTTTCGTACACACTATAGATGTTATTGTTTCATTTTCTACCACTTTCTATCTTTCCTAGCACACTAGTTCATCGATATATACACGTGTTGACATACTTTTATCTTTCCAACATGCTAATGGTGCTTCATGTGCAAAATTTTATTTACAAATATATTTTCCACCATGATTATCTTATTTTTTTATTGCTATTATTTGTCATTATTTTCCATTATATGTCATTATTTACGGGCTTTGTTGTTTGTCTTGTGTACACACCTTTGTATGTTTTTGGCCACTGAACCCCTAATTGTTTTATGAAATTGTGTGTGATGTGCCATGTTTAAAACCCACTTTTCATGGACTACTTTGTCTTCTTTCGCATACTATTACACATTTTCTATATATCGCTAATTTTCTCATTTGCACTAACACATGTTTTCCAGCCACTTTTTTACATATGCCTTAGTTTCTACCATGCACTTTCCTTCCCTATAAGGTTTCAATTTTAGATCAGCATAAAGCCCTCCTTTGGGCCACATTCTCCTAGCGACATTGCATGCATCCAAAATGAGGGGGAATACATTGGGTGAATAAGTCACCCCATACAACGAGATTCATAGTCTTAGTACATCACATGATCAACACAATACACAATTTTAGAAATGACCCGAGAATCTAACTTGGGTCTCTAATTTTACATAATATTAATGCCCAACACTAGACACTAGTTCTTGGGCACTCCTGACCTTTCTTGGGTTCCTATGACTAGGGGGTATTACAACGTTTTTCTTAGATTGGCATAATTTCTAGCATTTTATACGGTGGATTTCACAAAATAGGCATCTTCCTCTAGTAATCAACATGCATTCTATCTCCTTTTTCCATTTTTGCATTGGATCAAATTAGATCAAACTTGAAAAAAGCAGATCACACCATCTGCAATGGTGTATAAATTGTTAAGGAAGAAGTGGTGTTGAAGAATAACACTAGAACCTTTCTCTCCAATACTTCTTCTACTATGGCATGAGATCACCCAAAAAACTCACACTTGGCGTGAGATTTCCCAAAAAAACTCATTCTTGGCATGAGATTTCCCAAAACAACCCACCCTTCTACAACATTTTCAAGATCCTTTCTACACTTTTAGTCATCATGATGAAGTGCACATGTTCCTTTTCACATTTTTACATACTTTTACATGCTTTTTACACATTTGGATTGAATTTTTCATATACATGACTTTGACTACTATTTTTCTCTTTCTTTTTGAAAGTCCATCCTTATAAGAAATAATAAGTATCAAGTAAAATGTAAGTGACAAAAACAACAGGTACAACATGACACAACACCTACGCTTTTCACCCCTAGGGTCACTTCCTCTCTCCTAGCTTAGCTTTCAGGTCATTGTTATCACTCCACGCTTTTTATTATCTCCTTAACATGATTTTTACCATCAATCTACATGGTTATCAGGTACACATCTCTTATCTACTTTATGTTATCGAGTATTCACTCAAAAAAATAAAGTGGGCACAAATGTAGACACTAAATTATGTACTTTAGGTACATTTTGAGGTCTAATCACATATTAATATTCATATGATTCCTAAGTGATAAAATAGAAATTAATCAGATGTCTTTGGCCTTTTTTTCTTTTTTCATGTCTTTTTCTTAGCCTTTTACACCCTACAACCTAGTTGATGCTTCACTATTTCATCTTTTATCACTCTGGACACTAGACACCCTACATTACATCAAGTGCTAGATGCCCCCATCCTTCTAGGTTCCCCTAACCATTTTGTGTCTTACTCGCCTCTTTTGGGAATGCTTTATATTTTGGGAATCCTGTTTTCTTATGAGTTAGCCTTTTATTTGTTAATTACAAAATTAAATGAAAGGAATCATATAAATATAAAGCTATGTGACCATAATAAGGGACTAATCTCTAATAATATACTATCACCACCTAAGGTTGCATCTAAAGGCATTTTAAGAGCATCAAAACATCCATCTAGCTTCATTCAAGGGACAAGGGACTACATTTTCTACATATATGCATAGGAGGAATTTCATTTTAACATCCAAACATCTACTTACATTATTACATCTAGCTACTTGCTTGCTTTTATCAAGTATGTATAGAAAAGAGCCACCTAGGGCACGTGTTTTAAACACACACACGAGAACTACATGGATTCTGAAATATAGTGAAATGCTTGGTCATAAGTTCACTCTGTTGGGTGACCGTTAGGGTTAGTACGAATCCCCATTTGCATATTTTTCTTTTTAGGATTTGATGTGTTTTGGGGTTTTGCAGGAGGTATTTTGTTTTGTAGGTTACATGTGAACTCGGTGATCTTCTAACGACCTACAGGTGATCAACAATGAATATTGGTGAACATTTTACGAAACTACAAAAATTAGTTTATGTGAATTTTCATAGTCACGAGCGCCCATAACTAATCTCTAGTACTCTGTGCACCCCCTAACCTAGTCTAGGTGCCTTAGTCCCAAATTTTCGACAAATTTACAATTTTTTGGGCTCGATTGTGACATTATGCCTTCTTGTTTCATCGGTTTTCCAGCTTAGTACGTCTTCAACATTATTGCAAAATCAATTAAGTCTCTTATTCCATCCCTTGCACTCATCATTTCAAATTTATTAGCTTACTTACTTGTGTCATATCAATACTTTAGAGTTGTATCCATTGCACATGACTACGAAATATTCGAAGGTTTATAAAAATGAATGTTTTTAAATTATCGCTTACGATATAATTCTTTATTTTGACCACCACTTACGAAATCAGATATCTATTCAAATTAAATTTGAAAGTAAAGAATAAAAGATTTCATATAAAACATAATTTTTAATATGATACGTATTATTTACGATAGATAGAGTTTTATTAAATATATTAATACACGATTATACACATATATGTATGTATCTATATGTAAAATCCATATTTATTTGTTATCATTTATAGATTTTCAATTTGATTACTCCTATTGGAATAAACCCAATCATGATAAAATTTTCTAGCCTAGAAACTATTGGGATAAAATTATTCTTTAGCGAAAACATCTCCTTAGCTTAGCGTCCTTCAAAGCTTAGTCACTTGTTTTTTCCAATAGGAAACAAACTGTTATTTGGGCCTAACAATCGCTAGTTTATTTTTCTCTTGTTTTATACACAAAGATTAATAATTTAGATTTATAATACCACATCATTATAAACATGATATAATTACCTCTAAGAATATCTTAGTGGCTAATATAGTAGTGCAACAAGTAGATCTCATCGTTACTAAAAACTCGTTGTATAGCTTCTTGGTTGCTAGTCAAGTTTCTTAAATTGTCATAAAAGTAAAAAACTATTCGTCTAAATCTCATTTCAAATATAAATAACTTAGAATAATATATTTCTTTAGCTAATTTTCATTGTTTATAATTGTATCGTATTCACTAGACTATCCTTGGTGGAGCCAAGTGCTGCACTACATACCTTGAGAGAGATCAAGCCTTATGCAGTTATTAAGGATTGTGTGTGTGTGTGTGTGTGTGTGTGTGTGTGTGTGTGTGTGTGTGTGTGTGTGTGTGTAATAAAGGTTGATGTTTAGAGCTTAGCAGTCGCTAGGTAAAGCCTCAAGTAAATACAACATAAACATCTTATTTTATGGAAAAACTAATTTGTATGGATTTAAAAAATTATATTAACATATTTTGAGCTAGTAAAATTTATTGTATGGATTTAACAAATTAAATTATCATATTTTGAGCTTAGTGTCCGCTAGGTACTACCATGACATAATATTTGGAGCTTAGCAACCGCTAAGGTATTACCACAACATAATATTTGGAGCTCAGTGGTTGCTAGGATTTAACAAATTAAACTAAGATATTATGATCTTAACATCCACTAAGGTATTAACACGACGTAATATTTTGAGATTATAGGTTGTTAAGATTTAACAAATAAAATTTACATATTTTTGTGAGGAAATAAATATTTGTGTGAACATATTTAATAAATTTGTTAATGCGTGAACAATAGTGGTTGTAACCACATACATGGAATAGAATGAGTTGGGTGGATAGTTAAGGATAACTCCTTGTTTATAGGAGCAATTTGGCATATGTATTTGTATTATATTCCAAGTGAATTAATAGAAAGGTTTTTTAATGATAATCTACCCATACCAATTCATTAAGGAGGCATAAGGAATGAGAAAAAGGGTCAGACCTTGCACCTAGCCACCAAAGACACCCTATCTGTCACCCTCTATGTACATACATCTCACCTAATATTTGTATCTATGAAGATTATAGGGCCCTGACACTTCTAGAATCAATATTACAGAAGGTGAAATTATAAAAGTGTAGGCCTACTCCACAATGTGTGCTCTTATGTCACCACGTGCATGCTTCAATTGTAGATCCAACCATTGTCCATTGTGAGTTATTCATTGTCATAGACTGCTATACAACTTCTGATCTTGTTGTGTATGCATCATATTCTCCTCCACCACCCGACGTCGTGTAAAGCTAATTGGAGAAGATTGTAGTGTTTGAGGGAGAGAGCGTAAGAAATATCAATGTGTCTGGTAAAAGCACAACATTTTGTTTGTAACCTGAGTGCTATTGTTTTGAGGTTTGGAGGCTCGAGATCTCAAGAAATTTACTAGTCAACCTCCTCTAAAGAAATCCCGCAGTCTATGAAACAAATAAAGTCTGTTTCATGGTTCGAATATTTTAATTGGTCCATCTATCTTCCACGTAGTTTGTTCATTGTCATTTAGTCTTTATCTAACTCTATTTACATTACTTATATTCGTTATTTAATAACTGGTCAAAAGGTCATTTTGTTAGTTCTTAGACATTTTATTGTTTAAGTTTCTAGGTTAAAGTATGTTATTATGTTCTTATCAAAGTGGTTACTTGTGTGTCGTGTAGAGTCTATAAAAGCTAAATCTATATAGACCTCATTATAGCCTTCATCAGATTTTGAGTTGAGTTGTATATTAAGAGTTGAATTGTATAGTTGTTAAATATAGTGGTGATTTTATTTCATTATCACATGGTTAGTCAAACCTTTATAGTTAAGTCTTGAGTGTTATCTTAAAATCTTTGTAATTGTGTCATTAAAAATGTTTGGCATTATTTTTCCATATAGAATTTGAGTCAAAGTCAAAACATCTAGCTAAATTTTTATTTGTAGTTGTCCAATCAAAATTATATAAAAATATAAAAAATAAAAAAATTACCATATGAACACATTTTTGGTTTTATCCAACATCCCATCTTGACAACCATTGATCCTAAAAATTCAAATTCCCATAGTTAAGTAGTATTTACTAGAGGAAGGAGGCATCAAAAGGTAGAGGTTGATTAATGACATCTCTTCATTTGCCAACGATGGCGCTTTGCATATCAGTTATGGTGGCACATTTTTGTAGTGTGAGTATTTATTTTTCAGTTGTGCTTCATTTTAAATTTCTAGGTTCTTAGTGTGGCATGTGGATACTAGAAAACAATCATGTCGAGAAAAATATGATTGTAGAGACCCTCTAACTATGATGATCCTCTTTCTATTATACTTCATTGGAAGATGATCGGTCAATGAATATGTTCATTGGCAATGGTGATCATGTGTAGCAAGATCCAAGACAACAAGATCGGTCGATAGTATGTTATTTGGTACAATTTTCTTTCCAGGTGTTCTTGGTTACTGTGAATAATGGAAATTTCACATTATGGGGAACATGACACCAATGTTCCATTTCCATTCTATACCCAAAATAACTAAAGTCAAAGGCACATTCTAGCGTAAAGTGGCAATTTCCTATGTTGTTTGAGATAAAGTGACAATGATCGATAATAATGTCTCGCACTTAAGAACATTTTGATTCTTATAGGAAGGAAGTAATGTGAAATACATTTTCAATATATGTTATATTATTCAATTTTGTAATAAGATATATGTGATTCCTATATACTTCCTTGATGTACAAGCATAGTGGTAAATAAAAGCACCAGATTAAGTCAGTTCATAGATCTTGAAAGGTTTTATGGTAGGATCCAAAAACCACATGATGTGGATGGTTGATGGGGCATGTTCACCTCAAGGTGTTTGGTAATCTTCTTTACAACCATGGAAGGAGATATCCTTTCTTTTGATTAAGATCATGAGTCACATTGTAGGACATGTTTCACAGGGGTGATCATACTATAGTTGAGTGTGTGGATGTTTTCCCCATGTTCGCACTTAAGGGGAATGTTAGGAAATAAATATTAGTGTGAACATATTTAATAAGTTTGTTGATACATGAACAATAATGGTTGTAACCACGTACATGGAATAGAATGAGATGGGTGGGTAGTTAAGGATAACTCCTTATTTATAGGAGCAATTCTTAGAAATTTAGGCATTGAGGGGGCATGAATTAGTGTTTATTAAAATTTTACAAACATTTCAAAATTTAAAATATCTTAACTGTGATGAAGTATACCCATTCAAACCATGAGTGAGAGAGAAGTAAACAAACATGAAAACACAAGGAGATGAGATTTTATGTGGGAAAACCATCTTAGGACAAAAACCCATTGAAACTAGAGAACTAGCTTGGACAATTGTCCTATAAAGTTACAATGATTTCACGTTGAGCATCAACTCAACTTAGAGCTGTAACTCCAAAATTTAGTCAAGCTACTACTTGACCTTTATAAAGCTTAAAGTTACATGGAAGTTTTAAATTCCAACATTTTAATCAACAACCATAGTTCTTTAGTAAGCTTCAACTTACAAGGAGGCTTCAACCCCTATAATTTAACCAAAAAAACTAATCTTCTCTAAGTTACTACTTACAAGGAGGCTTCAACCCCATATATTCTAAGATGTAACTTATAATTTTTATGATAATTTTGATCACTTTACTGTGTTGTCTTACACAACTAATTTTGAATACTTCTTCACTCACTTATCTAAACTTTTCCTTTCTTAGTTTGACATGGCTTCAATACTTTCACACCCTTCTCACTCACTCAAAATAAGCACTCAGCTCTCCTCCTATCAAGAAAAATATTAATTTTACAACTACGTCTCATTCCTCTCTTTGCATTAACAACATTTTCATGCTAAACAATTTTTATTAAATAAACAAGAAAGACTCTCAGAGAACGACTCTTGACTTTTCGTGTTTTACAAATCTACACATTACCATTATTCCTTCACAAAACTTCATGTTTTCAGGTTGAAAATTGAAACTTCTTCAGCTACTCCATGTAATGAACTTTTGAGCTCCTTTACTTTGAATATTGATGTTTTATATTCCATGACTTTTCAGATTCTTCACAGACCTTCTCGACTAAGACAAACTTTTGTCACAATATTATCCTTTATTTCAAGATGAATCAATGTGATTTATTTTGCAAAACCTTTTTAGTATCCTTACAAACATTATCTATAATTTTTGGGATTTTCATTAACTAACAAATTATGTTTCGATAATTTTCCACGTTAGACCAAACTTGCACCATCACCCCAAAATACGAGCCAATGAAAGATATGCACGTTAACTTTGCAATATTAGACCACCGATAACTTCAACTGATTCTTTGGGAAATGTGATCAAATGAAGGATCCATGTTTAATTCAAAATTCACTTTAATTTTCACGGACCTTGTTAAAATACAAATCCTAAACCAATCAAACATCTCCATGCACCCTTTAGAGTCAGTCTTTTATGAGTGCAAAGCACAAACCAATAGGAAGGCTCCACATCTTCGCAATGTCAGATTATTCTTAACTCTCACTAGCCACTACAAGAATCAGAACAATAAGGAATCTCCATGCACTTCGTACTATCAGAATTTTGATAACCTGTACCTGACCAATGTGACACATGATCCAATAGAGAAGCTCTACATGTCATCCTCTAATGGTTCCATGTTTCTCTCTGATTGCGTTGACTTTGTCTACCTCATCAAATACTCAAAATGCCATAAAATTTGGCTCATTCCTGAGGACTTCATGTCCTCTTGGAGCCATCTCTCAAAATATGGTGGAATGCTTCCATGTGTCCACCTTCGGTCATCAGATCATCACCAAGTGGCACCCTCTACTTGGTCTACTTGTCTTTGCCTTCCATTGATGTATCTTCTCTCTCTAATTCAAACCCAAAACCTTTTTTAAACACTTTGTTGATTATGGAGGTTTAAGTCCGTGGACCCCAATTACCTTCATCTTACTTGAAATACTAACATGTAACACCTTCCTTCACCATTGATATTTCACCACATTTCCTATCAATTTTCAACTTTTCCCGAACCTGAAAAGCTATAGCATTTGGTTAATACCATGAACCTCACGTTGGTGGGTGCATTTGCTTAGGAGATTTCTATAAATCCTACTCGTGTTAATTTTTTTTCTTTTATTTTTTCCACATGTCTTATCCATCTTCGACGACATGTCCACGCTTTCAATCGTGTAATCTACTTGTTTTCATTAAATCACGACACCGTAAACTTTGAATGTCCATAACTTCCTCCAGAGAACTCCAAATTGCACATATGTGGACTCATTAGAAAGATCTCCTTGATTTATAAAAAGACATACCTATATGAATTCTAAAAGATCTTGCACATGATGTAATAAGCATTTCAAACATGTAGAGCATCTGAGCCATGCATACAACCTTCTCCATACCTTCAGTGGATGTCAACCTCACTTTGTTTGAGCTCAGTAAAACTTTGAGACCAGCTGTCATGCCTATCTACGTGAAATTTCACTCCATCGAGTCCATACATTCCTTGTATAAGGCTTACCCATCCTTCACAAGATTAGAACAACATCTCATACCTATAAGGAATCATCCACCATGGCTTGCTAGCTTGTTTTCCACTCGAATACTAGGATATGACTTGGAGAGAACTAATAAACACTTCTCACACCTCTAAAACACCTTTATGGATACTTTGGACACATTTTACATTCATACCAAGCATTATAAGCTCACTTTGAGACACAAATACCATGATATATACAGGACCTTAAAAACCTTTGCCAAGCTCACCACCCACCTACATATCTCTTGAAGCCATCCTGCTGACCTCTTTGTGAGCTCCAAATATCACTGAGAAGGCACTACCAATCAACCTTCATGCCTCTAACTAAGCTTCACTTCACCATTCACACCTTTTCCATCAATGCCACTTGACATCAATGAAAACACCAATGACCAAGGTTCAAAAATAATTTGTCATGTATATTTGTATTATATTGGAATGAATTAATACAAAGTTTTTCTCGTGATAATTTTCTCATACCACTTCAATTTCGAGCTTAATGGCAACTAGTACTTGCCATGACATAATATTTAGAGATTAATAGTCTTTATAATTTAACAAATTAAATTAAGATATGTTGAGCTCAATAGGTACATTAGGTACAAACCAGAACCATAATGTTTGGAGCTTAGAGGTTGCTATGATTTAACAAATTAAATTAAGTTATTATGAGCTTAGTGGTGGCTAGATTATTGCACAATATAATATTTGGAGGTTAGCGGTCGCTAGGATTTAAAAAATTAAATTAATATATGTTGATATTAGAGGTCGTTAGGTTATACTAGAACATAACATTTGGAGCTTAGCGGTCGTTAAGATTTAACAAATTAAATTAAGATATTTTGAGCTTAGCATTCACTAAGGTACTACCACAACATAATATTTGAAGCTTAGCGGTCGCCAAGATTTATAAAACTAAATTAAGATATTATGAGCCTAGTGGCTACTTAGGTTATGCCACAACATAATATTTGGAGCTTAATAATCGCTAGTATTTAACAAATTAAATTAACATATTTTAAGCTTAGCACGCATTAAGTACTACCACAATATAATATTTCAAGCTTTGGGATATCTAGGATTTAACAAATTAAAGTACGACATTTTGATCTTAATGGCGCTACGGTATGCCACAACATAATATTTAGATATTAGCGGTCACTAGGATTTAACAAAATAAATTAAGATATTGTCAACAGCAGAGACACTAGGGTATGTCACAACAAAATATTTTTAGCACTTTGGAAGTTGTTAGGATTTAACAAATTAAATTAACATATTTTGAGCTTAGCGGCATTTATGCACCTCCACAAAAAAATTCAATTTTATGTATCGAAATGATTTTAAAAAGTAAAGAAAACTATTTTAATATTAACAATGTTAGGTTATGCCACAACACAATATTTGAGCTTAGTGGTTGCTATGATTTAACAAATTAAATAAATATATTTTAAGTTTAGCGATCGATATGTTATGCCACAACATAATATTTGGAGCTTATTTATGCATGCCGCTAGGTAGTTTTGGATGTACAACTACTATGTGCAAGTTTAGATAAGTATAAATTTTAGAACATATAAATAAAAATTCAATAAATTGTAAATATTAATCTATTTATATGTGATACATTTCATTTCCTTCCTTCCCTCCATACTCGAATACTTTCACTCATGATTTATTGTGGTTCCTTCTCAACGATGGGCGATGTTGATACGAGTTTGCATGTAAAGTTGATTCCTGAGTTTGTTGCACTTTTTGGGGTCTATTGTATCACATTTATTTCCTTCCACAAGAATAGATTATTTACAATCTTGTAATGTTTATATATATTTTTGAGGTCCAAAAGTAGCTTTCTAAAGTGTACATGGGCCTTGTCAAGTATAACCTATTGAGTAACATTTTCTTTATTTGTGATTTCCTTCATAGTATATATTTTTGTATTTTCTCCCTAAGGAGAAAATCTCAATGCTCGCGAAGTTTCTCCATCATTTTCCTCTACTATTATACTTTGAAATTTAACCAAGAATTTTTTAGTAATATAAAAAACTCTTCACTAGAAACCAACTTATGGTTTTCCTTAAATACTTCCATAACTAAGGCTTCTGTGAAAATCTGATTTCCTCTCAAAACTATGTCATCAAACTAGAGAGATAGTTTTCTTACCTAATCATTCCATTCCCTTAGTCTTTCCTTGGTATAATTAGCATATATCTGGCATATACCAATATCATCCATGGTTATAATTGAAGGGTATTTACAAATTCCTTCCTCAATAACCTGTCCCATATATATTAACATTTTCTACATCCATCCCATTGTTTTAATGATCTAGTTCCAGTCTTATTTAGGTAGGGTTTTTCATTCATATTTATCTCAATGCCTCTTCTACATTATAAAATATACCCACAAGAAATGTGTCCTTTAATTGAGTTTCAAGCTCTTTATTTCTAGCACATATGCCTCTCATTACTTCTACATATACTTCAATTATAACCCTTATCAATGAATCTAGATATTCCTCATATTCTACTACTTGGTATCCTTTGGATTTCCATTTATTTATAAGAGAGAAGAGGTTCTGAAGTTTCATGTAAAATAATGGCTTCTTGTGTTGACTTCTTCTTTTTGTTAGCCTTTTCAAGGTTCCCATCCTTGGATTGAATTCAATGTTTATTAAGGGCTCTTCTTGTAACTCCTAATATGTTTTTTTCTTTTTGAGTAATTATGGCTTGCTCAACCCAATCTTGTATTGCTTCATGTGAAGTGGGGGAGCATGTTGAGATGGTTGCACTAACACATCACGACCGAGGATTCGGTTTGCATTGCTTCTTCTTCTTCAATTCAAAATGTTAAGGTTTAGGCCACCAAAGTTAGAGTTTGAGTTGATGCGAGACCTAACTTCTTGAACCTCATATATATTATTAATTAACATGTGAAACCCTACGGGAGGCTGGATAAGGGAGATTACATGGTTTTTTTATGAAGGATCCAAATAGAATGTTTCCTTTCTCTTTATAGCCTCTTTTTTAATAGTTCCTTTCGAAAGGGAACTACCCCACTTTTATTCATATTTTACTAAACCGAATATAATTTGTTTGGGTAATCCATGCCCAATCATTGATAGAGGTGATATTTATCTATCCTCTAAGTGATTCAAGGTGTTTGGTAACCCTTTTAATATGGTCATATTGCCTTATAGGGTGTTGGGGAAATGGAATTAATTTCTATGGTCTGATGTAACTTTCAAATAAAGTAATCTATTGAATATCATGCATCCCAAAGTGAGTGAGAATGGGGGATGTGTTCCAAGATTCTTCCATTTACACTTTCCAACAATACCATTACAACCTTGATATGCCACATCTTGTTCTACCAATTTTCTAATACATAGTATGATGGTATTAAGGAGGTGTAAGGAGTTTGTCAATAATGATAATGTATATTACGGATAGAAGAATCTTTGCTCGCATTTTTATTAAGGAAGAGAGGATGAAATCATATAGTCTAGATGTCGGTGTTTCATTTATTTCTTGGTAGAGATAAGAATACAAATAAGTTTATATATCTTGAATATGATATACGAACCGATAGGAATATAAGTACGAATACAATTCATTTAGCTATAAAGGGCACGAAGGAATCCATTTTTGATAGAATTATGGATAGTTTAGAACACCACACATTGCATATAGAGAAGATAGAAGTGATGTAAAATTATTTCTCATTTTCCATGAAATTTTTTCTTTGGCTCACCAAATTGAAACTGAGCAATTTCCCTAAGGAAGGAATATTTCCTTCATTAATAATAATAGAAAGTAAAGAGAGTCGTTATACATCAACCTTAGAGATATAAGGTTTTCTATATAACATGTTCATGAGGGCCATGCTAATACAAAATCCTAGTCTAAACCTTTGGATATGGATATCACTCAGTCAGAGTCATCCATATTATCTATTGGATATGTGGCCCGATTCTATAAAACAACTCTTAATTTACTTGTGGCCATCCATAGCTCAAATGTATTTGTATTATACATGTATATGGATGTGGTAGTTTATAACAAATTCTATATGCATTCCCAACATAGAAACTATTATTTTTCCATGATTTATAAAATAAGGTCCAATCCTTGGACTTAGCTTGAGTTAGTAGAAAGCGATCAGTTTTGGAAATGGATGAACCTTTGGTTTAGTAGAAATTAAATGGATACCAGCTCTATTTATTGCCCTTATGTCTTGGGACATTAGTAATTGATCTGATGGGATACCATTTTCATCTAGGGCATGGAAAAAATAGTTGAGTAATGTTAAAATTCATGATTTAAGACTAGATTGAACATGATATATATCATTACTCTAGTATACGCATCGAGAATATAAATAAGAATCTACATTCGATGGTTTTGATAATCCTACCATGATGAATGGTTAAAGGTCCACAAACAATACTATAGACATAAAATCATGTACTTGGGTACATTTATAAGTCCTAAACACATATTAGTATTCATATGATTCTTAAGTGAGAAAACTAATAATTGATGACTATCTTTGACATATTTTCTGTCATTATTTTACATATGGTTTTACACACCCTATAGCCTAGTCAATATTTTGTTTTCCTATATTTTATTACTTTGGACACCGGTGTTTAGCTAGGATGTCAGGTCCCAAGTGCCCTCATCCGTTCTAGGAACTCTTGACCCTTTTTTTATCTTACTCGCTTCTTGTGGGTCTCTTTTATCATTTGGGCATCTTATTTTCTTATGGGTCATCCTTCCAGTTGTCAATTACAAAATTCAACTAAGGGAATCATATAAATACATAACTACATGATTAAAATCAAGGACCAAGCTCTACGCATACTATCTATTACCCAATATTTCATCCAAAGGCATCTAAAAGCAATAAAGGCATCCATCTAGCATATATTAAAGGGAAAAGGGACTGCATTTTTCTGCATACACAACATAGGAAGGGGAAGTGTATTCTATTCCACACACACATTTGTATCTTTTAGAAAATCTATCCCTCTATCTAGTACATCTTACACAAGATCATCGTAGGACGTGATACTTTTGGTCACACACTCACAAGAATTACATGGATTTGAGATGAGTGTAATGATTGGTCATAAGTTCACTCATAATGGGTGATTATCAAGATCAGTCCAACTCCCCATATCAGCTTTATTTTTAGATTTGATGTGGTTTTGTGGTTTTGTGAGGTGAATATTTTTTAGATTTGATGTGGTTTGTAGGTTTTAGAGGTGAATATTTGATTTATAGATATTTATATAGTTACATTTCACGCGAACCTTAACCCCCTTCACGCGATCAAGGATGGCATATATGTGATCAACAATCCATTTGAATATAAATGCCAAAACACTTAGGTGCCACGTAATTTGTGATACTGAATAAAATTACAAAAAAATTAGAATTTTATCCATGTTTTACGGTATATTTTGCTAACATATGTATTTTAGGACAGAGATCTCAACCCAATTTGAAAAATAGCAAAAAATATCCTAAAGGTGCCCTATTGAAGTCCCCATTCTGTGAAAAAAATCAGGATAAAAATCCTTAAAAGTTATTAGCATAAACATTTGACATTTATTGAACAATTCCATATTTTATAAGTGCAAAATTATGACCTCAAAATTCAAATCTTCCCTAAAATTTCATGGTGTTCATTAGTTTCCTCTAAACATAAGAAACAACGTATGAATCAGTTTGTAATTTTTTTTAAAAAAATATGTATTCTACATAAATACAACATTTCTCATGAAGTTTTAAGTCCTTTAGAAAATCTCTCATGTGATATTTCACTTAGGGTTTCATGTTTACTTGCTTATTGCTTATGTCATAGTGTATTTATTAGTTTTATATCATATTTTAAATCAAGTTAGGGTTTCATTCTACTCTGTAATTAGGGTTTAACAATAAATCCATTTTCTTAAATAATTTTGTGAACCCACATTCAAATACTATTGGATCCTCATTTTTATTCTCTTGTGGCTCCTAAAAATCCTTTAATCTCATTGCATAAATTGTTTCAAATGCATCCACCTTACAAAGATGTTCTTAAAAATCCCTAGATACTATGTATCTACCTTTCGATATGCCACTTGCTTAAGTAAGTTTCCATCTTCGATCATCTATTTGATGAATCTATATGTCATAATCCTCCATCGAATCAAACCATGTTAGATTCCATTCAAGTTTTACACTCTTTATTTCAAGATAAAACTCAGGCTATGGAATCCATGATTACATCTCTCAAAGATGATATCCAATATCTTAAGGATGTTTCTCAAGACCATGTAAGTTATCCTTCTACATCTCATTCCCTCATCATAATTATATGTTTTTACATGTGATCATATGAGTGAGCCTCAAGTATTATCGCTCCCCTACCTCTCAAGTTTGATCTCAATGGTAAACAACATGTTAATATTCCTCAGCTCCTTACTCATCAATTGATCAACTTTCCATCTACTCATCACTACCATCCTTATCATATTACACAATATAAAGGTCATCCATATTGTAATTATCATCAAATTAATGGACATAATGAAAATGATGGCTATGCTTTAAAACACCAAAATGGCCACTTAGATTTTATGGTCTCATTTCATTTTCTACATAAAATTTTTCTACATGTACATATCTGATTACTACATCCCACTGGGCTCATAAATTTGATTCATCTATGTCTAACGAGCATCATTCCATCATTACTCATGTTCCTTCTATAGTAAGACAAGATCCGCCTTTGAAAATTTCTCTCAAAATCGGTCCAACATCTCCTCCTCTCAATTCTTATACAATATTAACAAGTCAAACTAAGTAACTTCTTCTCAAAACCAGTCTAACACCTCCTCCTCTCAAGTCTTCTATAATTTTATCAATCACACATACGTAACCACAATTTCATTTTTTCAAACAAACTATTCCTTATATTGATAGCCAGAAACATTTCAAACACTACCATAGATCTTCATTTCTCAAAAAAACTCAAGGGGCATTGCAATTTTTCCCCTTCTAGTATTATTAGTTGTCTCTAGCATCTACTATCACACTTAAATATTTGTGCTTCATGATTCATTTTCTAAGAACTTTTACACCCCTTGATACACGCATTGTATTTTCATTACCTTATGACACAATCTTGTGTTAAGGTTCACATTGACAATTGGGGGAATAATAGATTCATGAAACTCACACACTAGACATTTCATACTTTTTGCTTAGTGATACATATCTCTAACATTCCATTCTCACACATCATACTACCCTATGATGTACTCTTGTGCTAAGGCTCACACTTGAATGTTGAGGCACATTTCATCCTTGAACCTCACATCTTACTCACTTCACACTCCGCACTTCGCAATACAACTTTCTATCATTCCATTCTCACCTAACATACTAACATATGAAACACTCTTGTGTTAAGGTTCACACTTTACTGTTGAGGGCATACTACATCTATGAACGTCACACACTACATGTTTCACACTCCATGATTCAGATTATGTATTTTTAGCATTCTATTCTCACACATCATAATACCCTATGATACACTCTAGTTCCATGGTTCATACTTGACTATTGAGAGTCTAAATATGAAATGAACCTCACCTCTTCTACACCTTATTATGTGTTTCATAATATATCTTTGTAGCATTAGTTTCCAAGCCATATCATGATGATGTAGTCTTGTTCTATGGCTCATTATAGATTGTCAAGGGGGATTTTATAAATTAACCTCATCTCATACTCATCCATATCCATTGGGGGCATGCTGCTCCTATCAAATTCAAATTGCATACCATTCCATCTCACTCATACACTGCATATTGCATATCTTGGTTACACTTACTCTTACTTTCTTATGCTTACATGTACACTTTATTTCCCATACTAGACAGATACTTAGTATGTCAATATCTTTTCTATATACACATGCACATTCACTTAGTATTTAGTTGTGAATGTAGACTTCTATAGATCTTTACACACATCAACGATGTTAGGCACTATACCTATTACCGGTCCCCACCAAGAGGCTCCTAAGGGCATCTATATTCACTACTCTTACACATCACATGTGAGTTTTTTAATTATTATTTACTACTTATTCTTACTAGCACATTAATTTCCATTGATCTATACACTCTTTGACATAGTTTTTATATTTATAACATACTAATGGGTGCTTCATGTGCATCATTTAATTTTCAGGACTATATGCCACCATGGTTGTCTCTTACACTTTAATTGTCATTATCTTCATTATATGTTATTGTTTGTGGGCTATGCCCTTTATCTTGTATGCACATTGTATACTTTTTGCCGCATTTAGGCCCTGATTAGTTTTTGACATTGTGAGCGATGTCCCATGTTAGAAACCTACTTTTCATGATATATCTTATATTATTTCTTTTTTGATTACATATTTTATTCTACTTGCATACTAGCTTTGATTGCATGAATACATGTTATTATCCATTTGGTTTGTATGTGCCTTGGTTTCTATCATGCACATCCTCTCCATCCTATGAGGATATAATTTTAAATCAACATCGGGTCCTCTCTTTTAGGTTGCATTCTCTATCAACGTCGTATGCACCCCAAATGAGGGGGCATACATTGGGTGAATTAGTCATCCCATAAAACATCTCAGAGCTATAGTTTAGATATACATAGTAAATAATCAACACATGCTACTGTTATATAAATGGCCTAAAATATGACTTGGGTCCTCAATTCAACATAAACACCAATGCCTAGATTCAAACACTAGTGCATGGGAACTCCTGAAATCCCTTGGGTTCATATGTCTTAGGGTAAAATTAACTTATTTTATCATATCATCAAAATTCACAATATTTCACATAGTAGTTTTTATAGTACAGGAATAGTTCTCCAGTAACAAAATGCATTCTATCTCCATTTCTAATCAATATAATTGGAACAATTCAGAACTAGAATTTGGTACAACTTGAGAAAAAAATAGGGACACACCCTTTGTAGTGGTGTTTATCAAGAATCAATCATGGAAGGATATTAACACTAAACCTATCTCTCAAACACTCTTCTATCATGGTGTGAGATTTCCCAAAAAACTCGTACTTGGCATGAGATCACCTAAAAACTTGCAATTGACATGATATTGCCCAAAAAACTCATGGGTGTGTTATTTCTGAAAAAAACTCTCTATTGGCTTGAGATCACCCAAAAAACCCACTCTACATAGAATTTTTAGGATATTTTCTATCCTTTACACTTATATACATTAGGTGCACACTTTCCTTTTTATACACATTTACATACTTTTATAGTGTTTTCATCATCCATGACTTTGATTACTCTTTTTCTCTTATTTTGCAAGTTCTTCCTTAATACACAACAAGAATCGGACATAAATCAAGCACAAAAATAAAGTACAACACAATACGCTTCACCCTAGGGTAATTTTTTTCTTCCTATTTTCCATGCTTCATTTTTACCACTTCACACTTTCACTTGTCTCCTCGACACGCAGTATTGCAATCAAACTCTATAGAAAAAAAGGTACCTATCTTCTAACTTCTCTATGTTATCAAGTATTCACTCAATAACATAAATTAGGGAAAATGTAGACACAAAATCACACACTTATGTACATTTATAGGTCTAAAAGCATAATATTATTCATATGAATCATAAGTGAGAAAACTAGTAATTGACAACTATCTTTGGCCTATTTTATTTCCTTCTTATTTTCTATTATGTCTTACACACCCTAAAACTCAATTAGAATTTTATTTTCCTATCTTTTATGAATTTAGACACCAACGCCTAAGAGATCTCATCCCCTAGGTGCCTTTGACCTTTTTATTATCTTACTTGCTTCTTTGGGTGTCTTTTTATCTTTTGGGCATCTTATTTTCTTATGGTTTGGCCTTCTAGTTGTCAATTAAGAAATTCAGCAAGGGAATCATATAAATACAAAGCTATGTGATCAAAATAAATTACCAAGCCCTAAACATACTATCTATCATCCAATATTGTATCCAAAGGCATCTAAGAGCACTAAAGGCATCCATATAACATCCATTCAAGTGAAAAAGGACTGCATTTTTCTACATACACAACATAGGAAGGGGAATTCTATTCTATTTTATACACACATTTTCATATTATAAAAAACATATCATGTTATCTAGTGCATCTTACACAAAGGGCATCCTAGGGCACGATCCTTTCATACACTAACAAGAACTACATGAATTATGAGATGTAGTACAATGCTAGTCATAAGTTCACTATTTTGGGTGAATGTCAAGGTTTGTCCGAATCCCCATATTGTATCTTTATTTTTTGTATTTAATGTGGTATGGGTTTTATTGGTGAATATTTATTTTCATGTTTATACGTACCTCGAGCGATCAAGGTAATACATTCTAGTGATCAATAATGAATATCAATGACACTCTTATAACACTCCAAAAATAAGATTATGAGTCCTTTGCATTCATGAATGCCTAGTAGATGTATTTGATGCCAAGCAACTTTGCCCTATTCCAGGCACCCTATTCAAGCCTTATCTACATTTTTAGATTTTACAGTGCACAATTATGATGGTCTGCCCTCTCTGTTCATCAATTTACCTAGTCCAGATTAGTTCTAGAAAAGTGCAAATCAGCTAAGTCCTTCTCTCCCTTTCTCTTGCACTTAGGGTTTTATGTTTACTTTCTTATTGATTTTTTCATAGTGTATATAACATCTGTATGTCATAGTGTACATTCATTTACTTTAGGGTTTAACAATAAATCTATTTTTGTTAAACAACTACATATAACATTAAAAAATAGATATTGAACCAAAGGATGTGATTTGGTTTACATAAACACTCTTATGTCTCTTATTCTATTAATATTTGGTTAGATTACAAACTCATTTGAAAACTAAATGGAAGATGTGTTGATATTAATGGTCTCTAAGATCAGCTATAATGGAATATTTAGAGCTTAGGGATTGCTAGTATCATTCACATGACAACTATTATTACAATGAGCAAAGTGCAACATTACATACACTCTTGAGGGGTCAAGACATACATAGTTATGATTTGAGCGGTAACTAATCTTAGCCATAATGAAATACTTAGATCTTAATAGTCATCATGCATCATTCATAGGATAAATATTAATGCACTAAGAAAATTACACTAATACACCTGCATTCTTGAGGGGTCAAGACATACGTATTTCTGATCATAGTGCTCACTAAGTTTAACCACAAAAAAATATTTAGAGCTTAGCGGTTGTTAGGCATCATTCACATGAATGATTTTTACATTGAGTAAATTGTGGCTATACATACACTCTTGAGGTGTCGGGACATATGTAGTTAAGATCTTAGTGGTTCTAAGCTCAACTACAATGAAATATTTAGAGCTTAGTGGTCGTTAGGCATTATTCACAACAAAACTATTATTACGGTGAGAAAATTTTGATAAGGCATTCACTCTTAAGGGGTCAAGAGATACATAGTTATCATCCTAATAGTCACTAAGATTAGCCACAACAAAATATTTAGAGCTTATATATCGCTAGGCATCATTCACATGCCAACTATTATTATAGTGAGAAAAGTTTGGTAATGCATGCACTCTTGAGGGGTCAAGACATATGTAGTTTTGATCCTAGCGGTTGTTAAGATTAGATACAAAAATATACATATGACTTAGCATTAGCTAGGAAATATTCACAAGACAACTATTATTGCACTAAGAAAGTGTGGTAATACATGCACTCTTAAGGGGTCAAAACATATTTATTTTTATCCTAGTGGTTGCTAAGCTCAACCACAATGAAATAATTAGATTTTACTGATTGCTAGGCATCATTCATATAACATCTATTATTACACTAAGTAAAGTGCGACAATACATGCACTCTTGAGGTGTAAAGACATACACAGTTATGATCACAGAGGTTACTAAGCTCAGTCACAACAAAAAATTTAGAGATTAGTGGTCACTAGGCATAATTCACAACACAACTATTATTCCACTAAGTAAAGTGCGATAATACATGCACTCTTGAGGAGTAAAGACATACGTAGTTATGATCCTAGTAGTCACTAAGCTCGACCACAATGAAATGTTTAGAGCTTAGCGGTGGCTAGACATCATTCATAGGACAACTATTATTACACTTAGAAAAGTGTGGAAATACATGCACTCTTTATGGATTTGGACATACGTAGTTCTAATCTTATATGTCACTAAGCTCATCCACAACAAAATATTTAGAGCTTATAGGTTGTTAGGCATCATTCAAGAATAATTATTATTTCACCTTTGAGCAAAGTGTGGAGGCAATACATGCGCTCTTGAGGGGTCAAGACATATGTAGTTTGATCCTAATGGTCATTAAGCTCAACAAAAATGAAATATTTAGAGCTTAGTTGTTGCTAGCTTAGCCACAACAAAATATTTATATCTTAGTGGTAATTAGGAATCCTTCATAGGAAAATTGTTATTACACTGACCAAATGATGCACTACATAAATCATTTTAAAGGAGGATAGTGGTTGATAGGAATTTTCAAATATAAAATCCAATGTGAAATATGTGTAAAGGAGATTAGAGGATATCAAATACAAATTTTTATCTTAGCGATCACTAGGTAATTCTTAATTGGGTAAACATCAATAAACTCTCTACTCAAGTGATTGGCCTTCAAGATGATAATATAGAGCCAAAGGATGTACTTATGTTTACAAAATGACTCTTATGCCTCTTAGTATAAATATTTGATTAGATTAACAAATCATTTAACAAATCAATGCAATATATTTTGATCTTAGTGGTCACTAAGATCATCCTCTACAAAATATTAGAGCATAGTGTTTTTAGGCATCATTCAAGTGGGGAGGCTGTTATTACACCTAGATAAAAAAATCCAATACATATTTTCTTAAGGGATCAATCCTTACATAACAATGATTAGTTTTTTTCTGAGATGTTTATATCTCTCTTTAATTATTTATAATTGTATAATATTGGTTGGACTATTCTTGGCGGAGCAAGTTTTTGCACTACATACCTTCGAGAGGATCAAGCCTTATGTGGTTCTCATTATATATATATATATACATATATATATATATATATATATATATATATATATATGTATATATGTATGTATATGCATATGTATTATGTATATATATATATATACACATATAAATATGTATATATATATATACATACATATATATATACATATACATATATATATATATATATATATATATATATATACAATACATATATACATATATACATATATATATGTATAGATGTATATATGTACATACACATACATACATATATATGTATATGTATACATATATATATATATATATATATACTATACATATATGTGTGTGACATATATATATATGTCTATATATATATGTATACACACACACACACACACACACAAATTTTTTATTGATACATGTAGAGAAAAATATAATGAGTTTATTTAGAGCTTAGCGCATGTTAGGCTTCTCTGGACTCATAAATGGAAAACGTACATCTTTATTTTTTTAGTCATTATTAGTTATTAAAAGGAATGTCTTAGTGGGCAAGAAACTAAGATTCATTACTATGATTTTTAGTCAATCATTGTATTCAAAATAAAAACAATGTTAACTATGTGTGTAGTGGAAATTTCGTAGTCCCCATGATTATATGGCTTAGATGTATTATATAGAAAAAACATAAAGATTTTATTTAGAGCTTATTTGCATTTAGGGTTCTCCATAAAATTTAAATAGACATCATAATACTTTTTGTAAGGAATGGCTTAGCATTCGCTAGGTAATCTGAATATAATGTTCAAATAATCAATCATAATAGAGGAGATTAGCGGTCACTAGGAATTTTCTTATATAAAACCCGAGCGAAATATGTGTGTTGCAAACATTTGGCATTCTACAGGATTATATGTTTTTACAAATCAAAGTAATAAATTTATATATTAGAAGTTACTAGGCAATTCTGAAGAATTTATAAAATACACATAAGGATTATGCTTTCCTTAAGTGGAACTTCATCCTACGACACTTTATCTATATCGTGGATAAATAACCTCTCAAAGGAAACGATGGTCTCTACTTAGTAAGGAAAAACATTAAATATTAACAAATCTACTAGGGTACTCTTACAACATCATGATGATTTATTCATTTTGCATATGAGTAGCCTTGGAAATTTCTTAGTCATAACATTATTTTCCCGTCTATAGAGAGCTCTTCTTGTCATATTTCGAATGGATTAATTTTTATACATACTTATCTTTCTTGGTAGTTATCTTGAATTGTAACTCCTATTTGACCATTACAATTTTAAAACTAGAGAAATTGTCAAGAAGAGAAAACCTCTTTGATCATGCTACTCTTTGTATCATTTTATCCATATAAAACATGGTATAATGAGTTTAAATATAATGACCATACTCTTTGTAGCATTAATATGAACATATAGACTCTGAACCCTTTGTATAATCTCTTGGTCATCATATATATGTATTCCCAAGATATTAAATCTCACAATTTCCTTACGCTTCCACCTCCCACTAAAAACAAACAAGGAATAAATTCCCTTATCTCACTTACCTCAATCTACATGCAAGGTAATGGTCTTCTATTGGCTCTTATCAAGATCTTTAGTAAATAAAATTTCATCACATTTATTAAAGTCAGATTAAGCAAAATCAACCTTGTCATCTTATAATTGTTAGTGTCAAGATATCATTACTTTATTTAACTAAAACACCCGAGTCTATAATTTTGTCCTACATGTTATTTTTAGAACTCTCTACTCAGTGATTAAAAATTCAAAATATTGTTTATCCAAGTACAAACCGAGCTCTCAAATTTTATTGTTTATACTTCTTTGATTCACTGTATTGCTAGTAGGAACCTACACAGTCTTAACCCTTTGTATCTTGTCCTTGGCCTATTACATATATACTTTCATATAATTATATTTCCCAAAATTTCCATATTCTCCAACGTCTTACTGTAAACAAGATAATAATTACTTGTCTTTGTTATGCATGCATGGTAATGGTATTTTTAGGATCTTAATATAAAATTTACTAAGGAAACTTTCCATACAACCTCATTTAGAATAATAAGACCTTGTCATCCTTTGGTAGTTACTATTAATATTTCATTACTTTACTTTACTAAAATACCCAAAATCTATGTAGTCTTTTTTTTATGCACCGATTAGATATGTAGGTTGGCACTTCATTCGAGATAAAATTGAACGCTCACCCAAAGTGCGCACAACCACCAAGTCCCTCATTTTTATGCTTACTAAGGTAATATCATGTATGTACATCATATTGTTAACCATTAAACCATTCATACACAAATAATAAATTTAATCATGGATTTTTTTATGAAAAAGATATAATATTGTATGAAAAGAAACACGATATAAGATTTTTCCAAAAAAAAAATGGGCGTATGAGAGTACACCCAAATCCAAAAACACACTAGGCCATACCTAGGAATACATCAAAACAACATAAGGAACACCAAAGTCAAGCCGTCATAGAAAAATACCGGTAGAGGGGGTTCCGATCATCGTGCCAACTAGGACTAGGAAGGTCCTTACCGGTGTCAACCATATCCTAACCCAAGCCGAGGGGTATTCCTCTTGATTATCAATAGCCACTCACGTGGGGGATATGGTAAGAGGCATCCGAGGGAACATTTCGATAGTGGTAGAGGTGGAGGTGGCACATTCCAACTATTATGGGTACATAGATCGGGAGCCATCGATGAGCCCTGAATGAGCTAACAAGTAGGTGGGGGGAGCCCTAGCTCTAATGGAAAGTTTGTTGGAGATAGAATCCTTTGTGGTTGATTGTGTAAAATACCAAAGAGCACAGATGAAAGAATGTCATTGGGATCGGTTCGGACGACCTCTAGAAGGATGACTATCGTAGGGTGGAGAGCTTTGAGAGGGAAAACGTGGCTCCCAAGTAACATTATAAGGGCATCACCCCAATGTCAAAGAATATTTTGAAGGTGTTCCACCTCTAGGGATACCTTGTTGACCTGAAATTGAATCTACATAAATACATTTGAGATAAGCAACGATTTAATATACATAAAGAATTGTTGATCAAATTTAGTATTATCAAATAAAAAAACATTCCATTATTTCCATAACAAAAAAAAAATTTACCCTTTGAAAGCATTCCAAAGTTGGGAAAACATGAGAGGTAATGGGGCTATCCCTTAAAAGAATATGATTCAGGTGAAACACTCTAGATGAAGGGGGAAATAAATGAATGAATATAATTCCAAACATGTTAAGATTTGGAGAAAAACTAGAATAGGTGCATTAAGGTTTGTAAGTGACAACATAAAGGACATTTGGGGGCGAACACCAATTTTAAGCGATCGGGAGAATCAGAATACCTTGATGTAAAATACACAACAAAAATGTGAAATTTTAGCCTCCACATAGGAAGCCCAGATGTGTCAAACCTCCTTCTCAATCGGGAAGGATAAGAATGAATCCCCCATCTAGTGTTAAGTTTTAACCTAAAAAAATGTGGTGAGAGCCAATAATATCCATTACTCTTGGTTGAGTAATTCCAAAATTGGGTGTCCATGTACCACTTTTAGTCGATCGGTGTTTGAATTAATGATTTCGGTGATACCAACATGATACTTTGTGTGGTGAGTTTGTATTGAGCTTTGATCTCGGTCTAAGAACACTAAGATTGATGTGCTTGTAATACAAATCTTTAATGGAATGAAATTCAACACTTGAAAAGCTTGAGCATAGGAATTCCAGGGGACTTCGTAAGACACTCGATCCTAGACTTGAATGAAGAATAATCACCACAAAGATTGTTGGTTGATGGAAAGGCCATTGCGAAAGCCATTTCCTTTCCATTGAAGCCATGATTTGACGCATTCCCATGCTTTCTAAATACTTTTAAGCATGAAAGTGCCAACAAATTTGATAGGAACTGGAGTAATGAGAATATTGGAAAACCCTAAACCCTTCTAGGTGGGGTGGTCATAAGGGGAACCCTCCTCAATTCCATGGCACATAAATGATTTCCACACTTCTTTACCTTAAATAAAATGAATTATCCATTTCACATAAAGTGTCTTCCTTTGTCGCAAACTAACAATAAGACTCATCCCCCAAGATTCACGGGTAAGGAAACAAGTCTTACATGGAACTCTGTGAAACCCTTTGCTAGAGGAGGCATTGACCTAGAGAAAGTCTTTGAGAAATTATCTAATTTTTGTAATGAATATTTGGAGGAAAACCAACAAGAATATTGGTAGATATGGGTGACTTTGAGGATTTTGGAACAAATTTGGAATTTCCCCACTAATGATTGTGGCCTGGTAATCCAATATTCTATCTTTTTGGCCACTAGTTGAACCACATACTACCAAATCTCCACAAGATACATCTAGAAGGAAAAGGGAATACCAATAAATTTTAAACATGTCACCATGGCGTATCATTTTATAGTCAAATGAGTCTAACAAAGAGGGAATATGGAGGAAATATTATGCGTAACACTACATTTTTTCCATTGAATAGAAGAACTAGAAGCTAAAAGAAAATGTCCAAATAATGCATGGAATTACAAATATTTTTCTATAACTCAATAAGGGTAAAGAATGAGTCATCAAAAGTTACCATCAATTAGTTGAGATCTTTCATTGCAGAAGGCAACGTAATTCCCCGACAAGCCCTTGAGATTTATCTTGGACAAGTAAATACCTTAAACCTTCAACCGTGAGAACATAAAGAGTAGGGGATAAGGGGAACCCTTTGAGAATAGAGAAGAATATTCAAAAGAATCATAATGTGGCCATTAATGGTTATTTGGGAAGAGGCATTGGTAAAAATCATTTGGACTAATTGAATAAAGTTAGGGCCAAAGCCCAAGGTTTGAAGCATGACAAGAACAAATGGCCATTCAATCTTATCGTAAGCTTTCTCAAAGTCAATTTTAATGAGTATATGATTCGATGGATCTATGATCCCATTCCATGCATTCCCAAATAAAAGTGATATTGTCTAGAATGTAGTACCCTTGAATGAAACTAGTTTTATTTAATTGGATGATGATGAGAAGGATATGATGAAGCAAAATTTTAACAGCCTTGGCAATAATCTTATATGAAACATTAAGAAAGGTGATAGGTTGTCGAGTTGGTAATTTTCTATAGGTCTCCTAGTTTAGGGATGAATTTAATATTCTGCTTATTGATGTGCATGCCTAACGAATGGTTCCAAAATCCTTCAAGATAGACCTGATGAAGTTCCGGGCCAAAAATATCCCAAAGCGACTTATAAAATTCACATGGGAAGCCATCACACCTAGGAGCCTTATCATTAGCCATTTGCATGGCTGCTTCATGTAGGTCATCAATGGTGAGCATACGGTCACAAGCCACCTTGATCCGGAGAGATTTTGTAAGGCACAAAAACTAGAGATTGGTCAAGAGTTATGTGTCACTCTTACGAGGAGCTTAAACTTGAAATACCAAAATATAATGCTTGAAAAAGTCTGAAGTATGAGATGGGGATTAGTAACCTAAGTTTTACCATCGAGAATGGAACTAATTTTCTGAGAAGGATGTTTGGATTTGATATAAAGGAAAATTTCTTTTGACACCCGATCCCCCACTTTAAAACAATGCATACATGCATGAATTTGAGCTCCCCAAGCATTATAATTATCCGTAATTTGGATTTTATGGAAAAGCTCTATCACTTGAACCTACAAAGCTTTGAAGAAAGGATTTCCTTCAAGTTCAACCACTACTTGGATAAGAGAGGAGGTCTTTGGGGAGTATGAGCGGAATCAAATTTCAGCCAACTTTAGACCATTGATTTTGAGGAATTTGATCATCTTAGTCATAACATCCTCCCACCATTGGGTCTAGCTAGCATGTATAGGTGGATAAAAGTGTTGAAAATGAATTGGCTGAGGGGATAGGTTTCACACCCACTTGATGTGGTTGAGAGTGGTCCCATGTTCCATTAAGGAAATATTGAGAAAAATGGCCTTTATGAAAAAAAGGGTTCCTATCTTACCAAGTGATACAAAATTGAATGGGGAAATTTTCTGAAAGGATGAAATATGGCATAACTTCCATAGGTAAGGAATAAATTTTGTCAAACTCAAAAAATATTAAGTTAATAGCATAAATCTATCGAGCCATTTGAGAACATGATCTGATCCTCCTCATAGATTGGACCAAGTGAACGAAGCTTCAGTGGTGGGAGTGCGAGAGGCATTAGGGTCATAAAACCAAATTTATTATGCATATAAAACCACACCTCCCTTTCACCATCTATCCATCACATAGGTAGGCTCCCATACATATCGGTGGTAAAATTGAACATATTAAAATCACCAATAATAACCAAATATGCATAAGTAATTTCACTATTTATCCACTTCCAAATACCAACTCTTTCAACCGCATCATTAGAGGCATAAATGTTGATGAGGCCAAAAGGGTGATCGTATATATTAAATAAGACCCATATGGAATGATTGGTGGCATCAACACCATGATCCATTAAAAAGGGTCTCCATTTGGGAGAAAAAGGAAAATTAAATTCTCACACTCTCATCTTGATTACTACTGAGAATGTCATGATGTCATGCTAGATGGATTTACAAACCATCTCTAATTGAAAACATGTAACTTTCACTTCCTACAAAAATAACACATCTAAATTGGAATTTTTTTAACAAGCATCTTAAAAAATATACTTGTGGTTAGATTCTATAAGACTGTACACATTCCATAATGTGTAATTCATGGTAAACGGTGGTTGAGGGCCATACCATCTCGTATCAAGACATCGAGGCATCAAACTGGTTCAACATGAATTGAGCATTGTTATGCTACAAAAAATTCTACAAGTCAATTTTTATTCACTCAACATATTCAATGCTATATTTCTCCTCATCATAATCCACATTGTGAGCCAGGATTTGATCCCAAGAGTGGTGAGGAGGACTTTGGGCCCTTTTGAATTGGCCCTGTGAAGCAATTGTTAAGAATAACAATGACTACGAGAGAGTTGAGGCATTACATATGGAATTTTTCTAGTCCATAAGAACCAAGGATTTCTTGGGCATACGGGAGAATTTAGGAAATGGGAAATGTGATTCATCGAAACTACCCACTCCTTGTGGTGAATGCCATGAGGTTTTCTTTAACAACTGGCTCACTCGAGCCATTTGAACCAGGGGCCTTGGGTTGCGTTGGCTTGTTCTTATTTTTTCGTCCTCCAACTGTTTGTCACCCCTCCTGCTAAGGGGTTTGGATATACAAGCCACATTAGATGTTGGACGATTCTGTGGGACATAAAGAGGATAGTCCTTGATCTTACGATCGAGTCCTAACACCGGAAGTAAGTGTTAGATAGATTGATGTTTAAGATACACTGCGAGTAAAAAATGTCTCCCATTTGAATGTCCACAAGCTCTTTCATTTCTTGAGAGATGTACACTTCAACATAGACACGCTTCTATGGATTGGTATTGAAAAATCACCGAGGTTCCATACAAATCACCCAACCAACATAAGAGCTAATTTTATACAAAAAATGAACACAAGGAAAGGGAAGGTCGGAAATTCCACCTAGACTAGCACTTTTAGGGCCACATAATCAGAAACCACAAAATATTTGGTCCATAAAGAAATTAACAACACAGAGTTGCAAATATACCAAGTGACCAAATGAGTCAAAATAATTGGGGTGTGGGATGGGTTAGAGACGTAGAAAAGGAAAAAACCTTTGGTCATGTTCTATACGATCTCGAGCCAGATGTCGTGAGAGGCATAAACCAAGTTAACACATGATTTTAGCATGCTTTTAGAGCGGATGTATCCCACAAAATACCTAATGAGAAATAACTTCTCTAACCATTGGAATGTAACATTAAAATCAGGAATATGTAAAATAACATCAGGTGGAGATTCATTACCTCGTGGAACACTTATGCGATGAGCTTCAGGGGCGTTTTGGTGGTGGTACCATTACAATTTGGAAACACATATATTAACGAAATACTTAATTCATGTAAAAAATACTAACATCAATTGCAATATCAATTCACCATTATCGAGATCCATGAACTACCATTATCTAACCACAATTATCCATCATTAACTAGAATTCATTACATAAAAAAGATGAATACATAACCGATCAATACAATGGTGCACGGGACCATGCACATGAACACCAAAACCATTAGATTTGTATCAAGATAACATACTCACTTTGTATTCTGAATCTCTAATCTATGGCGAAGCACTAGAATCTTGACACACATTAGGTATATATAGGGGTTGGTATTTTCCCTTCACCCCCATCCACTCTCAACTAATAGGCGTGCTCACAAAAATAGCTTACATACTTTACATTATGAGATAATAAATGATTATCCTATTTATAAAACTTATTTTAATCCTATTATTAGCTAGATCCATGCATGTGCTTTGTTTTCCCTTGCTTAGGTAGCACTTCAAATTTTCTTTCCTATTTTTAGCTTGTGTTCGGGAAATCGGATAAGTGCTTGACTTTATCTTCTCATGTGCGAGCCTCCACACGCTATTCCATTCTACACTCCCCCACCAAACACCCCTTACACATGGATCCAAACCTCTGTGTGTGGCTAGCACTTATCCATTTATCTTGCTCAACATTACCCCACACTAAATACATTTCCTATCCTCGTTAATGAGTTTCTCAACTTATCCCTCCAAATAATAAATGAATCAAGGAAAATCAAAATAATAAAGAATATGAAAGTGAAATAATTGGGGGCCATACACATAATGAATGAAAGAATACCCAGGCACACTCTTATCTTTACTCTTAGGATGGCTGTAATAGTTCATGAAATAATTTATTAAGGATGCCTTCTAACTTTTCCATTTTGTCAACTCTCTAACTCTTTGGATGCAGCACTTTGCTTCCTTAATCTCTAGTACCTGCATAGGATCCATGTTTTCTCCTTTCACCTTGAGATATCTAACAATCCCTGTGATTCTTGAGATCACTCCCTTAAATGCATCCATCATTTATGCAACTAATGACTGAAGAAGTAGCACTTATCCATTTATCCGCTCAACTAATGAGTCAAATCAATCGGTTTTATAGTCACATGAGTTGTGTGTGGCTACTTCTTCATTTTGTGCCTTATGTTTGCTTCGTCAGCTGATGTTAAAATCTAGTTACTCCATATGGGTATGCATGCTCCAAAAGAGCATATTCCTAGTGAGCATGGTTGCACCCTAGGGATTAATCATCTCCCACCTATATATATTCTTTGTGGGTATTATGCTCTCAAATCATACATACACGTAACACTTGGACTAATCATTGATGTATCTCATCTATGATGTGAATACAACTTACTCCCTTCTCTACCTTCCTCTAGTGTGCTTACCCATTTATACCTACCTCTCTAAAAATTTCATACACCACCTCCATCACCACCTAACACTTTATCTCCCATCAGTTCACCATTTACCTTTCATTCCTCTTCTTCTTTAGAGTCACATTTTATGATTCATGTTCTTCAACATCATGTTGGACATTCTCATCCTTGGGATCTTATCCTTCCTCCTCTAAATCATGGATGATTGGAGTTTCTACATTATGCGTACCCTCTTCCTCAAACATATCCTCATCACTATTTATAGGGGCACCAAATTTCACCTTCTCCTTCCTAGAGTGGTTTGTTTCTCTGTAATAGGATTTGGTGGAGTGACCCTTGGTCATTTTCTCAAGGGCTATGAGGTCCCTGTGCCATTTCCCTACCCTTTGTGCATCCTCTTCAAATTTTTCTCGTATCTTGATCCATCACAATAATATCATATTTCTCTGCCTCCTCCTCCTCCTCCTCCTTAGTCTTTTCATCTTCTTCTTTCTTTGGTGGAGTAGCCTCATGCGTATTATTTATTCCAATGGTATGCTTATCCTTAGGTGGTTGTGGGAGTGGAAGGTCCTCTCTATCAAGATACTTTCCATCCACAATCTTATGATTCAAGTAGATATATACTATTTCTTCTTCTTTCTTTCCCACAACTAGAGTCTAGGGAGTTATGTCGATGTCATCAGAGTCCATTGTTTCTACATACGTTGTCTCACTTGGATATACATATGTCTTGTGCAAAGTGTGGTAGTCTACATCTACTTTGTTTTCATAAAATATCAACTTACATGCATCATATGTCATATTTACCAAAGCTTGGAAATACCTTTCTATGAAGGCAAAAGGAAGTTTACACTAGGGATTTCTATCCCTATAATTCATCATAATATTCCCGAGGATAAATTTTGATACACTTTGTAAATTCAGCTTTGTCATCTAGTACACAAGGTCCCTTAACACTCTCAAATCCTACTAAAATGCTTTGTTTGTTCTCCTATACCATCTATCCACCATGGTCTTGTATGCATTAGTAATTCCTTCACATGTAAATTCTGAAACTTCTTCATGGGGGACTTATTCTTCGAGGGATACTTCCACATGTTGTCACTTGGTCCATTAGATACCCCAATCTATGAAAATACTATCATGAGGAGGATGGTGCCCCAAGTTATTTTCTCACCTATGTGTGTTTCCTTGTTAATTCCTTCAGCAATGAAGGAAGACATGTTATATATCTTGTTTAGTTGGCTATATTATAGGTGACGTGGAGCCACATCTTGTTCACATGGGTTAATCTTTATGATGCACCCAACTTAAATCTCACTTGGCATGCAAAAAATCTCATAGTTGGGTCATCAATCTTCACGATATCCATCATGTGGCCTCCTCACTAGTAGCTGAGCACAACTACAATGGCTTCCACTCCTCATCATCCTCAATATTTTACTCTATATCTATGCCCAAGCTACACAAGACTACGAGCTTTCTAATCAGCTGCATACGGTGATGCTCATTCTTATACCTATGAAATAAAATTGAATGTGTGATAATAACCATTGATATAAGAAATCAAGATTCCCAAATTAGGGAAGCTCATGCAATTGAAGAACCCCTGCACTTTATAGGTCTTTTTTTGTATGGTAGTCATATATCAACTTCACATTTAGGGTCTTTTTTTCCAGTCTTCCTTATTAATCCCTTTTCTATCTTGCACTCGTTATTCTCTAAGTGATGGTTAAAATCAATGTCCTTACACTTGGTCAATTCTAATTCCTATGTTATCCCAATGATCACCTCCTAGGTATTGAATTTCAGAAAATCACTCCTCAGGTGCTTCTTTTTTCATGGGATTCTTACCCTTATCCTTCCCTTTTCCATTAGGTGATGCAATGGATTCTTTCTTCCATTTTTCTACTTACACCCTCAAGATTTAACTTCAAAACTCTGTGTGGTTATGCAGTTCCATAGTTGTTTATATTTACTTACCCAAATGCATGTTTCTTCTTTGAGTGTTCAATTATCTTTCAAATACCTTCACCCCTTTCTTATCTTTGTAATTTGGTTTGCCTATAGAACCCACATGCCCTATCTCTAAATTGGGAACCTCTCACGAATTTTATTCTCTCCCGTAATTAAACCTCCAAATCCCAAACCTTTTATCCACTTACCTCCTTTCTACTCTCACATTTCCTTTGAAGGAGCTCTAAGCCAAGTCATGCCAAATCTTTCTCTCTGCTTCACTCAACTCCTCTTTGTAGAAGATCTTCACAATGGGTTGCACTTAACTAGATCTTTAATGGCTCAAATGCTTCAACATGCAAGGTGAGAATGAACTCACATGCATCCAATTTTATATATTTCAAAAATTTCCCACATTTATTTCTCCTCACCTACCACTATCTTGCACCTTTAAATACGCATTTTACTTTTCTCGCGCTTTACTCTACTTTCTTCCAGTGCACTATAGTTATAACCATTTGGCATGCCACTACTTCTAAGCCACATACATCCTCATACACACATCACTGTGATACACACATCTTCCTATGTGCCATGTATCAAGTAGCTTATCATGTTGCGGCTTACCTCACGTTACTTGAACAACTTATACCTCATGTGGTCTTCAATATAAGCAATCCTTATGAGCACCATTATTCTTAGCACCTACAACACCTTTTTCTTCTTCTCGCACACACATTTGAAATAACATCCCACCTCTCTACCATCTCACACACATTTGGTTCACTTCACACTAAAATTATGTGTAGTCATATGTGCATCATCTCAATAAATAATAATCAGCATCTCATGCAAGTAAAAGCACTTATTACAATAAAGCAAGCAAAGAAAAAATAAAATATGAAAGAAAAATATAATATAAGTGGCAATATTTCCTTATTATGAACACATAGAAGCTTATTTATAGTAGGAATTCAGCCTACTCCCATTGAAATAACCTGGGTAACATGGTGCCATCTAGCACATGTAATTGACATGTGCATGATTAAAGTATCTTGGTTACTAAAAATGGTCCGAAAAAATGCACCTTAAACTTTCTGGGTAGCATTCATACTTAGATTCATAAAGAAGGACCATCTTCCCAATTATAAAATACTTGCTTCTAATTTTCTTATCATACCAATCCTTCTAGTCTTTATATCTAACACCAAATAAGTGCACCACTCATCTAATTCAGAAGCAGTTTATCAATGCACTCTTCGACAAACTATTCATCTAATAACCTTTCTATGTGTTCAATACGCAGGGATGGTAATAAGAAATCCATAGGTAAAATATCCTCTACGCCAAACACCAACTGAAAGGGTGTGGCCTTGTTCAACCATTTATAGGTTATTCTGTATGCCCAAAGAATAGTTGATACCTTGTCATCCCAATCCTTTCTTCCAACATCACATATATTCATAAGTGTTTATCCCAAGATCTTGTTGAAAGCTTCAACAATTCCATTTTCTTGAGGGTGATAAGGAGTATTCTTATGGTGTGCTACCATAAAATCTATGAGAAATGTTTTCATTATCTCATTCGAGAAATGAGTTCATCGATCACTTGTCAAGCTCAAAGGGCATCCGTACTTACTAATAATGTTTTCCCAAAGTAACCCTTATAATGTTGTTGTTGCGCAATCCTTTATAGGTAAAACCTCTTCCCACCTTGTCAAGTAGTCGGTACAAGTAATAATGTAACATGCCCCAGTCCTATGTGTGGGTGGTGCAATAGGTCCTACAAAATCAAAAACCCACTTCTCAAAAGGTTTTGTGCTTGCTATGGGTTGCAAAGGCATTTCATCTCTACTTCTAGGATTTCCAAGTCACTTTGAAAATGATCACATGCTTTAACATAAGCCTTGGTATCCTTATATAATGTCTCCCACCATAAGCTAGCTAGAAGGATCTTACATGCTATCGCATCTCTCGACATATTGTCCTCCTAAAATCCCTCTATGAGATTTTTCAATAAGCGCTTTGTGCTCATGCTCTAAAACACACCTACACAAGACCTCATCTATGACCATTTATTTTAAGTCTCCTCCAACGAGCTGATATGTCACAACTCGAATATCAAGATGATTTTTCTCTAATGTCTTCATCCCCCTTGGCGTAACTCCATTCCGCAATAATACTATGGTGTCCTCCAAGTCTATTGGTGCATAGTTCAACTTGAAAAAATGTGCATCAGGCATAGTGTCTTCAATTCTCTCTATGTCCTTGCCAGAATTGATACTTAATAAGTGATCAGGTTCTAGATTGCTCTTTCCTATATATACAACAACCGTGAAATCAAAATCCTGAAATAAGGGTATCCACCAGCATATGCGCCCTTGTAAAACATGTTTATTGATGAAGTACTTTAGTACCATATGATGTATATAAAAATGAACAGTGTGACCAACAAGTATTGTTAATACTCTTGAAGTGAGTAGATCATAGACAACACCTCACGATCTATTGTAGTAGTATAGTTGTATTTGTTGATGTTAACTTCCTACTTTCAAAGCATATGGGATTATCCATCTTTCCATCTCTGGTTGTGAAGAATGTGCTAATAGCCATGCCAGAGGCATCAACATATACATGAAAAGGTTTGTTCTAGGAAGGAAAATGTAAGATAGGAGAAGTGATATGTATTTCCTTCAAGTTCTCAAGTGCATGTTATTGCCCATATCCCCAATAAAATTTTCCTTTAGCTTTAAGAAATTCTTCCAGTGGCGTAATAATATGCATATTGGTTTATAAATTTTTTAAGTAACCAGTATGCCCCAAAAATCCACACACCTCACTTTGGTTGGTAGGTTCTTCCAATCCCAAAATCACTACTATATTTTCTAGATCCACTAACAATCCATCCCTCCAAATGATGTCTTGAATAAAAGTGCCAAAATGTGTAGCAAAAATACACTTCTTAATGTTAAGAGAGATGTTTAATTTCTTTACACCTCTCAAACATGAGCCTCAAATTATCACAGTGATCTTTGACAAGCCCATAGATAGTCCAATCATCTAGGTAAACCTACAAACACTCATGCATAAAATTAATGGAAGGCTTTCACAACTATGTTTAAGAATACTCCTCGACACATTCTTCAATCAAAAAAGGCATAACATTATACACAAAACTTCCCAATTTAGTGGTGAAGGTAGTTGTTTCCTCGTCTTCACGCATAATGCACACGATGGTAGACTGAGAATATATTTGTGAAATAAAAGATCTCATGCCATGCAAAACCTTTAAGGATATCCTCGGTGAAAGGTGTGGGAAATGATCATATGACATATGAGGCATTAAATTACTTATAATAGACACAGATGCTGATCCTTACATCCCTTATTATTTTAATAACCATAGGGATAACCCACTTAGACACTTTAATTGGTTAAATTATTCTAGACTTAAGAATTTTATCAATTTCTTCCTTGACCTTCACGCATAGGTTCAAATTCATCCTATAAGGCCTCTTCTGAACAAGACATGCACCTTCTTTCAGATTAATCCTCATCTCTCATAATGAATGATATATACCTTTTAACTCATGATAAACTCTTGGAAACAAATCTTGAACTTCATGCAAGAGCTCAATGATTTTTCTACCTCTGTTTATGACCAGTAATCCCTAATGATGGCCTTATTAGGTGCATCCTCAGTGCCAATGTTAACTTGCTTGGTCTTAATAGGAGCATGGTACACACGTGATTTATCATATGCAAGGTGAATTAACTCACACATGCCCTCCGTATGGATAACATCCAAATTCCCCATCTCTTCATCATCAATTAGGTATACAGCATTTACCTTTTCTTTGTCTTTCAGGCACGACCCAAATATATTTCTTGTATCTCAAATATGTCTTCACACACTTTGGGATTAGGCTCTCTAAGTAACTTAAGCATGAGATCTTCTTTTTTGTGATATCCCCGGTTTGATGCACTTCATGATCTATAAATCCTCATGTATAGGTGGCTTATTAGAAAAATAATCAAAGGTATGAACAATACCTCCAGTCATCTTGTGTCAGCTCACCGTCTCTCTTTTCAACTCAACATGGACATACCAATCACAGTGTCTTTGAAAAAATGGAATAGAACTTATAGACCCATAGTAATGGTGGTAAGTCCTCCGGCCTTGCTCCCATAGTCTCTCACATTGTTATGAGTAAACCTTGTTAAAAAGGAAATTATCACTTCTCACCATCCCAATAGGGTATCTTTGTGTGTTTTCCACCAGATTGTTATTATCCCATGAAAAGTATATACCAACATATTTCTTCTACCGACTTAATTTTGCAAACGGTTCTCCATGACACAAAACAATGTATTAGGATTCCCTTCACCAAGTATACCTTGGTACCTGAGTTGAACCAACCACCTAACCATGCGACTGATCATCCTGGTGACCCTTCATTTAATCTTTACCTTACCATCTCATATGTTTCATGCACCCAGTTATCACAAGAAACACTAGTAGTGTCACTTACAAACTATGTATTTCCCACCTAAAGGATGCCTTCCTTCAATGATTCCATATTTTTAGGATTACACACCATCAGTGCATAGATTCTATTAAATTATTATTCACTCAAGGAATCAACATATGGATTTTCCTTTACATCATCTAGGTATATGATCACACAATCATCTTTGTTCTCAAAATTGATGTATCTCTAGTTGAAGTGTAGATTAGCATTATTCACATAGCACTAAGAATGTTCAAGTAAACATGGGAATTTATCTTCCCAAGAAATCTCCAAAACTTTAAAACCCCTAATGAACTTGGCCCCTTATATGGTAATTGAAACATCCTTTGATACGCTAATAGGCATATCCACAGTCTCATTTTCCATATACAACACATTCGAAGATGGCTATAATATTGATGTCCCCATTTGGCTCTATGCATCTAGATTTCAAACATTTACCTTAGTGCCTATATAAATCATAATATTATTTACCAACCATCCATCAATCACTGCATCTAGTGTGATTTCCTTATCATACTCATGATTTGGTGGTGGTATGTTTGTATGGAGTATCTCGGCACACATGCTCATCCTCCACATGTGGACACCTTATCGCATAGCCATTCCCTTAACAATGAGATGATATTATCCTACAACAACATCTTACATACTTATTTTATGTCATCTACGTCTATCCATGGAAGTTCAACATTTTCACGTGCTCTCTCTTGCTCTCCTTCTTTAAGCACCGAATGTCTCCTACAAATCTTTGATCACCCCCATAGTCTCTGGTAGACCTATTTCGATGGATTATATTGGATACTTGACATGCATAACCTCCTTTTTCCAAATGAGTGGATTCACCTTAAAGGTTCTTATGCGCACGTTGCTTCGTGAGCATGGTTACTAGCTTGGGATGTAAATTTGGATAAGTATTCCTTGGCATCCACTAGTCATTATTTGTGAATGCACCTTGATCATTTCGGTGCCTTTGTCCTTCTTCTTGATTTTACACATGTGTTCATATAGGTCAGGAAATCCTTTACCTTATGTTGTTTTCCGAAATATGTGCATACTAGATTCTAGGTACATTCGCACTAGTAGTGATCGGGGACCCATAAGTGTCACAAGTCCTATGTGTGAATCCTCATCTTCCACCATGACCTTTGCTTCCATAACCTCCATGGAATCCACCTCTTCCAATATTACATTCTTTGGCAACTTAGGATTCCTTTACCTAAGATATTCTCACTATCATGGTTTTTCATATCCCAACCTTGCATGCCTCATTAATTTGATCTATTAATCGATAATCCTTGGTATCATGGGTGTCTACCTCAAAGATATTGCAATACATGGATACATTCTTCATTGTCACCCATTGTACGAGAGGGAAATTTCATATATCAAGGTTCTTGTGGCAAATATCACAATATTATAACATTGTGTGTATTTTCCTCACAAACAACTATCCTTTATATATCCCTCAACATCACAATCAGTACACCATAACCCATCGCGTGTATCATACAATGAATTAACAAATACATTCTCCAATTTTTTAGCCGTAGTTGATATCTCGTGCCTCTAAAAATGGGCTCAATGCAAGATCAACACTTCCAATTGCATCTGTGCGTAGAGCTTCCTCCAAGGCATCATGCAGATCTATATAGGTCTTGTATAGAAGGCTCTTCTAAATGGAGTCGAGTAATCCTTCAAAAAACCACCGGGTGTGTTGAATGGGGTGAATATCATAGGATAATTTGGACAAAAGACTCTTAAAATGTGCATCATACTCTTAGACACTTGTAGATAAGTACAACTTAATTTCCTTCAATGTGTTGATACTCTATTGTTCAAAATTTGGAATGTAGAAATTAGCCAAAAAAATTGTGTGCATTGCATCATAGTCAACCACATTCTCGTGGGGTCATACTTTTTGTACCAACTATGTGCAAACCCTTGAAGTGTAGCGTAAAGCCCCATTTTATTTCACTAAACCACACCTTCAATTTGATAAAATTTGGTCTAAATTGTTTTTATGTTTTTATATCATTTCATATAGGGAATTAACGTCACCCCTTTAACCATGGTTAAGTAATTAAATAAATTCTTAATTAGTCCATGACAATTTTAATTCTCCCCAAGTTAAAATATTCATTTAAAGAATAAACCCTACATTATTTTTTTACAATGATCATGTTAAATAAACTTCTCTAGGGACACCCACCTATGATAATGACCCTCATTGAAATAAATTGGCCCTCCCCCACTTTTAATTTAATTTCCTACATCCCACCTAATTCCCCACAACTTAAAAATTTGAGGACTAAATCTCCACCCTAGATGTATTAATTTGTAGCCCTAGATATTAGGGATTTCCTATCTAGCCCTAACATCATCTTTAATTTTATTTTATTTTTCATTTCTTTTCTCTTTATTTCATTTTGGTTTTCTTCTCTTTGGTCTTTGGTTTAGTTAGAAGAGAGGCCGTGGAGGCAAGAATATTTTTCTTTTGTTTACCATATTGTTATGTAGGTTTAAAACAATGGAGATTCCTATATTTTTTTGTTGTATTATACTAGAATTCTAGGGTTTTTGAATGTATGTTATTTCTCTTGGTTTTTACCAGAGGGATCCACAGTTATGGATTTTGAATTTTACCCATCTCACTTTTATTTGAATAGATCCGATTTGATTTAAACACACACACACACACACACACACACACACACACACACACACACACACACACACACACACACACACACACACACACACACACACACACACACACACACACACAAACAAACACAAATACACACACACACACACACACACACACACACACACACACACACACACACACACACACACACACACACACACAATAACGTTAATGAGCCAATTATCAAATTACGGGGTAAAGAAAAGGAACTCAACCACTACATAGGAAAGGCAATAGGGAAAGGAGTCACAACTGCAATGGTGAATAATGGCGTGTGGTGTGGCCATGACCACATACATCACATTACGGCTGCAAGAAAAAGGAGATAGGGGGTTCTTCTTTCCCCCAAACCGTCATTTATTATTATTTTTAATCTATTTAGAGGATTTTAATGTTCTATTTTGATTATTTGGGTTTAGATTGATAGAACTCAAAATCCCATTGCTATCATATGCCATGACATAGACTAACAAGACTCTTGGGCACCTCACCTCTCCTTTGGTGTGTGAGATAAAACTTACATGTTATATTATGCCTTCCCACAGTTATTTTGGTACTGTATTTTATTAGAGATCCCGAACTCATAGCTAAGTATTAGTTGTCTACATATACATGCTTAAATTTATATATCTAAGAGGATATATCATTTTATTTCTAAAGGGATATCTAAATATTTCTAGGTTGTAGCCCACTAAACTAGTATAAAAACCTCCACATATGAGCACATGACAATCATATAGATTATTATTTAAAATACGCCCTTGTAGATAAGGGAAAGGTAAAAATTTCATTACATATACGTTGTTAAATTATAACAAAAAAGTAAGCAAATATTACTTGGAGAGTAATAGAGAGATTTAAGGAAAAATAAATTGGAAAAAACTAAGTCAATAAGCAATAATCACTTCACAAATTATTACAATATCACGGAAAATCAACACTTATTCCTTTATAATTTAATCTAATGCACAATATGGCTTTTCTTTTTATAAAACAAGAATCCATTATTTCTAAATTCATGTATACGAAAAAAATTATTTATTTAATGAATCATTTAGGACTCTTTCGGTACGAGATAACAAAATTATTGAACTTAAACATGCACTCATACTACTAGATCAACTACAATTTCTAAACAATCCACATTCTCTCTTTTTAAAATCCCCTCAATCACAAGGAATATAAAATTCATTTTGAGAAAAGCTAAAATTTTATTTTTATAACCATCCTCAAAGCTACAATTCATTTCAAGTTATTTACTTTTCCATAAAAGGTAATATGGCAAGCTTCACACTTTAAGTTGTTAACTCTTACACTATTTTTCTTTTTAGAAGAAGACATTCATAAAACCCTCATAGAAATAAGATTTACAAACATTTACAAACAAAAGTGAGAGTTTCAATACAACATGAGAGAGGTAAAGTTCCAACACATAGACATTTCCTCTTATGAAGAAGAGTAGTACGATCTAATCCATTACCTATAACTTTAAAGTTACATTCAAGGAAGCGAATACATAACTTTTGAAGCAACACTTTCTTGAACATATTATACATACATCCCAATATGGGAGGCTTACCAAGGAGTTCCAACAACATTTTGTAAGAACCAAGTGACAAAGATTTCCTTAAAATTGAGTAGATAACATATCAAAGTTTTCAATATCCTCCAACAATATTAGAGCTAAAAATTGCATGCATTACATTCCATAAGGTCTCGAAACACAAGGATATAGGACCAATTTTCCTCCCAACCTATATGCATCATTACACACCTTTCCAAATTTTGGAGGACATGCTAGCCTCCCTCCAAGCCCATGGGGGAGAGAGAAAGCATTCCTAAAATGTGCACAAGTAGGGAAAGGGTAGAAACAAGAATAACCACATAAATCAAACATTAAACACACACCCAAAACACAAGAAGACAAAAAAAATATGGAGGAGAAAACACCAATTTCAACCTCCAAATGGGGAAGAGTGGATGAGAAATCCAAAGGAACTAAAAGGTGTGATCCTACTATTGATTTGTAATCACGGTACCCCTGCTTGCAATTTGAAGGATTGAGATCATTAGTGTGATTGCATAACATAGAGCTTTTCCCTAAAGTGTGGGACTTTGCAATCGGAAAGCTCTCTGAATGAAGTTCGGTTCCTATTCCTCTATTATGATACACACACTTAAATTGTAGAGGATCTACTCTAAAATCTACTCTAACTTTCCAAGGAGACATGGTTAAGAAGATTACAAGAAATTAAACCTAAACTAACAAAGGTGATGCACTAAAAGGAATGTTGAACACCTACTTTTACATGGAGATGGAAACCACATTTAGATTAAGAAGGGTGAAAACACAACATAGATTGATCCACTAATGAGAATCCACTAACCATTAAACACAAACCATTAAAAATGTAATACAATAACCATGCACAGATAACCAAGATTGCAATGAGAGATCAGATGAACACAATGAACACAAGAGAGGGTTGACACCATCCACATAATTATTTTATTGCTCCAAAAATTTGATACAATGGATTACAATGGCCAAGAGGCACAAAATTGCATTACAGTTTATATGGGAGGTTTGAAATCCACAAGATCACTTATAGAAAAGAGAAGAAGGGAGGGTGCAAAGCCAAATTATCCAACATTAGAATAGTGCCCCTCCTTACAATATATAGGAATAATGAGAGAAGGAGATAGAAGGATTCGAAATCCTACTCCAACTCCCCAAAATTACATTGACTTCACCTACAAAATGATGGGTGCTACTAAAAACCTATACCTCCATGTACTATGCCTTTTGGGCAAGAAAGGAAGCCCCTACTTCATCATTATGGTAGGTGAGAAACCTCAAACACCCTCTCAAATGGTGGAATGTCTTAATTTATTTTGAATAACTTAGTCTCACTTAAATTAAGATAACCAGTTGTAGTTATGTAGAGGAGACTCGAGAGCTTTCCAAAAGTATTTTCTTGTACAAATATGAGCTCCTAGTCAAACGTTATGGCCATCTGAAGATTAGGGTGCCATACTACATTAATGGTGAGTGGTTGGCTATGTTTCTTTAGACTCTAAAATGCCTCACAACCTTTGAAATCTAAAATTTTGGACTTTCAAACATTGGGACTTCAGAGACATTGACACTTCGGAAGTCGCCTGCACTGTTCACTAGTAAATCAGCTTGAGAGTTACAAATATCGGACCTCTGAAGTCTGAAATTTCAGAATTTTAGGCATTTTGACTCCGGGGGTTGATGTTACTGTTCATCTACTTGGGCACACAAAAACTCTAAAACTCCAAAGTCGGAAATTCAAACTTCAGGTTTCAGACCTTTTCCTTTTCGGACTTCACATCCACTGTTCATAGCTCAAATCGGCTTGAGAGTTTGAAACTTTGAAACCCAAACCTCCGAAACTTCGAAGTCCAAAATTCTGAAGTTTGAAATTTGGACTTTGGGTTTTAGACCTGCGCACCTTGAATTCTCACCGCTTATACCCCGAAATGAAACTCTAAAACCGAGACCTTTGAAAGTCTAAAATTGGAACCTCCAAAAGTTTGAAATGCCTCTCGCATTGACTCCGAACTCGACTTTGACCTCCGAAAATTTGAACCTTTTTGGATTCAGGATTTTGGGCTTCGAGCTTGCATTTTTCATTTTCTCGATGAAGAACTCAAACCTTCAAAACCTTGAAGTTTGAAATTGGACTTCAGGTTTCAAACTCGAAATCCATGATCCATTGCACCATTGTCCCGAAAACCACCAAGCATTTGGACATCGGGTTTTTGGGGTTTCGGGGTTTTGAGCCCTTTTCTCATTTTTTCCATGTTTGGCCTTTGAAACTTTGAAATCTAAAACCTCTAAAAATGCCAAAAATTTTAGACTTCGAGGCTCCATTTTTTTCTTAGCTTGATTTCGGCTTGGGTTCTATCTTCCTCAAGTCCATCGTGGTCGAGTTGAATTAGATTTTTCTGAATTCATTCAACTTGTCTCATTTTGTGATCTTCATGTCGACCCCATGGCTTAGCTTCCACAAATCCTATGATCGTGATATGCAGGCTCGACCGATGAGCCATTATTCCATTTCCTTTCCTCCGACATCATTTTCTATTTGATCTTGCTTCACTCACCACGCATTCGGCTCAACCGAGTTCCTTTTCTATGCTTGATTTGAGATGAGCCTTATTTTTTTCTACAAACTGGTTCTCTTCACTCCTTTGATGTCAAGCTTCCACTAAGGACTCTGTTAGGCAATTTTACCCATGGGGAAATTTTTTTCAACACCTACCATAGGACGCACACATGAATAGGATCTCCAAAAATCCTCCTTATTCTTCCATAACACACACCCCTCCTTATTTATCCTCCCATTCACAATATTTCCTCTTTGGGAGGATTTTAAAATCTCTCGGGTTTCCTTTCCAAGGATGGAGAAGAGGGTTCAAACCATATGAACCACCTTCCCCACCTCAAACCATATGAGGGGATAAAATATGAGAAACCAACATGGCTTGTCCATCAAGCCATGAGGTTTAAGAGGGAAATTCCTCCCTCTTCCCCCACACAACTCCAAAATCCATCAAGCCATATGATGGATGGAGAAAACAATCAAGGAAAAAAAACAAGCATACCATGTACTACATACAAAATATAGTCACATACAATAACAAATTTGATCTAAATCTACATTAAAAACACCAAAGAAGGATCAAAGATCCTACCTCCAAGAGCTTTCCAATATCTAAGCTCTCAAATCCTCTTCCAAGCAAGAGCTCCAAACCACGAACTCCAAAATCACTCCTAAGCAAAAGACAAGCCAAAAGTCCTCTTCCTACAACATGAGAAAGTATTTGAAGAAAAACAAGAAAATATTCCTCACAAATGAGGGGATGACATGTGTCACCCTCTCTTCCTCCAAACCAAGATTCCAAAAATCAAAGAGAGAAAAGATAAATTTCATTTTAGCATTACTCCCCCAAATTACCCAAAATGAATATAAGTCAAACCCATGCAACTTTTAAAAAGACACAACACCCAACCATTCTTACAAGAATGGTGACTTGAGAGAGGTCAAATGGGAGGGAAAAATCCCATTTGACCATGAAATGAAGCCCCCTACCTATAGGTAGGGTCCAAGGGCTCATTTTCATGATAAGAGAACCCTAAAGCCAAAAGGGGTCTCTAAAATGCCATAAATAGCCCAATTTCGGGTTTGGCATTTTGGGCACAATAGTTGAGGTTGTGGGGCCCACTCAAGGGTGATCATGTGACCCCAATCCTCATAAAGCAAACAAAAACAAATCAAATACATCCTTAATACAAGTGGGGACCATTGGGTCCCCCAACCTAGCTCCTACAACAATAAACAATTTAAACACTAATAAATTTACAAAAATACAACATTAAACTTTAAGGGTCACTCATGGTGCCCAAATATGACATGCAACCAAGTAAGGATTCATATAATTAACGTGGCTAAGATTCACCCGGTGGGCTACTTGTGCACACTCGAGTAAGCTCGCCTTAAAACCCACGTTCTCTTGTGCCCGTGATATGCACACTCATTGTAAACATTAAAAACATTTTTCTAATAAAATGTATAAATTAACTACTCAATAAATCACTCCAAATATAATCATGTTAATTATGGTAACACATCATCTATAAGGAATTGTTAACTAGAAACATACACAATTTCATATTAATTCATCATGTGTTAACCATCCTAATAACATATAATGGCATCCATCCATGTTATAATATGAAAAACATCAAATAACCAAATAATTCATGATATCAAGATGTGCGACACAACCATATATCCATCATATATCCAATAAGATCAACAACATCATAATATGTTAGTATTCAAAGCATTTCTTGAAATGAACTATCATAGTAATCAAAACTAAATTGGTGTTATGCGTAAAAATTATCATACATGTCATCGAATGATCAAATATCATAATATAAAAAAGGTTCCATAATCCATATCTAATCATTAAATATGAGTATGAGTCAATGAGATAACTAAAGGTAGAAAATGTGGGCACTACATTCCCTATCCTAAAATTAGACTTCTTTATGGAAGTCATTGGATGAGATAGAGATATCGAGCCCTCAAAGGTTTGGTATCTTCCCATGTAGCTCCTGTCTCATCATATATTTCCCACTGCACCCTAACCTATTCCAATTCTCAACCCCAAAGGGAAAATATCTTGTGCTTTAGGATGCACACAAGCTCCAGTCTCCACTTTGTCCTCCGTCCTCCACCTGTAAGGATGACTAATCCAAGACATGAGAGATATTAGGTACATATCTACATAATATAGAAACATGAAACATATCATGATCCCATGCAAGAGGTGTGGTGGCAAATCTATGTGGTACGCAATTGGATATGTGACCTCTAAGATATCAAATGGCCCACAAAAAGGGTGATATCTTAGAAGCCTTTCCATAATGGATTGGGCTCTTATGTGGAAAAACTCTCAATAATAATTTTTCACCCACTACAAAGTGACGATTAGTCCTCTTGGTATCTCGCATATGCCTTCCGGCATGCTCGCCTGCTCAAAACATTGCCTAATCAAGTATAACCTAATGCTCTAAGTCTTGTAGGTAAGTTGGACGAAGTATAATCATGTCGGCTTTCTGTCCCAACTCAAAGGTGTCCTATAAGGTTTACCATATAAATTCTGATAGGGAGCCATACTAATAGAAATGTGATAGATGTTGTTGTATTCAAACTCAACCAAATTTAGGTAATCCTCCCATTTCTTCTATTGGTCCATCACATACATCCTCAACATGTTCTCTAAGTACCTAATTAACCCTCTCGGTCTATCCATATCGTATCTAGATGATATCTTTGAGATGAAATTAATCTGTGTACCCAGAGTGACCTAAAAGAAATTTCATAAATATGAAGTGTAAATGGTGTCCATTTCATTGATGATGGTCTTCAGAATCCCATACATATGACAATGTCCTCCATAAACACTTTGGCAATGGCTAGTGCATTATAGGTGACCTTGGTTGGTGAGAAGTGCATAAAATTGGTCAACTTATCCATAGTGACCATAATGACATCATGATGATAAGAAGACATAGGGAGTCCTACTATGAAATCCATGGAGATGACATCCCATTTCCACTCGGGAATTTCGTGAGGATGTAAGAGTCCTATGGGATGAGAATGCTCGGCCTTAACCCTATGACACTCAAGACAACAAGATACATAATCTGCTATATCCCTTTCAAGACCAAGCCAATAATATAACTCCCTCATATTAGCATGCATATTCTTCACTCCTAGATACACTTGATATATGGGGCTCGATGAGCCTATGAAATAATGAAGTTGCAAAGATAACCTATTTTAGGCACATAAATGAACCTATGAAATTATAATAAACCATCTTCCTCTAAAATATGCCTAGAATATCTACCCTCTAATGAACTTTGTGACTCTAACATCTGCCAAGCACCCTCATAAAACTTGTCCTCCGAAAGATGCTTAAGAATCCTTCCTCTCAAAGATAATTATAATTTCATGAAAGCAATCACATGTCATCATTTACTAAGTGCATCTACAATGACATTCTCCTTTCCTTTGATATATTGTACCTCCATGTCGTACTCACATAAGAATTGCATCCAATGTTGTTGGTAAAGCGTTGAGGTTAGGTTGCGTGAGAAGATATGTTGAAGGCTATGGTGATCTATCCTCAAAATTAAATGCCTACCCAAAAGGAAATGACACCAACGCACTAGAGCATGAATAATTGCTGCAAGCTCAAAGTCATGAGTAGGATAGTTAAGCTCATAATATTTGAGCTTACGTGACTCAAAGGAAATAACCTAACACTCCATACATAAGGATTAATTCTGAGACCCTCTAATGAAGCATCATTGCAAACCATAAACTCCTATGTCGGATTTAGAACTGCTAATATAGGTGTCATGGTCAACCTCTCCTTAAGAAACTGGAAGGCCTATTCACACTTCTATGACCAATCAAATTTCTTCCCTTTCCACTGAAGAGAAGTAATAGGATGTGCAAGCATGCAAAATCCTACGGTAGTACCCTACTAACCCCATAAAACTCCTTTCCTCGTAATTGATGTGGGCATTGGCCAATCAAGAATAGCTTGTATCTTAGAGGGATCTATTGAGATACCCTCACCTGATATGATGTGACCCAAGTACTGAATCTCTTTCGAAATAAGCTGCACTTTTCTAAGTTCCCAAACAAATTCTACTCTCTCAAAACATGAAGTTCTGCTTCAAATTCTCCTTGTTTTCCTCCTTAGATGAGAATAAATCAATATATCATCTCGGAACACTAAGATAAAGTGATCCAAAAGGGTCTTGAATACCCCATTCATGAGGATGATGAAGACAACTGGGGCATTGGTCAAGCCAAAAGGGACAACTATGAACTCATAATGAACATAGTGTGAGTGAAAAGTTGTTTTATTAATGTCTCTGCATCTGATATGCACAACTGATGCTAACCTGACTTGAGATGAATCTTGGAGAACAATATCACTCCTCACATCTGATCAAAAAATTTGTAAATCCTAGGTAGTGGGTAACAGTTCTTTATTGTGAATTTGTTGAGCTTCCTAAAATCTACACAAATCCTAAGAGAACTATCCTTCTTCTTCACAAATATGACTAGTGATTCCCACGGAGACACATTAGGGAGAATGAGACCCTTCTCCAAAAACTCTAACTAAATCTTGAGCTCATGAAGCTCTAGAGTTTTCATTAGATAGGGTGCTTTAGAAAGCTGGTGCCGCTCTAGCACTAGGTCAATGGTGAAATCCACCTCTCGTAGGGTGGTAAACTCGGAAGCTCACTGGAAACACATTCGTGTACTCCCTAAAACTGCATGCTCATATAAAGGTGAATTCTTAGGAGTTCCCTGATCGATCACTAATCATAATTGTAAATAATTGACAACCCTTACGCATGCTCGATTGAGTTGATTATCCGAGATCATACGTAAGGAGATAGGCCTCTGCATCCTTGAAATCACAATTGAACTCCCAAGATCATCCTAGAAATCAATGACCTTGCTCCTGCAATCTACCTTGGCTTGATGAGCCTCGAGCCAATCCATACCCAAAACAACCTCATAGGATCCTAAAGGTAAAACTCTAGAGGTCTAATGTAGTGGAGAATACTCCCAAATCAAGTATACAACTCTTCATATAAGAGTCCACTATGAATTTGGCCCCAAAGGCCAACTCGGCCGCCAACCAACTATCTTATTGCCTAGATACTTCTAACCTACACCTTTGGTTTGTTATAGATGGAGATATAAATGAATTTAAATCCCTTGAATCAAAGAGAACTACGATGGAAATACCCCTTATAGTACTGTCATCTCAATAACTATGGCATGATTCTTGTCCTGTGGTTATCGACCATTGCATAGACATGATGGGTGTGTCCTACATCTCCCAATGTCTTCTCGGATACATGAGCTCTTTGTCCATCGAAGGTGGCAGGATTATGCATAAACATACACACATAGTGTTTTGGGGACCCAAAATGAAACACCTTACTACACCTCTCTCGAGAATTAGTCCCTCCTACTCGCTACACTGATTCCTGATCGATGGCCCAACACTAGAAAATTACTTAGTGTGAGCTTGTTGTATCACTTGGGTACCCTGTCTCCTATCTTTTCCTCCAACAACACCTCCTCTAGTTCCTTCTCTTTGCATACTCTCCTAGCCCTCAAGCTGTTGGTGGTCATGATGTTGTATCTATTGTTGTGTGTGTTGTGGAGGCCTCAATACTATCTAAGGAGGCCTACATCCTCCCCTAGGGATGGCGTTGTATCCCGTGACCTCCGAACCTTAAATTTTGCACACTTTCTCTTGAAAAATTTCCCTTTTTCTATCTCGTATGATCTTGGGCCCTGGTCTTATTCTCCTCGACTAAGTAGGCCTTCTATATGACCTTCTAAAGTGTGGGAAGAGTAACATCCTAATTACTCGACTATATCTACGTGTTCGGGCCCGAATAAACTGTTAAATCGTAACTTCTCATCATGCAAATAGTCCACATACTACAATAGATCTAGAAACTTGCTCTCATACAACGCTACCATGCCCGAGCCTTGTCATACATCATGGAACTCATTAATCCTCTTTTGAATGAAATTATCAGACATGTAACATGTCCTGAAGCACTCCTCAAATAGATCCTAGGTAATTGTGTCTTTATTCGGGTGGAGTTTGCACTCCTCATTCCTCCACCAAATACATGTTGCATCATGGAGGGGATGTATGGTGAACCTAGTTTTGGAATTTATCTTGTATAGGTGCAAGCCAAAACAACTATCAAGATTGAGGAGCTATGAATCAGCTTAGAAACCATCTATAGTACCATTATAAGTAGGTGGCTAGAAGCAAAGAAGGTCCCTAATCACTGCTTGGATCACGATCTGGCACCGCTATCCTATCATCTCCACATCCGGTGAATGGCATCCTACTTGACGTAATGGTACCTCAATACTATGGGAACAAATTTGAAAAAGTGAGGGCACCCTCTCATGGTGTATAAGACTACGGGACCTATCTCATCTCGAGTATCATGATCAAGCGGCTCCGAGTGTGCACTCGCATCTATCGACTCATTGTCTCTGCCAGACGAACATCCTCCTCACTTGGCTCCTTCGGTGGTAGAAGGTGCTGCTACACAAAACCTATAAGCTACTTAAGTGCATCCAATATATGCAGTCCAAGCTCGGGTACACATGACTCGTGCATAGGTGATCTACGTCCCAAGTCCCTAATGGATCAAGTCCTCGCGAGGTTCCATCTTGCGTTTGAAATACAATGGTGGGTTATTGGGTTATAAAATGGTTGTGGAAAAGTTTTAATGGTTCAATTAATTTTTTTATTACTTTCACCATTATTAATTTATTTTTTTGTTTTACCTAGAGTGTACGGTGTGTGACCTTGAGCTCTAATACCAAATTTAAAGCCCCATTTCATTTCACTAAACCACACCTTCAATTTGCTAAAATTCAAGCTAACTTTTTTAATATCATTTCATATAAGGAATTAACGTCACCCCTTTAACCATGGTTACTTAATTAAATAAATTCATTAATTATTCCATGACTTTAATCATCCCAAGTTAAATTATTTATTTAAAGAGAAAACCCTACATTATTTTTTTTACAAGGATCGTGTTAAATAAAATTCTCTAAGGACACCCACCTATGATAATGACCCTCATTAAAATAAATTAGTCCTCCCCACTTTTAATTTAATTTCCTACATCCCACCTAATTCCCACAACTTAAAAATTTGTGGGCTAAATCTCCATCCTTGGATGTATTAATTTTTAACCCTAGATCTTAGGGATTTTCTATCTAACCCTAGCATCATCTTTATTTTTTTCATTTCTTTACTCTTTATTTCATTTTAGTTTTCTTCTCTTTGGTTGTGCGGGTTGTAAAGAGAGATCATGAAGGCCATAATATTTTTCTTTTGTATAGCATATTCTTATGCGGGTTTTAAACAATGGAGGTTCCAAGATTTTTTTGTTGTTGTAGTAATATACAAGAAGTCTCGGGATTTTTTATGTTATTTATCTTGGGTTTTACGGAGAGGGATCTCGGTTTTGGATTTTGAATTTTACCCATTTCTCTTTTATTTGAATAGATCGATCTTATCTAAATACACACACACACCCCTAGCCCCACACACACACACTTTTATAATATAATTACGTTAATGAACCAAATATCAAAATCGTAGGGTAAAGAAAAGGAATGTGGCCACTACGCACGGAAATGAAATAGGGAAAGGAGTTGTCACCTCCAATGGTAGAGAACGGTGTGTGGTGTGGTGTAACCACACCACAGGATTCTATGGTGTGGTCGCATGCCACACCACATCATGGTGCAAAGAAGACAGTCGAGGGTCCCCCCCCCCCCCCAAAAAAAAAAAAAAAAAAAAAAAAACCCCTCATTTATTAATATTTTTTATCCATTAAAAATCCAACCGTATCCATTATGGTTTTTGAATTTATTATTAATATTTTTAAATAATTTCAAATATATATATACACACACACACACATACATATATACATACATATATGATTTTAATGTTCTATTTTGATTATTTGGGTTTAGATTGAGAGAACTCAAAACCCACCGCTACCATGTGCCATGACACGGACTAAAAAGACTCTTGGGTGCCTCACCTCTCCACTTTGGTGTTTGAGAGAATACTTACATGTTATATTATGCCTTCCCCAACGTTATTTTAGTCTTGGATTTTATTGGAGAATCCTGAACTCGCAGCTATGTAATAGTTGTCTACATACACATGCTTAAATTTATATATCTAAGAGGATGTATCATTTTATTTCTAAAGGGATATATACCGATTTCTAGCTTGGAGCCCACTAAACCGGTATAAAACCCTCCACATATGAGAAGATATAAGTTTACATATTATTATTTAAAATATGCCCTTGTAGATAATCCTAAGGGAGAGGTAAAAATTTCATTACTTATACGTTGTTAAAGTATGACAAAAAGGAAAAAAATATTACTTGGAGAGTAATAGAGAAATTTGAGGAAAAAGAAACTAGAAGAAGCTAAGCCTATAAGCAATAATCACTTCACAAATTTTTACAATATCACCACAACTCAACACTTATTCCTTTATAATTTAATCTAATGCACAATATGGATTTTCCTTTTTCATAAAACAAGAATCCATTTTTCAAAATTCAAACATGGAAAGTAATTATTTATTTAATGAATCATTTAGGACTCTTTTCCTATGAGATAGCAAAATTATTAAACTTAAAAATGCACTCATACTACTAGATTCACTAAAATTTCTAAACAAGCCACATTCTTTATTTTTTAAATCCTCTCAATCACAAGGAATAGAAAATTCGTTTTGAAAAAAACTACAATTTTAATTTTACAACCATCCTTGAAGCTACAATACATTTCAACTTATTTACTTTGCCATATAAGGTAATATGGAAAGCTTCACACTTTACGTTCTAACTCTTAAGCTATTTTTTTTTGTTTTTTTATAGAGGAAGACATTCATACAACTCTCATAGAGATAACATTTACAAACGAAAGTGAGAGTTTCAATACAACATGAGAGAAGAAAATTTCAACATAGAAATTTCCTCTCATGGAGAGTAGTATGATTTACTCCATTACCTACAAATTTCAAGTTACATTCAAGGATGTGAATAAATAAAATTTGAAGCAACACTTTCTTTAATATACTATACATACATCCTAATATGGGAGATTTACCAAGGAGTTACAACAATATTTTGCAAGAACCAAGTGACAAATATTTCCTTAAAATTGAGTAGATAACATGTCAAAGTCTTCAATCTCATCCAACAATCTTCAAGCTATAAAAATTACTTGGATTCCATTCTATAAGGTCTTCAAAACAAAATGAGATAAGCCCAATTTTCCTCACAACCTATAGGTATCATTACATGTCTTTCCAAAGTTTGGAGGACATGCTAGCCTCCCTCCAAGCCCATGGGAGAGAGAACAAGCATTCCTCAAATGTACACAAGTAGGGAAGGGGTAGAAACAAGAACAACCACACAAATCAAACATTAACCACACACCCAAAACAAAAGAAGACAACCAAAACATGGAGGAGAAAACACCAATTTCAACCTCCAAATGGGGAAGAGTGGACGAGAAATCCAAAGGAACCAAAAGGTGAGATCCAACCATAGGAAGCACACATGCGTAAGATCTCCACAAATCCTCCTTATTCCTCCATAACAAATGTCCCTCCTTATTTCTCTTCCCATTCACCAAATTTCCTGCATTGGGAGGATTTTCAAACCTCTTGGGTTTCCTTTCCAAGGATGAAGAAGGGGGTTCAAACCATATGAACCACCTTCCCCGCCTCACACCATATGAGAGGATAAAATATGAGAAATGAACATGGCTTGTCCATCAAGCCATGAGGTTTAAGAGGTAAATTCCTTCCCTCTTCCCCACACAACTCTAAAATCCATCAAGCCATATGATGGATGGAGAAAATAATAAAGGAAACAAAACAAGCATACCATGTACTACATAAACAACATAGTACATACAAGTAATAATTTTCATTTAAATCTACATACAAAAAACCAAAGAAGGATCAAAGATCCTAACTCCAAAAGATTTGCAATCTCTAAGCTCTCAAATCCTCTTCCAAGAAACACCATATGAGAGGATAAAATATGAGAAATGAACATGGCTTGTCCATCAAGCCATGAGGTTTAAGAGGAAATTCCTTCCCTCTTCCCCCACACAACTCTAAAATCCATCAAGCCATATGATGGATGGAGAAAATAATAAAGGAAACAAAACAAACATACCATGTACTACATAAACAACATAGTACATACAATAATAATTTTCATTTAAATCTACATACAAAAAAACCAAAGAAGGATCAAAGATCCTAACTCCAAAAAGATTTGCAATCTCTAAGCTCTCAAATCCTCTTCCAAGCAACACCATATGAGAGGATAAAATATGAGAAATGAACATGGCTTGTCCATCAAGCCATGAGGTTTAAGAGGGAAATTCCTTCCCTCTTCCCCCACACAACTCTAAAATCCATCAAGCCATATGATGGATGGAGAAAATAATAAAGGAAACAAAACAAGCATACCATGTACTACATAAACAACATAGTACATACAGTAATAATTTTCATTTAAATCTACATACAAAAAAACCAAAGAAGGATCAAAGATCCTAACTCCAAAAGATTTGCAATCTCTAAGCTCTCAAATCCTCTTCCAAGCAACACCATATGAGAGGATAAAATATGAGAAATGAACATGGCTTGTCCATCAAGCCATGAGGTTTAAGAGGAAATTCCTTCCCTCTTCCCCCACACAACTCTAAAATCCATCAAGCCATATGATGGATGGAGAAAATAATAAAGGAAACAAAACAAGCATACCATGTACTACATAAACAACATAGTACATACAAGTAATAATTTTTTCATTTAAATCTACATACAAAAAAACACCATATGAGAGGATAAAATATGAGAAAGAAGGATCAAAGATCCTAACTCCATCAAAAAGATTTGCAATCTCTAAGCTCTCAAATCCTCTTCCAAAAAGCAATCAATAACTAATGGTGTAAGACCAGATTTACACAATAAAATTCATGGAAGAATAATATTTCATTCAATTCATTCCAGATACTATTATTCAATAATTTATATGCCTTTATACAAGTAGCTTGATCCTATTAATTAGGAGTCAAATCTTATCATGTACAACTCACACACAATCCCACTTATCTCTCTAAGAGACTTATTCTCACTTCTAGATTTCTATGAGTTGTTACTAACAACTCATTTCAACACATAATTAAATATATTGTTCACACTAATAATATATTTTTCCTAACAATAACTCCAAGACTCCAACTCTAAAATCACTCCCAAGCAAAAGACAAGCCAAAATTTCCTCTTCCTTGAACATTGAAAGTATTTGAAGAAAAACAATGAAATATTCCTCACAAATGAGAGGGTGACATGTGTCACCCTCTCTTCCCTCCAAACCAAGATTCTAAAAAATAAAATAGAGAAAAGATAAATTCATCTTTTAGAATTACTCCCCAAATTACCCAAAATGAATATAAGTCAAACCCATGCAACTTTTAAAAGACACACACCCAACAATTCTTACAAGAATGGTGACTTGAGAGAGGTCAAAGGGGAAGGAAAATTCCCATTTGACCATAACGTGAATCCACTTGCATATAGGTAGGGTCCAAGGGCTCATTTTCATGATAAGAAAGCCCCAAAGCCAAAAAGGGTCTCTAAAAATGCCATAAATAGCCAAATTTCGAGTTTGGCATCTTGGCACAATAGTTGAGGTTGTGGGGTCCACTCAAGGGTGATCATGTGACCCCAATCCTCATAAATCAAACAAAAACAAATCAAATACATCCTTAATACAAGTGGGGACCATTGGGTCCTCTAACCTAGCTCCTACAACAATAAACAATTTAAACACTAATAAATTTACAAAAATACAACAATAAACTTTAAAGGACACTCATGGTGGCCAAATATGATATGCAACCAAGTAAGGATTCATGTAATTAACATGGCTAAGATTCACCCGGTGGGCCGCTTGTGCACACTCGAGTAACTACCTTAAAACCCACGTTCTCTTGTGCCCTGTAATATGCACACTCATTGTAAACATTAAAAACATTTTTCTAATAAAATGTATAAATTAACTACTCAAGTAAATCACTCCAAATATAATTATGTTAACTATGCTAACACATCATCTATAAGGAATTGTTAACTAGAAACATACACAATTTCATATTAATTCATCATGTGTTAGCCATCCTAATAACATATAATGGCATCCATCCATGTTATACTATGAAAAACATCAAACAACCAAATAATTCATGATATCAAGATGTGCGACACAACCATATATCCATCATATATCCAATAAGATCAACAACATCATAATATGTTAGTACTCAAAGCATTTCTTGAAATGAACTATCATACTAATCAAAACTAAATTGGTGCTATGCACTAAAATTAGCATACATGTCATCGAATGATCAAATATCATAATATAAAAAGGTTCCATAATCCATATTTAATCATTAAATATGAGTATCGAGTCAACAAATCTTTGAAGGTAGAAAATGTGGGCACCACATGTAGTAGCAAATTAACTTTCCTTTGTATAAAGGGATGTGATTCCCTTGCTCTCCATGCAGATTCATAATTTTTCACGTGCTCAAATGCATCCTCTACACCTCTATACTTTGGCAACTGAGGATACATCTCAAAGTAAACTTGAGGTGTGTGCGGCTGTGATTGTTGACGTGGTGTCTAATGAGACTGATTTGGTGGTGGTTGTGGACATTTTCCTCGAGTAGGAATAGATCTAGAACCAAAACCTCCACTAGGATTCCCTCTCGCATGGTGGCTAACCTGACCCTCATGAGCCTCTCATGCCACTTATTGTGGCTTACACCCCTATGGATGAAATCCCTTGTGTCCTAGTTGTAGTAATAAATTAGAAACCAATTGTATACATAGTTTGCAACACCTAAAGGATTACTTCCAATGGTCTACGCACAAACACTCTGTCCGATGGTGTTCCTAAAAAAATCCTCTATGAGAACTTCCAAACACTTGCACTTGTTATGCGGTCATGTGCACATTCATGGTATACTTCCCTTCTTGAACAAAAAGTAAACTAGTTCTACCTATATCTCCTTCCCTACAATGAGATTTTGTTTACTTTCCTCATTATGATTCTCTTCAACAATTCTCTTTGGATCTAGAACACCTTCAACGTGAGGATAGGTAGTTAGGATGGATTAGATGTGCATCTATGGTCCTTAATCTTTCCTTTGACGTGCCCACATCAGAAGCCGATGGGGTCTCTCTACTGGGATTTCTCAAATTCAGGAGGACATGATACTATATCTCCTTATCTTCCACGAGGGTATCAAAACCTTCATCGGTCATCATTCTCCTTGATCTTAGAGCTTTTTCAACTTCCCTCTATTGTGTTTCATTATACTTGAGTCATATTACCTTTATCTTCCTTTCTAGATGTAGGTTTTTCATCATTTCTCTCCACACCTGCTCCTTCCTCTGTGCGTTGTGAGGTTTTAGCTAGCCATGGGTAATTTCTCCAATCCCAATTGTAACATTAGAATCTTGATAGATAATGGTAGTGCTCGCATGAAATAGGATCCTCTTGACTCATGCAAAAACCGAACTCAACTTCATCACGGTATGAATATGTGGAAATTATGTACTCTAAATTATAATAGCATAATGCACCTTCCCACGAATAATCTACATCTCTATTCCACACCTGTTTGAATATGAGAGTTTCTGGTAATCGTCATCCATCCAAGATTTCTCCTTGGGTTCAAAAATGTTTTTGATCCATAAGATGCCAACCAATTATATAACTCTATTGGAAATAAATTAAAGAATGTCTCATACAAGAATTCATATAGATTATCCTCCACCCACTTTCACACATTAAAATCATGTCTAGTGCTATATATTTGTGCAAATAGATCTTGACCATAATCTAACTAGATTTCAATACTCTCCAAATACATTCAATACACCATCTATATACAACATCTTGGTAGACAATTGGAAAAAGGTCTCGTGAAAAGAACCAAAATGTAGTCTTTTTGTTACACACTCAATAGCTATGCATGTTGGAAATTCATTCAAACATAACTCAACACTCACCCAAAGTGCACGTAGCCACCAAGTCCCTCCTTTATTATTCTTACTAAGGTGATATTATGCATGTTTATCATATTGTTAACCATTAAACCATTCATACATAGATAATCAGTCTAATCATGGAAATTTGGAAACACATATAATAAGGAAACACTTAATCCATGTAAACAAACACTAACATCAATTATACTATCAAATCACCACTATAAGATACATTAACTACCATTATCCAACCAAAATTATCCATCATTAACTAGAATTCATTATATAACAAAATCCAAATACATAATTAGTCAATACAATGGTATGCATGATGCACATGAACACCATAACTCTTAGATGTATCAACATAACATGTTCACACCATCTCTAACCTATGACAAACCACGTAACAATAACGGACATAGGTATATACGGGGGTGATGATTTTCCCTTCACTTCCCATGCACTCTCCTAATAATAGGTGTGTTCACAAAAATAGCTTGCATGATTTATTATGAGATAATAATAGATTATCCTATTTATACAACTTTATTTAATCCTATTATTAGTTGGATCCATGCATGTGATTTCTTTTCCCTTATCTCGGATGTCAAGTATCTTTTCTTTTCTCTAGTTCTAGATCCTTATTTAGGTGAAATTCCAACTCTTTTTTCCTATTTTTAGCCCATGTTCTGGGAAATTGGCTAAGTCCCCGACTTTATCTTCTCATGTGCAAACCTTCACATGATGTTCCATTCTATACGCTTACACCCCCTCGCTCACCCCTTACTTGTGGATCCAAACCTTCATGTGTGGCTTGTACTTATCCATTTCTCCCACTCAACATTTTGAAGGATATAAGAACATAATCATTTCATTCTTCATAATGAAACATTACTAAGCATTTCATTCATTTAAGGATCTACATAGTATGAGTTTTCATGATCCCTCCTACAAATCTTCTGAGCCACACATGTGAAATCCTAAAGGAAGGAATATGAAACATATAATCTACATTAGTAGTATGCATTATGTCATAAGATTAGGATATGCACTTTCATAAGATTAGGATAACACATGTACAATATATAATTAATTCAATCTTCACTAAGGTATTGAAAATCCTTACCTCGATCTACTGATTGTGGGATAACAACCCTCTCATATTTCATCAAATAAGAATGGAATACTTACAAAATTACTCTTTTTGTCAATTGATTAATCCTATTTTAGACTCATCTTCTAAAACTTTAATAATGTAAGTTATTTCTTATTTAAGTGACCCTTTGCGATTGAGAACACTTATTTTAGTGATCGTAAATAATCACCTATTCATGTTGACATGTTCTTAACATTTGAGTTATGTGAATCAAGAAATACCAATGAAATTGAGTCTCTTATGAAATCATTTATTTGATTAAAAATCTAAATGAAATACCACGATAACCCTTAAAATTTCACAATAATGTATCTACGTTTTGAAATAGTTCCCTCATAATGTATTTAAATTTGAAAAAAAATTAATAACAACATTCAAAATTCAAAACCTATTTCAAAAATTAATTTCAAAATTTTTTTCCGGTGAAACCCACGGAGAAACGGTCTTAAAGTTCATTATAGTTTAATTGTCTACAATGCCCTAAATAAATAAAAACCCTAACTCTAAAAATCCATTTTTCAAATCCTTTTCAACAACACCTATTTTTTGTGATTCCATCAATCATGTTGTCCATGAAACCACATTATTTCATGCATTTTAGGAAATGTTTATTAGTCTTATAGAAAAAAATTCCCATAACTTATTTGTGCATTTCTTGCAAGCACAGTTTCCACAATGCTTCGATGAATGTCTCCAACCTATTCAAAGATCAAAATTCAGAGTAGGCTTGAGTTTAACACTATTATAAAACTCATTAATGGAAAATAAAATTAGATGAATATGCATAATTTTGTCAAAATGATGCCAAAGTTTCCCAATTCCAAATGATGAGCCCAAAAATGGCCCATTTTATACAAGATTTGCCATTCTTTTTTTGTTGCATATTTCCAGTGGATCTAAGTGTAATATCTAAACTTATGGTTTATTTAGGATGAAATTGAGAGTATATCATGGTTATTAATTTAGAATCAATTTTTATATTTCATTAGCTATTTGTAATGGTTATTGGGAAACATATGTCAATTTGTGGATATGCAGCTCATAATTTGCTATAATTGTCGAATAAGGAATTTTGAGTGTTAAGAACCTGCTATAACCAACCTTGAAATATATTCAAAATATCTCATATCATCTCTAGATATTTTTATTTCATCATTGCATTAGCTTCAGTGTAGTGTCGTGGTCTCACTTTGGAGGGTCTCGCCGCTTCACGCATGTACAATCTCACTTCGCGTGTCTCATCTCGCTTGAGTATCTCATCTCACTTTGAACTCTCTTTGGGTTTCTTCAGAGTCTCTTTAGATTGCTTTGGAATATCTTTGGTTTTCTTCGAGACTCTTTGGGATGCTTTGGAGTCTCTTTAGGTTGCTTGATTCTCTTTGTAATGCTTCATTTGTTAGGGTAAATAATAATTTTACATTATTAATTAGGTATATAAGTTTATTTGTTATATGGTTATGTTTTAATAACCATATTATTCTCGTATGGGTTTATTGTTGCATTATTTTTGTAACAACATATTTGTTATAATTTCTTCCTGGATATACTTTTGGAATCTTATGTAAATAAGTTTATTGTTACACCTATACAACATATTTCTATGTTTGTATTCAGCTGTTCAATTCCTTTAAGAATTGCAACACATCTCTGTTATGTTGATGTTTTCAATTATTAATAAAAATATCATGCTTCTACCCTTGTTTGATACTTTCATTTGGTACGAGTTGGTTGATCTGGACCTGTGAGCAGATAAGGTTGGAGAGAGGTTAAAGAGGAAGAAAAGTCTTAGAGAAGAAATTTGCACCACAAGAGATCCAGTGTTGCCTCCAGTAACTTCCCAGAACTCCCTGCATTCCCACAACCTCCTACCATACTCTAGGTAAAATCAAAGAAAATTGTTTTTCCTTGGTGCGCCCTGCACTAGGAAAATTTGTTTCTAGAAGTTAATCAGATTCACAAAATTTAATTTTTTTTGCCCCATTAGGGTTTTTGTCACTAAAATTGGTGACAATGTTAGTTATAACTAACACTAGCTGTAACACCAAATCATGAGGTGTCTATAGAGCTCCCACCAAGCTCTCTAAGCCCCTGATCGAGCTTATTTGTATTTGATCTTTGAAGCCCTTAACCAATCTCTCACCGAGCTATCTTAGTGAGTTGGTTGGCATTTCACATTAGGAGACTCTCCACACTGAGCTATTTTATATTGGCTTTGAGGTGAGCTATTGAAAAATGTAGTTGATTTTTTTTTAAAGGCTAAGCCATTCATCGACCAAGCCTAGAAAAAGGACTCTCTTCGATTAAACAAGCCCATATTTCATTGATCAGAATGAGTTGAAAAAGAATCAAAGGTCGAGCCAAGAGCTCAACCACTGAGCTCGGTGTGTGTGGATACCCCTATAAGTCCCTGCCTCTTGCATTGCTTGTTGGTCAACCTCAACCGAGCTCATTTTTGAGCCACCGAGCAAGTTGGGAAGGAATATTGTATTCCAACTGTGCTACACTCCCTACCGAGATTTGATAATGTTAGCATTCAAAGAGGTCGTGTTAAGGTTTGTACAAGCCGAGTTCTATTCCAAACAAAACAAAGAAAACTAATAGATGCTAATGTATATGCGGTGAACCCGCAATACAAAAAAGAAAAATAGATGAAATAATTAAATCCCAAATGGCTAAACAAAAATCATCGATCAAATAAATGATGGATCAAACATCCAAATGACATCAATATTCAACGTAGACCTTGCAACACAATCAATGACGAATCAATCACAATTGGTAAAGAAATACAAAATAAATATATAAGAGCTTGGAGCCGCTTCCAATGGGAACCCTAAAAAGTCAACAATAAGCTCAAAGACACATGGATATCCACTCTCGTAGTTGCCACATTGACATTTAAAAATCTCATCCCTTTTTTGTTCTACATTAAAAATAATTTGTTCGATTCTTTACGCAAGTGCTTAGAGCGCCTAGTTGGTTAAGTAGACAAATTTGGGAGTAAGAGGTGTAAGGTTCAAAACTCACCCCAAACACATTTTTTTCAAAGCTTTGATTTTAGAAGGAGATTTGGAAAAACTTCTAACTTTATAGTCCCTCTAAACCCATAGTTATAACTAAATAAGCTACTAAAAATAGCGGAGAAAACCCTAAAATAGGACCAAAAACTTTTTCTCCCATTTAGCTTATTCTTTGATATTGAGCAACATTTTCAAAAGAAGGGGTGTTTAAAAACTTCATTTTGATCTAATTTTTATAGGTTTTTGCTCGAGAGATCTGTATTGATCTACGGAGGCCACCAGGGGCCCGAAAAACAAAACAATATTACTCCGCCATTCAATTTTTTTAGAGTTTGAATGTAATTTCATATTTCAGTGTATTGAACTAATTTGTAGGTTCCCATATTCAACTGCAAACCATTGTAACTAATGTAAAAATGACATAACTTTGTACTAAAAAATAATAAAAATTTGGTTTTGTATCACTCACAAGATCTTTGATCTCATTCGCAACGTTTGGTATAAATACAGTGCCTCTGGGAAGCGCTTATGGGTAAAGCCGTCATGACTACTATTACACTTAATGCCTAATATACCTGCAACAACATCATCTCGGCATTGAATATTTAAATCAATGGGGAGTAATAAGGACACGAGTGTTTATAATTTGAACACATGATGTGTATGTCACTTAGTGCATAATTGTAATGTGTTTTAAGAGTGATGTGATCTATGTTGTAATTGTGATAATGTGAACACACATGATGTGTATGTCACTTAGTGTGTAATTGTCATCATGTTGATGTGCTTGTGATGAGAGTATCGACTCTCATTTTTGTGGATTCAATGAGGAATCCATGTGTGATGTACCGCCTTGTTGTTGTGAACGGAATGATATTGTGATATGGGGGTATGTCAATATATTGTATGACTGGATGGATGTAAAGTGAATTGAATTGTATCATGATGTTTTACCATGTTTTGAAGAAATGTGTGTATCACCTTGTATGTAGCAAATGAATGTTATGTTGTGATGTTACTATGTCCATTGTATGTATGATTTGTGTAATATGTAATGATTCATGTTGTGATATAGGGGCATACAGTGAGCCTATGAACCCTATTGTATAGTGATTGCACTTTGGGTGTAGGATGTGGTAATGTGATGTATCGTAACCCGTGAAAGTAGTGATTGTGTTATACTGATATATATATAAACCATACGTAATACGTTATGGTTATCGTGTGTGAATTACCATTGTGTTAGTGACGTAGTTATGTGTATGTCGTGGACCTTGCACTAGACGACACTAAGGGGATAAACTATCAAGAGTGTATGTGTGGAGAGAGGAGGCATGGACCAAGTTTTCATAATCTTGAGCCGAGTACGATTGAGGAAGTGGAGTCTTATATAGACTGAAAATCCACTTCTATCTATTTAGTATACTTTGAGCTTGCTCAGTATATTGTGGGTGTGCACCACCTTAGGCTCAACTTATGTGACTAGAGTTCCCTAATTTTTTCCTATTGGATTGTTCATTGAATAATCCTATGTGATTTTGACTATGTTGATCCTTATGGGAGTTTGGAGTTATGATTCAGGAAGAGATGATGACAGATACATTATTTGGTATACTCATTTCTAGTTACATGTATATTTTCACGAGCTTAGGCTCGATGTCCGAGTGAAAGAAACTCTTGATGAGAACCCCTTTGGTGGCAGTATGAGGCCACATAGTGATTGTAATGTGCTATTTTTCTCATTACGTATTTTATTAAGTAAATTAATCTTTCTTTTTTCGCTAGAACCAGCCATTTTCTTGATTGACATGTTCTTATATTTTGGGCATTTATTTGATTGTTGCATTAACATTTGGATTTTCACTAACCAAGGCTAATTAGCCATTTTTTTTCTTGGTTTTAAAACTTTCTTTTCATATTTGAAAGTTTTGTAGCCTAGCCCAAGGCTTTTGATTTTACCACTTGGCGTTTGAATGGATTTTTATGTTGGTTCTAATGTGTAATGTGTTGGAATAGGGTCATGGGATTAACCATGGAGTGGTTGAACCTATAGACGTGCTTCGTTGTAAAGGAGACGGGGTTCTATGGTTGAGTGACCCGACTTGGTTTTGACACTATGTTTTCTTCTCTTTGGGAGGCATATGGAGATTATCTGGTGATGCTTTGGGGAGTATATGGAGTTGCTTTATGATACTTCAAGAGATATATGGAGTTTTACCTGGTACTTTTGGAGATATCTGGGGTTTGTTTCATGATGTCTTGTTATGTGGGGAGTTGGTATAGTGAGTTATGTATACCTGTGTGAGTATTCTTGACACCTGGTTATGTATGAGGCTTGACTCTCCCCTTGGTTGGTATGGACTTTTGGATATTGGATTGGAACTATGTTGTTATAGTCATGAATTGTTTTGGGTCATGTGATACCCATTGTATATGTATCAGCGTGTTGACCTGGTTTGTCAGTCATATGTGTGTACTAGATCTATGTCTAGGGCATAATTGTTGGAAATTGATTGTTATGTGGTCTACTTGTTGTCACTCCATGGTTGGTGAAACCCTTGTGATGTGTTATGGTCGTGAAAGTATGTAAAAGTATGCTTGTGAAAATCAGGTGTTGTGTATAACCCTGGTAGGGTGTTGTGACTGTAGTTCATGATGGGAACCCACAGGAATGAAATAACTAAAGTTATGCAACAATGAAATGCTAAAGGACTTGAATTAAGAATAATGTTAATGGAAAGAGATTAACAAAATAACGAATAAGAGAGAACTGCCAATCTTCACAGAACCTTGAAAGTTAAAATTTCTACTAAATGTTTCTAAGACTACCCTGTGGCCGTGCTTTAAGTAGATAAAATATTAAACCATAGGGTGTACTTTTCCCTTTACTTGTTTTTCGTTGCGTACCATTTCTTCCCTCTGTGTTATGTCGCATCGAGGATGATGCTTTCTTAAGGGGAGGAGAATGTAATGCCCCATTCAATGTTTCCCAGTCCCTGACCTACCGACCTTGTTGCTAAGCCTGGGAGACTGGTGTGCGTGTGCTTTCGTTGACCGTTGTTGACCATGTCCAGGTTGCAGTGAATATTTTTCACCTTCCCTCTCCTTCTTGCCTGTCGGGTCATTGTCAACACCCCAAATTGTGGACCCCGTAATGGCATGGCGGTTAACTTGGTTAAAGGGAAATCTGGTTCTGGTTTGTCAAGTTACTGGTCATCGCCATTAATAGGATTAATAATTATTATCATTATTAAGCCGTAAAATTATTAAAATAATGTTTATAATACTATTATAACTCATATCGCCGACTTCGATCAGTCACTTTTGTGTCGAAATTTTACCTCTGGTAATGGATTGAGTTTAAGTTATAGTTGATTTATTTGTCTACTTCATTGTAGGGTTTTGTGACATTTTTATTAAAACAAACAAAAAGAAATAGATAAATAAATTTAAAAGGAATTAAAAATAAAATCGAAAAGCCCGTAAAAGGGGCGGATTAGGGCAAAGGGGAGGAAATAAAAAATGAGGCCCGTGATTCTTTTGGGTGAGTTAGGGTTTTGTTTTTGCTATTGGAATGAGTGGCTGGTTTTGGGGGCGCAGGGATCTGCACAAAAAAAATGAGTTTGTTGAAACGGCCTTGAAAACCTTCAAGAAAATGCTTTGATCCGCATCAAGCTAGACTCCACAACCGCTTAGCATTCTCCCAGGCCACGCCACACACTCCTGCATGGGAAAACCAAGCTCATTGGAGAGAGGGAGTTTGCCAGATGTTATTACAGGCACCAAAAGCTTAGGGGACAAAGTGTATGGACGCACATCAAAACAAAATGGAGGATTTTTGGGTCTGTGTAGTTGCCACGTTGCCAGCATACTCCCAGCTATTCCCAGACCTGCTTGGGTTTCTAGTAAAAAAAAAAAATAGATGAACTTTTTCAAGTGTTGCAGTTGCAAGCGCCCTAGTAGAATTACATGTAAAAATGTGCAAACATGTGAATAGGTCATCTAAATGTTTGGGAAAAAAATCAGTCCCATGGACTTGCAATGATTTTGCAATGATTTCGGGATATGCACAAGTGTGTTTGTTGAAAATGCATTTGAAACTTCCTAGCAAATGTATTTAGTGCCTAGTTTGGCACGTATGCAAAATGTGAAGGCATACACAACTCAGTGTAACTATTTTACAAAATACCGAAAGATAGTGGCCTCTGGGCAGCAATGATAGCAGGTATGCAAAAAACAAGTCTGTTAAAAAGGCACATAAACTGTTTGATAGAATGCCTAAAAGAAATGTTGTCTTATGGAATGCCATGATGGCAACATATGCACAAGATGGATGTGTAAAATGGCTTGTGATTTGTTTGACAAAATGCCTCAAAGAGATGTGGTCTTATGGAACATACCCTGACCATGTAAGCTTCATTTTTGTTTAATTGGCTTTCATCCGTGCATGTTCAGTGCATGAGGGTTGTAAATACTTGATGGCATGAGTGCCTCTTGTAGAATCATGCCTAGAATTAATCATTGTTTGCTTGGTGTTTGATGAGCACATGAGAATGTGAAAACATGCAAACGGTTCGACAATGCCTAAAAGGAATGTGGTTTATGGGCAGCAATGATTGTAGGAGGTGTAAAAATAAAAATAAAAATGAGTTGGTTAAAAAGGCCTTGGAAACCTTCAAGCAAATGCAATGGGTACGTGTAAAGCCAGATTCCACAACCTCTGTCAGCATCCTCCCGCATGTGCAAAAATAAGAGCTTTAGAATTGAGCATGGAAAACCATCAAGGCATAGAAAACAAGATGTTTTTGTTTGCAATGCAACTTCCCTGGTAGACGTGTATGCAAAATGGTGGAGCTGAGGATGCTCGTGGACTGGTTGACGAAGTGCCCAAGAAAGAGATCGAACCAAAGCTGCGGCCGATCGACTTTGTTCTACGTGCATGGTTCTTCTTCCCTTACCTCTCATAATTCTCGTGTTTTGGTTCTCTTTTGCAACTAAATAGAATTTTAAATTATTAGGATTTTTAAATACAGTTAAATGTCTCTTCAACTCATTGCAAAACAATAAAGTGTCGTGTCGCAACTCTCGAAGCCATTATAACTCACCTACTTTAAACCATGAACTATCACCCTCGCTTCGAGATGATCTAGAAAATCTTACCCTTTTGATCGCTCCAATATCGTTTTATCGACCAGACAAATTTGACTCTCCATTGATTAAGTTGACCTTCTTCCTGCTTAAAATAGTTAAATTTTGCATTTTTCGGAGACTCACTAAGTACCCTTCGCAACTCTGGAAACGAGATGTGAAGTTTCATTCACGTACCTTGGTATACGAGGAGTCACCTTGATTTTTGGTTTGACCCAAAATGATCATATGACATCCTTTTGATGCTCTTATAGGATCCCCATTACACTAGTTTACAACAGTAGAAAGTTGTTAAAACTAGAAAGTTGGCTTTCGTTTTGGACCGCCATTTGAAACCCGGAAAGAGAAATCATGTTCCGTCTTCACAAACCTCTAGCATTTATACTAGAAAAATGCATGGAACATTCAACATAGGAAAGAGAACTTTTTGGGATAGTTTGGCGAAGCCATTTTGTAGGCCTCAAGTCGCAGTTTGACGAGGTCAAACTGGACCAATTTCTTCTTGTCGCTCTAGAAAACTTGCCGCCGTATGAAAGTGGTTTCCTAGTTCTCAATCCCGTCGACTCTGACGAATTCTCCTTATATAGGAGAACTAGTGGGAAGAGTTTCGTTGCATGCGCATCTTTGAACGTCATTTTGGACACGGTTTTCTGGGCCACTTGAGCTAAGTTTTGTTTTTACAACTGGTGAACTATGACCAATGGCCCCGAAAAACTAGCCGCTAAACGTAAATCGTTTGCTCTTTTTCAATTCCGTCAGATGCTATGAATTCTTGGTATGTCTGGGGACACGTAGAAAGTTAATCGTGGTGTGCGTGCTCATCGGAAGATAACTTTTGAAAGCAGTTTCTTAGTCTCCGAGCACGTTTTGTATGTTTTTGTAGTTAGTAAGAAAATATAAAAATAGAAAGCTGCGGACCCTCGTAGGGTTGCCAAACCACCCTGGAAACTTTTAACACATGCAAATAACTATTTAAAAACATTTTAGTGCATTTGTTGGGTGAAATAGAACTTTTGACAAAATGGTGTTTTCTCTCTCTTCCCTTCTCTTTCTCTCTCTTGGGTTACAAAACGAAGAAAAATGAAATGTAATGGATACATGTTCCTAGACCTTTTTATTTCAATTGCAAATTGTAATTATTGTTAGATGTAAATGGGAAACTGAAAAATGATAATTATGATTGATTAGGGTGGATGCCATGCCAGCGATTTATCGTTGATATCTTGCTCACGTGGGTTTTGCAGGATGGAAGAATGACGACAAAAAAGGTGATGTGTAATTTAATTATTATTATTGTAATTTTTATAGGTCATTGTAAAATGAATAACTGTCTAATGTAGTCTCTTGTTACAAAAAAGTTATATTTGAAATTTGTTAATATGCATGAGATGCTAGTTTTAGGGATAACTTAGGAAATGTGCCTCTAATCACCAGTTCAATTTGATTTTTAGTTGTGTATGGAAAAAAAAAGGGGTTTGATTTATATATAGTAAATTGAAATTGAAGTTAATATATTGTAGTATTTTCTCAGTATTCAATAAACGATTAAATTAATTTACTGGGTTATCTTCTTACCTTGCAAACATAATAAAGAGTTATAATGGGAACACTCAACCTTAATAAAATATTCATGCATAGCTTTCCTGCATGTGTGATTCCTTTTTACCATATAAGAAATTTTAAACCGTAGGACGACCTTAAACTTTACACTCGATGAGACCTCCTAGGTTAGGTAAATAAAACCCCTAGTTGGAGTTTACTGTCATAGTCTTTATGTCTAACGACATTTTCGTGAACCCATATTTAGGAATATCATGGTCCAACCTACCCGAGTATGTGGTTTCCTTCTAGATTTGGTAATAGCGAGAAGAATGTCCTCTCTTTAGGTCCGACGCCACGCCGAGTGTTGAAGACCGCCTTAGAAGTCACCTTATGAGTCATTGTTCAAGGAACGATTCAATGGTGTTACGTTGGTTTCTATCAAAATAAAATCTTGGTATTTTCTTGAACGTGGTTCATGTATTACAATTCTTCCGGTCATGTACCTCTTCAAGATGTTAGTCAAATGCTTATGTAACTCCGATTTCAAAACAATGCTAAGAACGAGTTCTTGGTGTGATGTAAGAATATATTATATAAATGCTACACACAAGATTGAAGATTAGAATTAAGGTCAATCTTAGAGTCCTTATAACTTAATTAAACTTTGTCATGCATTGTAAAGAATATAAGTTACCTTGAGTGCGACCAAACTTTGAGAAAACAAAAGATATATATATATACATTTATACATAAAGATATATATATATATATCTTATAGGAATTCAATAAGTTTTCAAATTATAATAACAATGGTAGGGAAATAAATATAGTGTGAATCGAGAAATATTTTTGGTGAAAAGCTGCCCTGTATCTAAATCTCCATCAAATCCTTTTATTGCGTTTTGGACATCAAGTCACTTTCGCTTGAGTTGTAAGGGTAAAAAAATGTAGACATCAAATAAACATTGGAGAAGAATATTTTTACATAATAATAAGATAATTAAGTACTTTGTATGCAATTTGATTTATGCCAAATATGTATGTCAATTATGGAAATTTATATAAAGTATAAGAAGCCAACTTGAGAAGGTCGAATTGTATTTTCAACCGCGGAATAAACTTAAGAAAATGTAGGTGGACAAACGAGAAAATTTATCCTTTCTCGTAATGTTCTTGGAATGTTAACTTTAACCAAAAATACATTTAAGGAAATGATGTGTTGTGGGTTTGTTGTTCCTGAAGCCATGTTCTTGTGGTTGGGTCTTTACTAGTAATCTTCCATAGGGAAAAGTGTAGCATCAACATGCCTATGTCGTTTTCATGTGTCTATGTGAGTCGATGATTTTTGTGATTGTCGTATGCGAGTCGAATTCTGTACTTGAAGCCCATGTTGGGTTGTGTGTAGTGAGAAATGTAAGTCACAAAAAAAAATTATCCTGGTATTTTACTGTTGTATTTGTGTGTGTAAAGTGTGGGCACTACATATGGTATCAGAGTGGAGGTTCATGCTCTCGAACCTCTGGGATGGATTGGAGTTGTGATGATTCTACATGATGGTGATGGTGTTACATGATGGGTTGCATGATGGTGATGGTGTTTCATGATGGTGATAAACATTGGAAGAGTAATGTGTTTTAAGAGTGATGTGATCTATGTTGTAATTGTGATAATGTGAACGCACATGATGTGTATGTCACTTAGTGTGTAATTGTTGTCATGTTGATGTGCTTGTGATGAGAGTATCAACTCTCATTTTCGTGGATTCAATGAGGAATCCGTGTGTGATGTACCACCTTGTTTTGTGTGAATGGAATGATATTGTGATATGGGGGTGTGTCAATATGTTGTATGACTGGATTGATGTAAAGTGAATTGAATTGTATCATGATGTTTTACCATGTTTTGAAGAAATGTGTGTATCACCTTGTATGTAGCAAATGAATGTTATGTTGTGATGTTACTATGTCCATTGTATGTATGATTTGTGTAATATGTAATGATTCATGTTGTGATATAGGGGCATACAGTGAGCCTATGAACCCTATTGTACAGTGATTGCACTTTGGGTGCAGGATGTGGTAATGTGATGTATCGTAACCCGTGAAAGTAGTGATTGTGTTATACCCTGTATATATATAAACCATGCGTAATACGTTATGGTTGTCGTGTGTGAATTACCATTGTGTTAGTGACGTAGTTATGTGTATGTTGTGGACCCTGCACTAGACGACCCTAAGGGGATAAATTGTCAAGAGTGTATGTGTGGAGAGAGGAGGCGTGGACCAAGTTTTCATAATCTTGAGCCGAGTACGAGTGAGGAAGTGGAGTCTTATATAGACTAAAAATCCACTTCTATCTGTTTAGTATACTTCAAGCTTACTCAATATATTGTGGGTGCGCACCACCTTAGGCTCAACTTATGCAACTAGAGTTCCCTACTTTTTCCTATTGGATTGTTCATTGAATAATCCTATGTGATTTTGACTATGTTGATCCTTGTGGGAGTTTGGAGTTATGATTCAGGCAAAGATGATGACAAATACATTATTTGGTATACTCATTTCTAGTTACATGTATATTTTCACGAGCTGAGGCTCGATGTCTGAGTGACAGTAACTCGATGAGTACCCCTTTGGAGGCGGTATGAGGCCACATAGTGATTGTGATGTGCTATTTTTCTCATTACGTGTTTTATTCATAAATTAATCTTTCTCTTTTCGCTAGAACCAACCATTTTCTTGATTGACATGTTCTTATATTTTGGGCATTTATTTGATTGTTGCATTAACATTTGGATTTTACACTAACCAAGGCTAATTAGCCATTTGTTTTTCTTGGTTTTAAAACTTTCTTTTCATATTTGAAAGTTTTGTAGCCTAGCCCAAGGCTTTTGATTTTACCACTTGGCGTTTGAATGGATTTTTTATGCTAGTTCTAATCTCATAATGTGTTGGAATAGGGTCATGGGATTAACCATGGAGTGGTTGAACCTATGGACCCGCTTCGTTGTATGGGGGTATGCCCCAAGGAGTTACAGATAACTAGCGGGTTGTTGAACCATGAGTTATTATGTCACTTGGGTTGGGGGTGACGGGGCTCTATGTGCCTAGGGCCATAGGGTGACCCGGCCTCATTAAAAGGAGAAAGGAGACGGGGCTCTATGGTTGAGTGACCCGACTTGGTTTTGACACTATGTTTCCTTCTCTTTGGGAGGCATATGGAGATTATCTGGTGATGCTTTGGGGAGTATATGGAGTTGCTTTATGATACTTCAGGAGATATATGGAGTTTTACCTGGTACTTTTGGAGATATCTGGGGTTTGTTTCGTGATGTCTTGTTATGTGGGGAGTTGGTATAGTGAGTTATGTATACCTGTGTGAGTATTCTTGACACCTGGTTATGTATGAGGCTTGACTCTCCCTTGGTTGGTATGGACTTTTGGATATTGGATTGGAACTATGTTGTTATAGTCATGAATTGTTTTGGGTCATGTGATACCTCATTGTATATGTATTAGCGTGTTGACCCGATTTTTGTCACCATCATATGTGTGTACTATATATATGTCTAGGGAAAAATTGTTGGAAAGTGATTGTTATGTGGTCTACTTGTTGTCACTCCATGGTTGGTGAAACCCTTGTGAGGTGTTAAGGTCATGAAAGTATGTACAAGTATGCTTGTGAAAATTAGGTGTTGTGTATAACCCCGGTAGGGTGTTGTGACTATAGTTCATGATGGGAACCCACAGGAATGAAATAACTAAAGTTTTTCAACAATGAAATGCTAAAGGACTTGAATTAAGAATAATGTTAATGGAAATAGATTAACAAAATAACGAATAAGAGAGAATCCAATCTTCACGTAACCTTGAAAGTTAAAATTTCTACTAAATGTGTCTAAGACTACCCCGTGGCCGTGCTTTAAGTAGCTAAAATATTAAACCATAGGGTATACTTTTCCCTATACTTGTTTTTTTTTGCATACCATTTCTTCCCTCTATGTTATGTCGCATCGAGGACGATGTTTTCTTAAGGGGAGGAGAATGTAATGCCCATTCAATGTTTTCCGGTCCTAACCTATCGACCTTGTTTCTAAGCCTGGGAGACTGGTGTGTGTGTGCTTTCGTTGACCGTTGTTGACCGTGTCCAGGTCGCAGTGAAGATTTTTCACCTTCCCTCTCCTTCTTGCCTGTCAGTCGTTGTTGACACCCCAAACTGTGGACCCCGTAGCGTCATGGCGGTTATCCGGTTAAAGGGAAATTTGGTTCTCGGTTCGTCGAGTTACCTGGTCATCGCCATTAATAGGATTAATAATTATTATCATTATTAAGCCGTAAAATTATTAAAATAATGTTTATAATACTATTATAACTCATATCACCGACTTCGATCAGTCGCTTTTGTGTCGAAATTTCACCTCTGGTAATGGATTGAGTTTAAGTTATAGTTGATTTATTTGTCTACTTCGTTGTAGGGTTTTATGACGTTTTTGATTAAAACAAACAAAAAGAAATAGATAAATAAATTTAAAAGGAATTAAAAATAAAATCGAAAAGCCCGTAAAAGGGGCGGATTAGGGAAAAGGGGAGGAAATAAAAAAATGAGGCCCGTGATTCTTTTGGGCGAGTTAGGGTTTTGTTTTTGCTATTGGAATGAGCGGCTGGTTTTGGGGGCAGGATCTGCACACAAAAAAATGAGTTTGTTGAAACGGCCTTGAAAACCTTCAAGCAAATGCTTTGATTCGCATAAAGCCAGACTCCACAACCGTTCAACATTCTCCTGCCCGCCCACACTGCCGCAGGGGAAACCAAGCTCATTGGAGAGAGGAGTTTTGCTAGATGTTATTCAGCAGTGTGCCAAAAGCTCGGGGGACGAGTGTATGGACGCACATCAAAATAAAATGGAGGATTTTTGGGTCTATGTAGTTGCCACGTTGCAAGATACTCCCCAGATTGTTCCTGTTCCTGACATGCTTGGGTTTCTAGTAAATAAAAAAAATAGAGGAACATTTTCAGATTTTGCAAAAATTGAAGCGCCCTAGTAGATTTACATGTAAAAATGTGGAAACGTGTGAACTGGTCATCTAAATGTGTGGGAAAAAAAATGCAGTTCCATGGACTGCAATGATTTCGGGATATGCACAAGTGTGTTTGTTGAAAAGGCCTTTGAAACTTCCAAGCAAATGTATTTAGTGCCCATTTGGCACGTATGTAAAATGTGAAGGCATACATAATGTAGGCGAAATGTTTGACAAAATACCTGAAAGATATGTGGCCTCTCAAGTGTAATGATAGTAGGTATGCAAAAAAATGAGTCTCTGTTAAAAGGCACATAAAGCCTGTTTGATAGAATGCCTCAAAGAAATGTTGTCTCATGGAATGCCATGATGACAACATATACACAAGATGGATGTGTAAAATGGCTTGTGATCTGTTTGAAAGAATGCCTCAAAGAGATGTGGTCTTATGGAACATACCCTGACCATGTAAGCTTCATTTTTGTTTAATTGGCTTTCAGCCATGCATGTTCAGTGCATGAGGGTTGTAAATACTTCGATGGCATGAGTGCCTCTTGTAGAATCATGCCTAGAATTAATCATTATGTTTTCTTGGTGTCTGATGAGCACATGAGAATGTGCAAAAATGTGGAAGCATGCAAACGGTTCGACAATGCCTGAAAGGAATGTGGTTTATGGGCAGCAATGATTGCAGGAGGTGTAAAAATAAAAATAAAAATGAGTTGGTTAAAAAGGCCTTGGAAACCTTCAAGCAAATGCAATGGGTACATGTAAAGCCAGATTCCACAACCTCTGTCAGCATCCTCCCCGCATGTGCAAAAATAAGAGCTTTAGAATTGAGCATGGAAAACCATCAAGGCATAGAAAACAAGATGTTTTTGTTTGCAATGCAACTTCCCTGGTAGATGTGTATGCAAAATGGTGGAGCTGAGGACGCTCGAGGACTGGTTGATGAAGTGCCCAAGCAAGAGACTGAATGCAAGCCTCCGGCTTCAACCGACTTTGTTCTCTAGGCATGGTTCTTCTTCCCTTACCTCTCATAATTCTCGTGTTTTAGTTCTCTTTTGTAACTAAATAGAATTTTAAATTATTAGGATTTTTAAATACAGCTTAAATGTCTCTTCAACTCATTGCAAAACAATAAAGTGTCGTGTCGCAACTCTCAAGCCATTATAACTCACCTACTTTAAACATGAACTATCACCCTCGCTTCGAGATGATGTAGTAAACTCTTACCCTTTTGATCGCTCCAATATAATTTTATCGACTGCAGACAAATTTGACTCTCCATTAATTAAGTTGACCTTCTTCCCGCTTAAAATAGTTAAATTTTGCACATTTTTAGAGACTCACTAAGTACCCTTCGCAACTCGGGAAACGAGATGTGAAGTTTCATTCGTACCTTGGTATACGAGGAGTCACCTTGATTTTTGGTTTTACCCAAAACGATCATATGACATCCTTTTTGATGCTCTTATAGAGCCCCGTTTACTAGTTTACAATAGTAGAAAGTTGTTAAAACTAGAAAGTTGGATTTTGTTTTGGGACCACCATTGAAACCCGGAAAGAGAAATCATGTTCCGTCTTCTCAAACCTCTAGCGTTTATACTAGACAAATGCATGGAACTTTTTAGCATAGAAAGAGAACTTTTCGGGATAGTTTGGCAAAGCCATTTTGTAGGCCTCCGGTCGTAGTTTGACGAGGTCAAACTGGACCAATTTCTTCTTGTCGCTCTAGAAAACTTTGTCGCCGTATGAAAGTGGTTTTCTAGTTCTAGTCCCGCCGACTCGATGAATTCTCCTTATATAGGGGAACTAGTAGGATGAGTCTCGTTGTGTGCGCATCCATCGAACGTCGTTTCGGACATGATTTTCTGGGCCACTGGAGCTAACTTTTTTCTTTTTACAACTGGTGAACTATGACCAAATCGCCCGAAAAACTAGCGACTAAACGTAAACCGTTCGCTCTTTTTCAATTCCATTAGATGCTATGAATTCTTGGTATATCTGGGGACACGTAGAAAGTTAATCGTGGTGTGCGTGTTCTTTAGAAGATAACTTTTGGAAGCGGTTTCTTAGCCTCCGAGCATGTTTTGTACGTTTTTGTAGTTAGTAAGAAAATATAAAAATAAAGTCATGAACCCTCGTAGGTTGCCAAACCACCCCCGAAACTTTTAATACATGCAAATAATCGTTTAAAACCCTTTTAGTGCATCTTGTTGTGTGAAATAGAACTTTTGACAAAATGGTGTTTTCTCTCTCTTCCCTTCTCTTTCTCTCTCCTGGCTTACAAAACGAAGAAAAATGAAATGCAATGGATACATGTTCCTAGAAATTTTTATTTCAATTGCAAATTGTAATTATTGTTAGATGTAAATGGGAAACTGAAAAATGATAATTATGATTGATTAGGGTGGATGCCATGCCAGCGATTTATCATTGATATCTTGCTCACGTGGGTTTTGCAGGATGGAAGAATGACGACAAAAAAAGGTGATGTGTAATTTAATTATTATTATTGTAATTTTTATAGGTCATTGTAAAATGAATAACTGTCTAATGTAGTCTCTTGTTACAGAAAAGTTATATTTAAAATTTGTTAATATGTATGAGATGCTAGTTTTAGGGATAACTTAGGAAATGTGCCTCTAATCACTAGTTCAATTTGATTTTTAGTTGTGTATGGGAAAAAAAAGGGGTTTGATTTATATATAGTAAATTGAAATTGAAGTTAATATATTGTAGTATTTTCTCAGTATTCAATAAACGATTAAATTAATTTACTGGATTATCTTCTTACCTTGCAAACATAATAAAGAGTTATAATGGGAACACTCAACCTTAATAAAATATTCATGCATAACTTTCCTGCATGTGTGATTCCTTTTACCATATAAGAAATTTTAAACCGTAGGACGACCTTAAACTTTGCACTCGATGAGACCTCCTAGGTTAGGTATATAAAACCCCTAGTTGGAGTTTACCGTCATAGTCTTTATGTCTAGCGACATTGTCGTGAACCCATATTTAGGAATGTCATGGTCCAACCTACCCAGAGTATGCGGTTTCCTTCTAGATTTGGTAATCGCGAGAAGAATGTCCTCTCTTCAGGTCCGACACCAGGCTGAGTGTTGAAGACCACCTTAGAAGTCACCTTATGAGTCATTGTTCGAAGGAACGATTCAAGCGGTGCTACCTTGGTTTCTATCAAAATAACATCTTGGTATTTCTTGAATGTGGTTCATGTATAGATTACAATTCTTTCGGTCATGTACCCTTCAAGATGTTAGTCAAATGCTTATGTAACTCCCGATTTCAAAACAACGCTAAGAACGAGTTCTTGGTGCGATGTAAGAGTATATTATATAAATGCTACACATGAGATTGGAGATTAGGATTAAGGTCAATCTTGGAGTCCTTATAACTTAATTAAACTTTATCATGTGTTGCAAAGAATATAAGTTACCTTGGTGCGACCAAACTTTGAGAAAACAAAAGATATATATATATATATATATATATATATATATATATATATATATATATATATATATAAATCTTATAGGAATTCAATAAGTTTTCAAATTATAATAACAATGGTAGGGAAATAAATATAGTGTGAATCGAGAAATATTTTTGGTGAAAAGCTGCCCTGTATCTAAATCTCCGTCAAATCCTTTTATTGTGTTTTGGACATCAAGTCACTTTCGCTTGAGTTGTAAGGGTAAAAAACTGTAGACATCAAATAAACGTTGGAGAAGAATATTTTTACATAATAATAAGATAATTAAGCACTTTGTATGTAATTTGATTTATGCCAAAATATGTATGTCGATTATGGAAATTTATATAAAGTATAAGAAGCCAACTTGAGAAGGTTGAATTGTATTATCAACCATGGAATAAACTTAAGAAAATGTAGGTGGACAAACGAGAAAATTTATCCTTGATCGTAATGTCTTGGAATGTTAACTTTAACCAAAAATACATTTAAGGAAATGATGTGTTGTGGGTTATGCCGTTCACGAAGCCATGTTCTTGTGGTTGGGTCTTTACTAGTAATCTTCCATTGGGAAAAGTGTAGTGTTAGCATGCCTATGTCATTTTATAGGTGTGTAATGTGAGTCGATGATTTTTGTGATTGTCGTATGCGAGTCGAGTTTCGTACTTGAAGCCCATGTTGGGTTGTGTGTAGTGAGAAATGTATGAAAAAAAAAAAATCCTGGTATTTTAGTAGTGTATTTGTGTGTGTAAAGTGTGGGCACTACATATATATAAACCTTTGGGATGGATGTGATGATACATGATGGTGATGGTTACATGATTGGTTGCATGATGAATTACCATGGTGATAAACATTGAAGAGTAATGTGTATTTAAGAGTGATGGATCCCTATTGTGATAACAACATGATGACCCTAAGGTAATCGTCATGTTATCAAGAGTATCAACTTTCATTTTGAGAGAGATGAGGCATGGTGTGATGTACCAAGTTTGAGGAATAATCTTAAGTGGATTCAATGAGAATACGAGTGAGGAAGTGGAGTCTAAAATAGACTAAAAATCCACTTCTATATCTATTTAGTATACTTGATCTTGCTCAATATATTGTGGGTGCGCACCACCTTAGGCTCAACTTATGTGACTAGAGTTCCCTACTTTTTCCTATTGGATTGTTCATTGAATAATCCTATGTGATTTTGACTATGTTGATCCTTGTGGGAGTTTGGAGTTATGATTTAGGAAGAGATGATGACAGATACATTATTTGGTATACTCATTTCTGGTTACATGTATATTTTCATGAGCTGAGGCTCGATGTTCGAGTGCCAACAACTCGATGAGTACCCCTTTGGTGGTGATGAGGCCACATAGTGATTGTGATGTGTTATTTTTCTCATTACGTATTTTATTCGTAAATTAATCTTTCTCTTTTCGCTAGAACCAGCCGTTTTCTTGATTGACATGTTCTTATATTTTGGGCATTTATTTGATTGTTGCATTAACATTTGGATTTTTCACTAACCAAGGCTAATTAGCCATTTGTTTTTCTTGGTTTTAAAACTTTCTTTTCATATTTGAAAGTTTTGTAGCCTAGCCCAAGGCTTTTGATTTTGCCACTTGGCGTTTGAATGGATTGTTATGCTGGTTCTAATGTCGTAATGTGTTGGAATAGGGTCATGGGATTAACCATGGAGTGGTTGAACCTATGGACCCGCTTCGTTGTATGGGGGTACGCCCCAAGGAGTTACAGATAACTAGCGGGTTGTTGAACCATGAGTTATTATGTCACTTGGGTTGGGGGTGACGGGGCTCTATGTGCCTAGGGCCATAGGGTGACCTAGCCTCATTAAAAGGAGAAAGGAGATGGGGCTCTATGGTTGAGTGACCCGATATTCTTGATGGGGCTCTATGGTTGAGTGACCTGACTTGGTTTTGACACTATGTTTCCTTCTCTTTGGGAGGCATATGGAGATTATCTGGTGATGCTTTGGGAGTATATGGAGTTGCTCTATGATACTTTTAGAGATATATGGAGTTTTTACCCGGTACTTTTGGAGATATCTGGGGTTTGTTTCATGATGTCTTGTTATGTGGGAGTTGGTATAGTGAGTTATGTATACCTGTGTGAGTATTCTTGACACCTGGTTATGTATGAGGCTTGACTCTCCCCTTGGTTGGTATGGACCTTTGGATATTGGATTGGAACTATGTTGTTATAGTCATGAATTGTTTTGGGTCATGTGATACCCGTTGTATATGTATCAGCGTGTTGACCCATTTTGTCTGTCATATGTGTGTACTAGATCTATGTCTAGGGCGTAATTGTTGGAAATTGATTGTTATGTGGTCTACTTGTTGTCACTCCATGGTTGATGAAACACTTGTGAGGTGTTACGGTCGTGAAAGTATGTAAAAGTATGCTTGTGAAAATCAGGTGTTGTGTATAACCCTGGTAGGGTGTTGTGATTGTAGTTCATAATGGGAACCCACAGGAATGAAATAACTAAAGTTTTACAACAATGAAATGCTCAAGGACTTGAATTAAGAATAATTTTAATGGAAAGAGATTAACAAAATAATGAATAAGAGAGAACGCCAATCTTCACGTAACCTTGAAAGTTAAAATTTCTACTAAATGTTTCTAAGACTACCCTGTGGCCGTGCTTTAAGTAGCTAAAATATTAAACCATAAGGTGTAATTTTCCCTTTACTTGTTTTTGGTTGCATACCATTTCTTGCCTTTGTGTTATGTCGCATCAAGGATGATGCTTTCTTAAGGGGAGGAGAATGTAATGCCCCATTCAATGTTTCCCAGTCCCTAACCTACCGACCTTGTTGCTAAGTCTGGGAGACTGGTGTGTGCATGTGCTTTCGTTGATCGTTATTGATCGTGTCCGGGGTGCAGTGAAGATTTTCACCTTCCCTCTCCTTCTTGCCTAGTGGTCGTCGTTGTCGATACCCCAAATTGTGGAACCCAGTAGCGTCATGGCGGTTAACCGGTTAAAGGGAAATCTAGTTCTTAGTTTTTCGAGTTACCTGGTCATCGCCATTAATAAGATTAATAATTATTATCATTATTAAGCTGTAAAATTATTAAAATAATGTTTATAACACTATTATAACTCATATCGCTGACTTCGATCAGGTCATCGCTTTTGTGTCGAAATTTCACCTCTGGTAATGGATTGAGTTTAAGTTATAGTTGATTTATTTGTCTACTTCGTTGTAGGGTTTTGTGACATTTTTGATTAAAACAAACAAAAAGAAATAGATAAATAAATTTAAAAGGAATTAAAAATAAAATCAAAAAGCCCGTAAAAGGGGCGGATTAGGGCAAAGGGGAGGAAATAAAAAAATGAGGCCCGTGATTCTTTTGGGCGAGTTAGGGTTTTGTTTTTGCTATTGGAATGAGCGGCTAGTTTTGGGGGCGTAGGGATCTGCACACAAAATTTTTGTTGAAATGGCCTTGAAAACCTTCAAGAAAATGCTTTGATCCATGTCAAGCTAGACTCCATAACCGCTCAACATTCTCCCAGGCAGCGCCACACACTCCTGCATGGGAAAACCAAGCTCATTGGAGAGAGGGAGTTTGCAGATGTTATCAGAGGTGCCAAAAGCTTGGGGACCAGGTCATGGATGCGCATCAAAACAAAATGGAGGATTTTTGGGGTGTGTAGTTGCCACGTTACCAACATACTCCCATCCTCGCCTGCACCTACATGGGTTTCTAGTAAAAAAAAAAATAGAGGAACTTTTTCGATGTTGTCAATGGCAAGTAAGCGCCCTAGTAGATTTACATGTAAAAACGTGGAAACGTGCGAAGTGGTCATCTAAATACATGGGAAAAAAATGTAGTTCCATGGACTGCAATGATTTCAAGATATGCACAAGTGTGTTTGTTGAAAAGGCCTTTGAAACTTCCAAGCAAATGTATTTAGTGCCCAGTTTGGCACGTATGCAAAATGTGAAGGCATACACAACTCAGGTGAACTGTTTAACAAAATACCTGAAAGATATGTGGACTCCTAAGGGATGTAATGATAGCAGGTATGCAAAAAATAGGTCTGTTAAAAAAGGCACATAAACTGTTTGATAGAATGCCTCAAAGAAATGTTGTCTCATGGAATGCCATGATGGTAACATATGCACAAGATGGATGTGTAAAATGGCTTGTGATCTGTTTGACAGAATGCCTCAAAGAGTTGTGGTCTTATGGAACATACCCTGACCATGTAATCTTCATTTTTGTTTAATTGGCTTTGAACCATGCATGTTCAAAGTGCATGAGGGTTGTAAATAATTCAATGGCATGAGTGCCTCTTGTAGAATCATGCCTATAATTAATCATTGTTTTCTTGGTGTTTGATGAGCACATGAGAATGTGTAAAAATATGGAAGCATGCAAACGGTTCGACAATGCCTGAAAGGAATGTGGTTTATGGGCAGCAATGATTATAGGAGGTGAAAAAATAAATAAAAATAAAAATGAGTTGGTTAAAAAGGCCTTGGAAACCTTCAAGCAAATGCAATGGGTACGTGTAAAGCCAGATTCCACAACCTCTGTCAGCATCCTCCCTGCATGTGCAAAAATAAGAGCTTTAGAATTGAGCATGGAAAACCATCAAGGCATAGAAAACAAGATGTTTTTGTTTGCAATGCAACTTCCCTGGTAGACGTGTATGCAAAATGGTGGAGTTGAGGATGCTTGTGGATTGGTTGACAAAGTGCCCAAGCAAGAGACTGAACCCAAGCCTATGGCTTCGATTGACTTTGTTCTCCAGGCATGGTTCTTCTTCCCTTACCTCTCATAATTCTCGTGTTTTGGTTCTCTTTTGCAACTAAATAGAATTTTAAATTATTAGTATTTTTAAATATAATTAAATGTCTCTTCAACTCATTGCAAAACAATAAAGTGTCGTTTCGCAACTCTCGAAGCCATTATAACTCACCTACTTTAAACCATGAACTATCACCCTCGCTTCGAGATGATGTAGAAAAATCTTACCCTTTTGATTGCTCCAATATCATTTTATCGACTAGAAAAATTTGACTCTCCATTGATTAAGTTGACCTTCTTCCTGTTTAAAATAGTTAAATTTTACATTTTTCAGAGACTCACTAAGTACCCTTCGTAACTCTAGAAACGAGATGTGGAGTTTCATTTCGTACCTTGGTATACGAGGAGTCACCTTGATTTTGGTTTGACCCAAAACGATCATATGCCATCCTTTTGATGCTCTTATAGAGCCTCGTTACACTAGTTTACAACAATAGAAAGTTGTTAAAACTAGAAAGTTGGCTTTTGTTTTGGACCGCCATTTGAAACGGGAAAGAGAAATCACATTATGTCTTCGCAAAACTCTAGCGTTTATACTAGACAAATTCATGGAATATTTAGCATAGGAAAGAGAACTTTTCGGAATAGTTTGGCGAAGCCATTTGTAGGCCTTTGCGTAGTTTGATGAGGTCAAACTGGACCAATTTCTTCTTGTCGCTCTAGAAAACTTTCCGCCGTATGAAAGTGGTTTTCTAGTTCTCATCCCCATCAACTCGATGAATTCTCCTTATATAGGGGAACTAGTAGGAATATTCTAGTTGCGTGCGCATCTGTCGAACATCGTTTTGGACATGGCCTCGAGCTTTTCGGGCCATAATTGGTGAACTATGACCAATGGCCCCAAAAAATAGCCACTAAACGTAAACCATTCGCTCTTTTTCAATTCCATTAGATGCTATGAATTCTTGATATGTCTGGGGAAACGTAGAAAGTTAATCGTGGTGTGCGTGCTCTTTAGAAGATAACTTTTGGAAGCGGTTTCTTAGCCTCCGAGCACGTTTTTTACGTTTTTGTAGTTAGTAAGAAAATATAAAAATAGAAAGTCTGCGAACCCTCGTAGGGTTGCCAAACCACCCTGGAAACTTTTAATACATGCAAATAACTGTTTAAAACCCTTTTAGTGCATCTGTTGTGTGAAATAGAACTTTTGACAAAATGGTGTTTTCTCTCTCTTCCCTTCTCTTTCTCTCTCCTGGCTTACAAAACGAAGAAAAATGAAATGCAATGGATACATGTTCCTAGACCTTTTTATTTCAATTGCAAATTATAATTATTGTTAGATGTAAATGGGAAGCGAAAAATGATAATTATGATTGATTGGTGGATGATGTCACATGGTGATTTATCGTTGATATCTTGCTCACGTGGGTTTTGCAGATGGAAGAATGACGACAAAAAAGGCGATGTGTAATTTAATTATTATTATTGTAATTTTTATAGGTCATTGTAAAATGAATAACCTGTCTAATGTAGTCTCTCTTATTACGAAAAATTTATATTTGAAATTTGTTAATATGCATGAGATGCTAGTTTTAGGGATAACTTAGGAAATGTGCCTCTAATCACCAGTTCAATTTGATTTTTAGTTGTGTATGGCAAAAAAGGGGTTTGATTTATATATAGTAAATTGAAATTGAAGTTAATATATTGTAGTATTTTCTCAAGTATTCAATAAACGATTAAATTAATTTACTGGATTATCTTCTTACCTTGCAAACATAATAAAGAGTTATAATTGGGAACACTCAACCTTAATAAAATATTCGTGCATAGCTTTCCTGCATGTGTGATTCCTTTTTACCATATAAGAAATTTTAAACCATAGGACGACCTTAAACTTTGCACTCGATGAGACCTCCTAGGTTAGGTATATAAAACCCCTAGTTGGAGTTTACCGTCATAGTCTTTATGTCTAGCGACATTGTCGTGAACCCATATTTAGGAATGTCATGGTCCAACCTACCCAGAGTATGCGGTTTCCTTCTAGATTTGGTAATCACGAGAAGAATGTCCTCTATTCAGGTCCAACACCAGGCTGAGTGTTGAAGACCACCTTAGAAGTCACCTTATGAGTCATTGTTCGAAGGAACGATTCAGTGGTGCTACCTTGGTTTCTATCAAAATAACATCTTGATATTTTCTTGAATGTGGTTCACATACAGTTACAATTCTTCCAGTCGTGTACCACTTCAAGATGTTAGTCAAATGCTTATATAACTCCCGATTTCAAAACAACGCTAAGGAGTTCTTGGTGCGATGCAAGAGTATATTATATAAATGTTGCACACAGATTGGAGATTAGATTAAGGTCAATCTTGGAGTCCTTATAACTTAATTAAACTTTGTCATGCATCAGCAAAGAATATAAGTTACCTTGGTGTGATCAAACTTTGAGAAAAAAAGATTATACATTACATACATACATACATACATACATATATATATATATATATATATATATATATCTTATAGGAATTCAATAAGTTTTCAAATTATAATAATATATGTATATATATATATGGAAATAAATATAGTGTGAATCTTAGAAATAGTTTTTTTGGTAAAAGCTGTAGGGAAATAAATATATGTGAATCGAGAAAATTTTGGTGAAAAGCTGCCCAAATCTAAATCTTTTATTGCTTTTATTGCGTTTGGACATCAAGTCACTTTTGCTTGAGTTGTAAGGGTAAAAAAATGTAGACATCAAATAAACGTTGAGAAGAATATTTTTACATAATAATAAGATAATTAAGCACTTTGTATGCAATTTGATTTATGCCAAATATGTATGTCATTATGGAAATTTATATAAATTATAAGAAGCTAACTTGAGAAGGTCGAATTGTATTTTCAACCGCATGGAATAAACTTAAGAAAATGTAGGTGGACAAACAAGAAAATTTATTCTTGCTCGTAATTTTCTTGGAATGTTAACTTTAACCAAAAATACATTTAAGGAAATGATGTGTTGTGGGTTCACCATTCTTGAAGCCATGTTCTTGTGGTTGGGTCTTTACTAGTAATCTTCCATTGGGAAAAGTGTAGTATCAGCATGCCTATGTCATTTTCGTGTGTCTATGTGAGTCGATGATTTTTGTGATTGTCGTATGCGAGTTGAGTTCTGTACTTGAAGCCCATGTTGGGTTGTGTGTAGTGAGCAATGTAAGTAAAATAAAAAAAAAAATCCTGGTATTTTACTGTTGTATTTGTGTGTGTAAAGTGTGGGCACTACAAGAGTCTTTTGATGTGAGGTGTTTGTTCATATTGACAAGGATGATAGGACCAAGCTAGAGGTTAAATCAAGTAAAATGCACTTTTATTGGTTATGGTGGTAATGACTTTGGATTTAAATGTTTGAGTATTAAAGACAAGAAAATCATTTAGTCTAGGGATGTGGTCTTTAATGAGAAAGTCATGTATAAGAAACATTAGAAAAAAGGAAGAATCCAAGAAAGAATATGCGGTGGTAGAGGATCTTCCGAATGGGAAAGTGACCCATGAATCGATTCAGAACCTACTCAACAGAACCCCAAACTCGCATACAGGAGAGGAGGTCTTCTAGGGTAAGAAAATAACCTGAACATTTTTCTCCTTCTCTTTATTATTTATTACTCAATGATAGTGGAGAGCCGTGAGAGCTTTGATAAAGCATTGCATGTAGATACCAAGAAGAAGTGGGAGCAAGCCATGGATGAGGAGTATAAGTCTCTCATAGAGAACCAAAATTGATATTTGGTGAAGCTACCGGAAGGAAAAAGAGCATTGCAGAACAAGTGGGTGTACAGAGTTAAAGATGAAGAAGGAGGAAAGAAAAGATATAAGGCTCGGTTGGTGGTCAAGGGGTTTACATAGAAACAAGGTATAGATTTTGATGAGATTTTTTCTCCTATAGTAAAAATGACTTCTATCAGAACTATTCTTGGAATAGTGGCAACAGAAGACTTGCACTTAGAACAGTTAGATGTAAAGACTGTATTTCTCCATGGTGATTTGGAGGAGGAGCTATATATGCAGCAGCTAGAAGGATATGAAGTCAAAGGTAAAGAGGAGATGGTGTGCAAACTGAAGAAGAGCTTGTATGGCCTGAAACAAGATCCACGTCAATGGTATAAGAAGTTTGATAGCTTCATGATGGAGCAAGGTTATATTAGATGTCATTCTGACCATTGTGTGTATACAAAGAAATTTGAGGATGGAAGTTATATTATCATGTGTTTGTATGTTGATGACATGTTGGTTGCAGGTAAAAACATGCAGGAAATAAAAGTACTTTAAGAAACAAATTAAGTGAATCCTTTGATATGAAGGATTTGAGGGTAGCCAGAAAAATCCTTGGTATGAGGATAACTCGGGATAGGAAGGAACGAAAGCTGAATTTATCTTAGGAAGAGTACATTAAGAAGGTGTTGGATAGGTTTAACATGCAGGATGCTAAACCGGTTGGGACTCCTTTAGCGAGGCCATTTTAAGTTATCAAAGGAGCAAAGTGTCCCAAGACAGAGCAGAAAGAAACCAGATGTGCAAGGTACCTTACTCATCGGCGGTTGGCGATTTGATGTATGTTATGGTGTGCACTAGGCATGATATTGCCATTGCAGTGGACGCTGTGAGTAGATTTATGAGTGATCCGGGTAAAGAGCATCGACAAGCAAGAAAGTGGATCCTTCGGTATTTGAGAGGGACTATGGGGACAGTTTTGTGCTACAGTGGATCGAAACCACTTTACGTGATTATGTAGATTCGAGACATGGCTAGAGATGTTGACAACATGAGGAGTATGACAAGTTATATTTACACCGTAGGTGGGACAACAAGTGAGTGAGTTTGGATTTCACAACTACAAAAGCTGGTGGCTTTATGTCAACCATGGAGGCTGAGTATATTCACTGCCACAGAGGCAAGCAAAGAGATGATTTGGTTACAACAATTGCTTGAGGAGTTGGGGCATAAGCAAGAGGAATGTAAGCTGCATAGTGATAGTCAAAGTGCTATACACCTAGCTAAGAACTCTGCTTTCCACTCCAGGATGAAGCATATACAGTTGAGATATCACTTCATCAGGACAACTTTGGAGGAAGATAAGTTGAAGTTGGAGAAGATTCATACCAATCAGAATCCTGTAGACATGATGACCAAGGTGGTCACAAGGGATAAACTAAAGCTATGTTCAGCTTTGGTTGGCCTTCATGGATGACAGTGAAGGGTTGAGAAGCTTGCTCAGTGGAAATTAGTCTCCAAGTGGGAGATTGTTATGTTTGTGGAGCCTGTTTTCATGTTAGAGTGTGGTACACCTTCTATGTGTTACACTTGGGTATTTTTACGGTGGTCCCACTCGCTAGTGAGCGGGTCAAGGGGGTTCGGGGCGAAGCCCCAAGAAAATTTTCATGGGTGGTTTATTAACCCATGGGTAATGGGTAACCGTTATGGGCTGTTTTTGGGCCCATGGTTTTTGGTACCCATTGTTTTGATACCCATGGTTTTGTATCAAACTACTTAAGCAATTGTCTATTTATATGGTCTTATGCATATGATAGATAGATAAGCAAATGTATTGTAGATGTGCTTTGAATTTAGGTGTGAATTCTGTAGAGTTTGTTGAGCATAGCTCCAAACGGATCTAGGTATTGTATTGAGAGAGTGGAGGCTTGTAATAAAATCTGAGCAAGTGATTCTTGGTGGACATAGCCCAAATTGGGTGAACCACGTTAAATCTTGTCTCTCTGTGTTGTGTTATTTATTCTACACTTTTATTTGAGATCTGTAATATTTTCTACATATTAGTCTCTCTGTTGCGATTCTATAAAGGATTATTCTCGCATATTTTATCTCTTATTCCCTAACATTGAGCACAAAGTGTACGAGGCCAAAAAAATAATGTCATCTGAATTTGTAGAGTCGGTTACACACACCGAAGTTTCAAAAAAATGAGAAAATAGAAGCCTTCTTGCGAAGAGTTGCAAAGTTTAGGGCTTCACTTCTTGACCTAGGAGAAGTGATCATTGATGAATCTCTTGTTCCCATTGCTTTGAGATCCCTCCATCATTCATACCACATTTTTGTGACAACACTCAACTTGTCACATCAGACAATAAGTTTTGTTAAGTTGGTGAATCTACTACAATACGAGGAAGCCATGTATAATAAAGATGATGAAGAGGAGTAGGAAATTTCTTCTCATCAAAAACCCCAAAATCAAAATCAACATCAACAAGGGGATAAAAATGTAAGAAGAAATGTCCAATCTGAAAAAAAGACATGAATTAAAAGATTGTTGGTATAATACATACAAGAAAGTTTCATCAAGTAATTTTGTACCGAACACCAACAATATCACAAGGGACATTCTAACTACAATAAAGGGCGTAAAAAGGGAACTAAAAAGGAAACCCCATCAAAGAAGGAAATATTGCCTGAGAAAGAAGAAAAGTAAGATAATGAGGACTTCTTGTACATTTCTTGATCAAGTGAACCTTCCACATCATCTAGTGATGTCTGGTATGTTTATTCAGGAGCCACTCGAAATATGACATGCCACAGAGACTAGTTTACCATAATGAGGACACACCTTCAAATAACCTTGTTTCGTTGGGTGATGACTCTTCATACATGGTACAAGGAATTAGGAACATTTCTCTTCCTCTTGGTTCACACAACTATAAATTATCGATGTATTATGTCCCCAGGTTGACAAAGAATCTACTATCATTCAGTCAATTAGATCATAACTTGAAAATTGATTTTGATACTCATTCCGGAAATAAAATGTGTTTAATTCGAGACAAATCACAAGGCTTGAAAATCATTGAAAAAACCTCTAATGTGGGATGTATGTTCCAGCTTCATTTTTTCCATAGAGATGATTAGGAACTTGTGGCTAAGAACTCTACCTCTGCACAATTATGCAATCAGAGACTTGGTCACATCAGTTTCAAGTATCTCCAAACACTTCACCGGTACAACATGGTAAATGGATTGCCATCTCTCCAAAAGGATACAGATAAATTTCCTCACTACCTCGTAGGTAAACAACAAAGAGATTCATTCCGAATAGTACATATTGAGCTCATGGAAAGCTTTATCTATTTCATGTCGATCTTTGTGGAGCAATGCAACCAAATCATTATGGATCCCAACACTTCATGCTTTGTGTTGATGATTACTCACGAAAAATGTGGATATACCGTCTTTACAAGAAAAGTGAATCTTTTGAAACCTTCAATAAGTTCAAAGTGGGTTGAGAAATCAACTCGGTCATCACATCGAACTCTCCACTCAGATTGAGGAGGGGAATTCACCAAAGTGATGAGTTCAAAGCCTATCTTCAAGATCATGAGATTCATCAACAAATGCATCCTCCACACACACCACAAATGTGAATGGTGTTATTGAGATAAGAAATCATACTATCATGGAAATTGTGTGATGCATGATCGATGATTCTAGACTAGCAAGGAATTCTCGGGAAGAAGCAACAAAGATAGTAGTGTATTTATTGAATAGAGTGCCCACAATTACTCTTGACGGAGAAATGCCACAAGAAGCATGGTAAAAAAGGAATCCATCTGCTGCACACCTTAGAGTATTCAGGTGTAAACCGGGTATGTACATACCCAAGAAGAACATAAATAAATTGGATATGAAATCACAAAAACTCATCTTCATTGGAGTACGGTGAAGAGACTCTGGGTACATATTGATGGATCCGAAGACCAAGAAAGTATACACCATAGAGATGTTGAGTTTTATGAGAAGAAGGAAGTAGATACTCCTCCTCCGTAATCACTTAATGTATATTTTTATTCAGCTTATAAAAAACAGTAAGATAATGTTCCCGCATATGATGAAAGTGATGATGGGGGATGATGGTGATGATCAAATAGAACCACGACCCATGGGAGTAGTTCAGATGTATAACCAAGTGGTATACTAACATGTTATGAGATGTAAGAATTAATGCTCCACTTTATACATCCACCACTGGACCATGGACTTATAGTAAAGCAAGAAAAGAAGTAAACTTTTCTTTGATGAGTAGAGTTATTGAATCCGATAAGCCCTTTATAGTACAGAAGCCCTATAGTCAAAATATTAGAAAGATGTCATGGATGCTTTCGAATACAACTCAAGTAATGAAAAACAACAATTGGAAGCTTGTTTATCTTCCACCTAGTAAGAAACCCATTGGGTGTAGATGGATATTCAAAACAAATTACAAAGCAGATGGGACCATAGACAAGTACAAAGTGAGACTAGTAGCAAAGTGGTATGCACAAAAATAAGGCATTGACTACGAGGAGAAATTTTCTCCACAAACTAAAACCAAAATGATTGGGATGATATTTTTCTCTAGTTGCACACTTGGTTGTTGAAAATTCCATCGATGGACATAAAAATTTCCTTCCTAAACATATATTTATAAGAAGAAGTCTACATGACTCAACTTGAAGGATATGTTATACCTGGTCAAGAAGAAAAGGTATATAGACTCAGAAATATTTGTATGGCCTTAAAAAGGCACCCCAAGCTCGGTAAATAAAAATTGATGAGCATCTCGCATACAACATGGATTTGTTAGAAATCCATGCGATCCCAATATCTACCTCAAAAATCAAGGGGGGAGATTGTGATTGTTGTTTTCTATGTCGACAATCTAGTCATCACTAACAATTCAATGAATATGATTAATGTAAAAAAGAAAGATCTTAAACGATCATTGACATGACAGATCTCGGGTCGATGCATTATTTTCTTGGATTGGAAGTATGGAAAAGGGATAATCACATTTTTTTATTAGTTGAAATATACCAAGACAACGCCGCAAAATTCAGGATGATGTATTACCCACCTATTGCTACACCTATGGATACAAGACTACAATTATCTTGTTCGAGATCCATCTTATGTGGTAAATGTCACTCTCTATGACAGCTTGATCGGGAGTCTCATTTACCTCACATACACTAGACCGATATCGCCTTTGTAATGAGCTAGCTTTCCGGTGTTCATGCAGAACCCAAAGTTAGTCATTGGAAGGTAGCAAGGTGGATCTTGAAATATCTCAAGGGAACAATGGATCTTGGTCTATAATAGATGAAGAATGATCAATTCTTCTTGATCGGGTATTCGGATTTAGATCATGCAGAAACATTGATGATAGAAAATCCACTTCGTGGTTTGTGTTCTTCTTGGGATTTGGACCGATATCATTGGGAATCAAGAAATAACACTTTGTTTCTCGCTCTTCCACGAAGTCGAGTATCGCTCGCAAGTGAAGCAACAGGTGATATGGCTACGTTGCATACTTGAAGGACTTGGAATACCACAGACAAACCAACCACCTGTATGTAGACAATGAAGGTGTTCTCAAAATTGTTCACAATCTAGTTTTGTTGGTCCAAAATCTATCGCTTGGGAAGATCTATGGATAGATGAGCCAATAGGTGCAGGGCATAGCCCCTCTTTGAGTCAAAGCAAAGTGGCGATTTATTGCTATTCTACCAAGCAGAATCATGCAAGTCTCACAAGGAATGAAAGAGAGGATGAAGAAAGAGCAGTCCGAAGGGAGAAAAGAAATGAATTCCAAAGCAGAAAGGTCAGAGGGTTTATGTTTTGGGATTGGTAGTAAACAGAGCCAAACCTACTTGCATAAACGAGCAAAGCAATACTGATGAATAAATGACAATAAAATGTAGTAAGATCCACAGAACAAACACACAGATCTAACGTAAGAAAGATCTAATGCAAATAACACATGTATTCAAAGACAAAGTCTAAATATTGTATTAATAATTCCTTTTCATATAAAAGCTCAAAGTCTTTTCTCCTCACTTCTATTTTTCATCCGAAAGATATTCACTCATGCCCAATACAACAAGCATTGGGGTATTTATAGAAGAAGGAGAGAAAAGAAGGCAAAAAGGAGCCAACCACCTATTTACAAAGATATTTACAAAATATCTACAAAGTACAAAATATCAAAGTCATGTTGACTTTTGACACTTGATGGATGACATCATCCCATGGTGCAACATGGATGATGTCATCTTTTTGTGCCAACATACTTTAGATATTTACAAAAAGAAAGTCAAGAAGAGAGAGAAGAAGAAGAAAGACCATCATATTCATCATCGTCATCCCGACGGGATTCCCCAAAGAAAGGGTAGCACCGCCTATTGCTTGTCCATCCAGTGATGAGATGTGACCTTTCGAGCGGTATTCCATGAATATGCTGATCATGGGCCCTAGTCGATGTCCGGGAAGGATCCTTTTGTGATGCTCTCGATCGCTCGCAAGTCTCCCGATATTATATTTCATGAGCTTCTCTCGGGAGTTTGGAATAGTCTTTGGATTTGGTGGGTCTCTTGCTTGATGTTGACATATGTTCTTCTCGAGCTTAATTGTCTGATCCGCAAGAATAAGACGTGAAACCCAATCGAAGAAAGCCGTGTCACCGCTTGATTTTCCATCAAATGTTGACTGTAAGAAGAAGAGTTAGCAATTTAAAGGCCTCGGGCGCATGGTGCATGGATATCGCAGTGTGCATTTTGTGTTGCATGAACAAGTGACAAGTGCGCATGACAAGCGCCATATGGATGTATTTTTAAAAAGGCGCATGAAGGCGTTGTGAATGGCACAGGGTGCGCATGGAAGTGTGCCAAAGGCGCATATAGGGTTTGTGTAACGTATGCTTTTTGTGCGCTTAAGGGAACTTGGCGCGGCGCATGGAGGGTCTGCACAACATGATGTTGCTGCGATGAGGAACGTGCCTGCGCCTTTATAGCTTAGCACTTGGCGCATATGAAAGGGCTGTTACATGGATGCTGGGTGCGCCAAAGGGCGCAGGAATTCTTTATGTTGCATCCAAGTTTGATGCGCCAAGGGGCGCATGGGAAGCATTTGCAGCATGCGAGGGAAGTGCGCCATGAGGGCGCACTTCTTTTTTGATGAAGCATGGAATGCCATGTGCCAAAGGAAAACAATTTTTCTTTTTTTTAGTTTTGATTTTTCTTCAGAGGGGTTTCCACATATGGCTTAGCTTTTATAACAAGGTTCATTGTAGGATATGAAGAGGTTTATACCAAAAGGGTTTTCAAGCTATCATTTTTTAGATAGCTTCCTCTACCAAACAGATCCGGAAAGAGGAGGAAGAAATGTGGAAAGACAACAGGGGGAAAAAATTCATGAATTTTATTCTTTTTTTCAATCCATACCAACCAAAAGCAGCCAAAAACCACAAAAACAAAACGCATGAAAGACAAAAGGCCACTTACCCGGATATAAACGATGAAAAAGCGTGAGAACGGGTCCACAAATCAATTCGAAAGTGACGGGGCTGGTGCGCTGACAAGCTCAGAGAAAAATCACGTGTTTTGCATCGGTGACAATGACAGCGCAGACGCGCCTATATATAGGCGAGGCAGCAATAAATGCGCCACCAACTTTTTAAAGGGGCGCACCAAATGAGCTATCGACATGAGAAAACATGCGCCCTTTGGCGCACCGAAAGACTTGTCAACATGAAGATATGTGCGCCTATGGCGCACCGGAAGTGGTGTTGACAGAGGAAATGTGCGCCTTTGGCGCACCAAAAAGAGGCGCAACAAAAGATATGTTGACAGGAAGGCGCATGCGCCTCGGCACACGCAGGGAAGCCTCAACATAAGAGAGAGGCGCACCAAAACGCCTGTTGACACAAGAAAACATGCGCCAAAGGTTTAAAGGGGGCGCATCAAAAGTTGATGTTGCATAGTCATTCTATGCGCCCGCCAAAAAGACCAAAAATGACTAAGTTCGGAAAACCAGATTTCCGGGAAGGGATTTTGCAACGTTCCGAACGCAAGGGATCCCTAACGAGGGATCGGAACAAAATTTTCGGTATGGTTATCAGTAAAATTGCCCTTGTCAATTTTACGTGATAACAAATGGCTCTTTCTGGGGACTATCCCTGAGCAAACTCGGGGGTAGAGAATCCCAGATCTCATGTGCCTATCCATTGGGTAACAGAGTCAAAAACAAGGGCGACCGGAGGGAGAACAAAGGAACACACAACAAACAGAAAGCAAACACACACGAAAAACAAACACACAACTAAAGCAAACTGTACAAAGAAGAGAGCAAGCTCTACTTCCTGAAAATTTTCAGATGCTGCCCGCTGTAGGGAAGCGGGAGTTCGGTTCCATCCAGATATGAGAGATAGAAACTATTCTCTCCATTGAGCTGCTTGATCTTGAAAGGTCCTCTCCATAGGGAATCAAACTTTCCGTGCATGCCTTTTGGCTCTCTTCGCTTGTCCCACAGAAGGACGAGGTCTCCCACCTGGAAATTCCTTTGCTTAGCTTTTTTATCGAACAATCTCTTGACTTGATTCTGATGTTCGGTGATCCTGTCGACCACTCTTACTCTCTTTTCTTCGAGCTCTGTCAGATACATGATCCTCTTTTCAAGAGAATTTTGGAAAGTTTCATCTTCAATAGCTCGTGCCAAGCGCAGAGCAGGGATTTCAGCAGAAATGGGAAGCTCGACATCAGTGCCATATAACACTTGAAAAGGTGACATACCGAGAGACCTCTTGGGAGTAATGCGATCTGCCCACAAAGCGTCGTATAAGGACTTGTGCCACATTCGTTGATTCTCATCCACTAGTTTTCGTATGATGGTCACCAAGTTCTTGTTACTGGATTCTGCCTGACCATTACCCTGAGGGTAATAATCCGAGGCGTGAGCCAAAGTTATCCCATATTCATAGCAAAAACTAATAACTTCTCGTGAGGAGAAGTTAGAAGCATTATCAGCAACAATTTTGTTTGGGAACGCCAAACCTGACAATGATATTTTCTTTGATGAAACTGCAAACAACCTCAGAAGTGGCATGTTTGACAGGTATGGCTTCCACCCACTTGGTGAAGTAATCCATTGTTGTAAGGACATAACTATGTCCGGCACTCGATTGGGGATTGAGTGCACCGATAAAATCAATTCCCCACTGCCTGAATGGTTCGTTGACAACAACCGGCCTGAGGGGAAAAGCAGCCAACTTGGGCTTGCCGACGAACTGCTGGCAAGGTTCACATTTTGCTACCTGTGGTCAGTATCTTGGAAAAGTGTCGCCAATAGTACCGGCCTTGATGATCTTGTGTGTCGTCACGGAAGAGGAGAAATGGCCTCCACAGGCTGAATTATGAAAACTTTCAAGCAACTTCACCTGCTGTGGCTTGTCGACACATCGCAAGAAGACACCATCTATCCCGCGTTTGTATAAACCGTCATCCCAGATGACATATTTCGCTGCTCTGAGCTTTATAGTGCGCTTCTCCTTTGCAGTTAGGTGAGCTGGACATTCGCCGTAGGTGAGGAAGAAAGCAATATCGGAATACCACTCATCACTAGTCGCAACAAATAGGACCAGAGGCAGAGAATGGGCTTTCTCCAGATGGCTTTGTGTTTCATTGGTACAATCATCCTTTTCCTCAGGACTTTCTGAATCTTTGTTTTCAGCCATGTCGACATAGGCCCTCCTCTTACCAGCTTGGTTGGTTTTATATCCAGGTCGTACTCCTGGACCTTTGCAATCCAATTTCCTCGCAAGCTTCCTAACTCCTGTTGAGTTAGAATTGATTTGACTGCCGTGTCAGGAACCAACACCACCGTATGAGAATTTAGAATGTAATACCTGAAATTTTTTTACTGCTTTGACAACGGCGAAGGCATGTTTTTCCAATTGAGACATTTTTAGTTCGTGAGGCTTGAGGGGAGAGCTCATGAACGCAATCGGAGATTCAACATCCTCCGAATTCTTTTGCATCAAGATGGCAGATACAGTATGCTCAGATGCATAACTATACATGATAAAGTCCTTGGAGAAATCGGGACATACCAGATCGGTGCGTGAGCAACTAAGCTTTTATTTCTTCAAACGACCTTTTCCTTCCTCGCTCCACCGGAAAGTTGGTGACCCTTCATCATGTCCAATATATGACGAGTCTTTCAAAGAAAGTCGGGAACAAAACCCGAGAAAGTTCACCTTTCCAAGAAAGAATGAACGCCGCCTTACTTAGAGGCAGAGTAAGGCTCAATAGCCTTGACTCTTTCTTGCATCTATCTTCGTTCCTTCTTTGCTAACAACGTGCCCTAGCAACTTTCCTTCCGTGACTCCAAAAACAGACTTTTTCGGGTTCAGGGAAATCCCATGTTCTCGGCATCTGGCCAATACTTGCTCTAGGTGATCACAATGATTACTTCGTTGTTTAGAGAACACAGTCAAGTCATCCAGATAAACGACAATGACCTTCCCCATCATACCTTTGAATGCCAGGTCCATGGCCCATTGAAAAGTGGCGCCTGCATTGGTTAGGCCAAAAGGCATCCCGCGTAGGCAAATGTACCCTGTGGAGTAGTGAATGTTGTTTTAAATTGATCTTCAGTGAAACTTCAACTGATCAGTAGCCTCAAAACCATCAAGCATGGACAACATCTCGATCCAAGCCATCGCTTGCAGAACTTGATCCATTATAGGAAGTGGGTAGTTGTCTTTCAAGGAAGCCTGATTCAAATTTCGAAAATCTACGCATATGCGTATTTCCCATTCTTCTTGCGCACTGGCACAATATTTGCTACCCAAGTACTGTGATGGATAGGAAAATGATTCTCGCATCCAACATTTTCTGAATTTCAGCCTGGATAGTACCTGAGATCTTAGGATTATAATGCCTCTGCTTCTGGCGAAAGGCTTTGACATCTTCTTTCAACGGATGTCATGCTGGACGTCCTTTGGCTTAAAAGACTTTAGATCGGCATAGGACCATGCCAATACATCCATGTATTTCTTCAGCAATTTGACAAACTTCCGCTTCTTCTTCAGCGTGCAACATTTTCCAATGTTCACAAACTGCGGGTGTTCTACCGAACCTAAATTGACCGGTTCGGTTTCTGGGGATGAGTCAGGATCATCTCGCCTTTTCTTTTTCACAAAACGATCATGCCTGTCGAACAACCGCTCCAGAGAAACCAGGCCCTTTGGAATTTTATTTCCTTTGAGCTGACATATGCCGTCATTCCCTTCGGATTCATCCTCTTGATCGGTGACTGATTCACGGCACATAGAAGTGGATCCTTCAAAATGCAATTCTTTAAAATTTTCCGCCTTCTCTAGAAAGGCAATGAGTTGATTGTCATCGTTGAATACTTGCCAATGCTGAGAATTGTCTGGCACGCTCGGGCGGAAAACCACCTCAATGGTGTATTTGTTTGTTTTCAAACCTGGGTGAGGGAGCATGAGGGATGCTGAAACAGCCAATGAATCAGCCATGTCATTTTGAGCTCTTGGAATGGATTCAATTGAAAAAGCATCAAACTCTTCAATGTTGTCCCACACCGCATTACGGTAATGCCTGAGCCTTTCATTCTTCACTTGATAAATCCTTTTAACTTGATTCACAACTAGCTCTGCATCACCTTGCACTTTCAGATTTTTGATCCCTCTTTCTTTCGCGGCTTGCATGCCAAGTAGCAAAGATTCATACTCAGCAGTATTATTCGTGTTGAAAAACTGCAACTTGAAAGAGAGAGGAATAACCTCCTCTTCGGGAGATATTAGCACGGCTCCGCGCCACATCCACTGGTTGCGCACTGCCATCGAACTGCAAGGTCCAGATCTTATTAAGATCTTCTTCTTGAATGAGAACAACCATTTTGTCGGACTCGGTAGACAAGAAATAGTTCCCCATCCCTGATGATTCAAAAGAATTTGAGCTTTGGGGTCCTCAGAGTTAGTAACCAAGTATTTCTTTTGTGATTCTTTGGCTCCAATGTCTCGCATTACACCTTTCGACGGGATTCTAGCCTTAGACCACCCATATGAATTTCTCCACCAACTTCGCCGCAAAAACTTCTTCCCAAAGAAAATTCCGTAGGTCGCTGGAATGTCAAGCAACGAGGACGGTCATCTTTACTCTTTTCTCGGGAATGCCGCAAATGCAAATCGCGCGATCTTTGATTTGACCAATCAACGGAACCTGCTTGGTTTCCAAGGAATAACATCGCCAAAAGGCTTGGTAAGGGTGAGGCCCAAAGCATGGGTGACTTTTTCACCAAGCATGACGTTATCGAAGCCCTAATCAATTATGCAGTTACTCAATTTGTGACCATTGATTAGGAGGGAGAGATAGAAAGGTTCTATCTTGCCTGATGCAGATGTTGAGGCAACATTTATGTGGGATTCAGGAGGAGTGGAAAGGATTCCTTTTGGGGAAACCTGATTAGATATAACAGCTTGACTTTGAATATACTTGGTCAATCTTACAAGCTGTTCGGGATTTGACTGAAGGTACTCGGCTTCAGACATTTGGATCTTGGTCTTTTTAGCATGATCTATGATATCAAATGCGGCCAAGGGTTGCGCTGGTGAAGGAATGAGTCCCTCACTTCGTGATGGTGGAGTAGGATTACTGGTCTTGATAGGAATATGAGAGGGCTGATTTGGAGGAGAGATGGGGGGAAAAGATTTCCTTGTAAAAGACTTAACAGGGAGTTGAGTAGGAAGAGGATTACCTCTTTTAGCAATGGTTGGAGGCGCGTTTGACATGACCTTCTCCTTCTGCACATGGGCAGCGACCTCTGCTTCTTTTCCTTGCGAGCGGGTAAAAACAACATATGATTGTCCGCTCGCATAGCCCTGGGTACCCTCTTCTTCATCAGATTCTTCCTCATCAAATTCCATATACCCGATAGTAGAGTCGCCAGTCGGCTCACCGACGTCTTGATCATCTTCGCCCTGAGACGAAGGTTCTTCATAATCTTGTTCCTCTTCTTCGATTTCGGCTAGAGCGTTGACCGGAGGAGCCTCAAGCGCCAACCGCGGAGCAGTTGTGGGTAAGCGGCCTTTGAGGAACATTGTTGGAAACGAAGTTCCTCCGTGGAATATCCCGGTATGAGGAACTGGGAGAAGCTTGGGCCAACTGCTTCTTTAATGCAAGTAAGTCATTCGCCATCTTTTGAAAGGCCGGATCGGGCGAAGTAGTGGGCGAAGGGCCCGAAGATTTAGGCTTGGAGGATTCCCTTTTCAACTCGCCAGATATTATCAAATTATCTTCAATTCGGATGGCAATGGCCTGGGTGAGAATTAAGGTAGCCACTTGTTCTTGCAGAGGAGCAAGAAACTTACTTTCGAGCTCATAGCATTCACGAAGAAACACTTCTGATTTTATGGTGTTGGAAGCATGGCAACAGGACACGATTGATTAATGCATTGAACCTGGCGATAAAATCACGCATGGTCTCATTGGCCTCCTTCTTCGTGTGAGTGATCGTGATAATAATGCAAATGCATCTTCTGAAGGCTTGTACCTGTCTTCAAAAGCATCCCGCAAGGTGGCCCAACTGGTAATAGATCCGGCCGGCAAATGCTGAAACCATTCAGCTGCAGGTCCTTGTAGAGTTTCCAGAAAAAGGTGAACCGACACATCCTCATGAGTTACATCCAAGATACTGCACGACATGATGAATGCAGATATGTGCGAATCCGTGCTTTGGTTTCCGCTCCCGTCGAATTTGGGAAAATTCTTTCGGTTTCCGTGAGGGAGCGCGTGAACAGGATGTGGTAATGCGAGAGGACCCATAGCATTTCCCCATGGCACCGCCATCTGGACAGCTGGAAAAAGAACGCGGGCTGGGAGTGCGGTTCCACTGAGCAATAAAGCACTGCAAAGGGATGTAGAGGCTCCTTGTGAAAACCGGCTCTTCCGTGGGGGTGAGGCGCTTCTGGTTGACCGATCAGCTGAACTTAGTGATGAAAAGCGCGCCGGTGCTACACTGAAATTGTGCCTTTGAAGCCGATCGAAAGTAGGATCGACTTCTCCACGAGCTCGCCTGCCACGCGTAAATGGCTCACCTGCCAGCGTACCTTCCAGATCTGGAACGTTGTGGTGCAGATTTAAAATTTATTTTTGGTTGTACTTGCTGATTTTCTGGTTTTTCGACAAAAACCACAAAGATGTACTTTTTAAATATTTAAAACTATCCTCTTCTAAAACCGATCATGTTAATGACAAATAACAAATGAGGATAAAATGACAGAGAAGATTAGCAAGCTGATTTTCGGATCTAAATTTGACTTTTTCAAAGAGTTTGAAAATTTTGGTAAACAGTCAAAAACTCAGATCTACGGCAAAATACGGACTTTTATAAAAACTCAGCGAACTAAAGATCTCCAACTAGGCCAGATCTATGGATCTCAGAAGAAAATTTTCAATTTGGAGCACTTTTGCAAAATTTTAGATTTTTAACAAAAAGTTCAAGTTTGCAAACAGATAGTGATTTTTCTGATTTTTCTGATTTTCTATCCTACCACCATCATAGATCTGATAGATCTGTTTCGATCCCCAGCGGAGTCGCCAAAAACTGTTGGTCCGAAAATCTGTCGCTTGGGCAGATCTATGGATAAACGAGCCAACAGTGTGCAGGGCATAGCCCCTCTTTGAGTCAGCAAAGTGAAACTGGTTTATTGCTATTCTACCAGCAGGAATCTGTGCAAGTCTCACAATATTCCGCCTTCGGGGGTTTGGGATCTCATCCCAGTAGGGTGTTTCCAACTGCGAAAAGAAAGGAATGAAAGAGAGGATGAAGAAAGAGCAGGTCCGAAGGAGAAAAGAAATGAATTCCAAAGCAGAAAGGTCAGAGGGTTTATGTTTTGGGATTGGTAGTAAACAGAGCCAAACCTACTTGCATAAACGAGCAAAGCAATACTGATGAATAAATGACAATAAAACAGAAGTAAATCCAACAGAACAAACACACAGATCTAACGTAAGAAAGATCCAATGCAAATAACACATGTATTCAGCACAAAGTCTAAATATTGTATTAATAATTCTTTCTGTTACAAAAAGCTCAAAGTCTTTTCTCCTCACTTCTATTTTTCATCTGAAAGATATTCACTCATGCCCAATACAACAAGTATTGGGGTATTTATAGAAGAAGGAGAGAAAAGAAGGCAAAAAGGAGCCAACCACCTATTTACAAAGATATTTACAAAATATCTTATACAAAATATCTCAAAGTCATGTTGACTTTTGACAACTTGATGGATGACATCATCCCATGGTGCAACATGGATGATGTCATCATTTGTGCCAACATACTTTAGATATTTACAAAAAGAAAGTCGAAGAAGAGAGAGAAGAAGAAGAAGAAGAAGCTATTCATCATCGTCATCCTGCGGCCGAAAGGGGGTAGCCTCGATTGGCCTGCCGCCAGTGACAAGATGTGGAATTGAAAGCGCGGTATTCCATGAACTTGCTGATCATGGGCCCTAGTTGATCCTCGGGAAGGATCCTTCGTGTCGAAGTCTCTCATTCACCTGTCATCACCTCGCAAGTCTCCCGCTTGATCTATGAGCTTTCTCGGGAGTTTGGAATAGTCTTTGGATTTGGTGGGTCTCTTGCTTGATGTTGACATATGTTCTTCTGAGCTTAATTGCTGATCTGCAAGAATAAGACGTGAAACCCAATCGAAGAAAGCCGTGTCACCGCTTGATTTTCCATCAAATGCCGATGTAAGAAAGAAAGAGTTAGCAATTTAAAGGCCTGTGAGGCGCATGGCGCATGGATATTCGCAAATATGCATTTTGTGTTCTTTGTAAGGACAAGTGCGCCTATGCCATATGGATGTATTTTGTAAAAGGCGCATGAAAACTTTTGTGAACAGATGCATGGAAATCTTTCATGTGCACTGGGCGCCAAAGGCGCATATAGGGTTTGTGTAACATGTGCTTTTGGTGCGCTTAAGGGAACTTGGTGCGGTGCATGAAGGGTTTGCACAACAGGATGTTGCTGCGATGAGGAACGCGCTTGCGCCTCTATAGCTTAGCACTTGGCGCATATGAAAGGGCTGTCACATGGATGCTGGGTGCGCCAAAAGGGCGCAGGAATTCTTTATGTTGCATCCAAGTTTGATGCGCCAAGGGGCGCATGGGAAGTATTTGCAGCATGCGAGGGAAGTGCGCCATGAGAGGGCACACCTTTTATGATGAAGCATGGAATGCCAATGCGCCAAAGGAAAATATAGTTTTCCTTTTTCTTTTTAAGGTTTGATTTTTCTCGAGGGGTTTCCACATATGGCTTAGCTTTTATAACAAGGTTCATTGTAGGATATGAAGAGGTGCTATACCAAAAGGGTTTTCAAGCTATCATTTTTTAGGACAGAGCTTCCTCTACCAAAGCAGATCTGGAAAGAGGAGGAAGAAATGTGGAAGGACAGCAGGGGGAAAAGCAAATTCATGAATTTTATTCTTTTTTTTTCAATCCATACCGAACCAACCCACAAAAAACAAAAACCACAAAACAAAACGCATGAAAGAAAAGGCCACTTACCCGGATATAAACGATGAAAAAGCGTGAGAACGGGTCCACAAATCAATTCGAAAGCGAAAAGGCTGAGCGCGTGCGACAGGCTCGAGAAAATAGAAAAATCACGTGTTTTGCATCGGTGACAATGACAGTGCAGACGCGCCTATATATAGGCGAGGCAGCAATAAATGCGCCACCAACTTTTTAAAGGGGCGCACCAAATGAGTGTCGACATGAAAACATGCGCCATGGCGCATGGGCGCACCGAAAGACTTGTCAACATGAAATATGCACGCTGTGCGCAGAGGCGAAACAAAAAAGTGGTGACACAGAGGAAATGTGCGCATTAGTGAAGCGCACATAAAAAGGCGCAACAAAAGATATGTTGACGAGAAACATGCGCCAAAGGGCAGGAAGCCTGCATCAAAAGAGGCATAGCATTCAAAATGACACCAAAAAGACCGACACAAGAAAACAGATTGCGCCAAAGGTTTAAAGGGGCGCGAGGGATCGAAAAAGTTGATGTTATCATAGTCATTCTTGCGCCAATTTTACGGGATAAAAGACCAAAATGACTAAGTTCGAAAGGCACATTTCAACGTGGATGTTTGAAACACAAACGCTTCAGCTTTTCCCAAAGGGATCCTAATAATGTTACATTATTAATTAGGTATATAAGTTTATTTGTTATATGGTTATGTTTTAATAATCATATTATTCTCGTATGGGTTTATTGTTGCAACAACATATTTGTTATACTTGCTTCCTAGATATACTTTTGGAAGCTTATGTAAATAAGTTTATTGTTGCACCTGTGCAACATATTTATGTGTTTGTATTCAGTTGTTCAATTCCTATAAGAATTGCAACACATTCTCTGTAATGTTGATTTTTTCAATTATTAATAAAAGTACCAGGATTTCGCCCTATTTGATACTTTCATCAACATCTCTTTGAGATCACTGAGAGTTGATTATAAAAACTTTGGATTTGGATATTAGAGCTATGAGGATGAATACTAAAATTGAAAAGATGAGATAAACTCCAAGGGTGACATTGTTATCTATTTTTGGAATTCATTCTAAAAATAGATATTTCTATAAGTATTTTATTATTTGTAAAATAAAGAAGAATCAATATTCATTTTGATTCTTAAGTAATAGATTCAGATTGTTAGTTGGAGTTAGATAAGCTCTCTCCATATTTTGTGGAGATTGATTCTTTTTGGATAGATTGAAATCATAGTTGATAAGATTTGATAGAGATGTATGCCTTAAAACAAGGAGTTGGTTGGAAGCATGAAATTATAAATGCAACCTTCCACACCAAAGAATGTAATCACCATTTTTCTAATCAATTCTAAGACTCCATTCCGTCCATGTAAATAATGTAGATTAAAACCCTCTCTCGAGGAATGATCGGCCACTCATTCCAAGGAAGATTGACATGTATATTTATTTTTATTATCCATTGTGTAATTATGTTTTTGTTGTATATTTATTTTTCCTTGTAATTCTTCTTGTGATGTACAATTTATTGTAAACTTGCAATTATTTTGTTTATGTTTATCTTTCCTTTTAAATTCAACAATTTCCTTTTTGTAATGTGTGCTTTAATTTCCAGCAAAGAGTGTGAGTTTAATTTTTGCAATGTGTGTTTTGATTTCATGCAAGTGTGAATTTTCTTTCATGCAAAGTGTGTTTCAATTCCTACAAAGTGTGTTTAATTTCTGTAAGTGTGTTTACATTTATGCAAGTGTGTTTTTAATTCTGCAAGTGTGCTTTTGAATTTTTGCAAGTGTCAATTTTTTTAGAAAGGGTCAATTGGCAATATCTATCTCTCTTCTTTTGTATACAACCTTTGGAAACCACCCCTAGATTGACATTATTTAATGTTGAGGATTGATGACCCTCATCACTAAATCCTTTTAATTGAGAAATATTTTCTAAAATGCATGAAAGGATATGGTTTCATGGACATCACCGATTGTTGGAAGCACAAAAAATGGTTTTTATTAAAAAGGATATGGAAAATTATACATTTATATATTTTTATAATTTTGGAAGGGATGAAAGTGAGAACACATGCCAAATTTGACACTCCGAGGAAATCAAATAGTCTTGGAAACCGTGCTTAGCATTTTCAATGCATGATTTGCTCAAATTTTTCAATGGATGAATGGAGTGATGCACTTGCACAAAGATGAAGAGAATAGAAAAGAGAATGTTCTTCCCAAAATATTTAAAAACTTTAGTGTCTAAAAGATTACTAAAAATGTCAATCTATGGTGATATTCAATCAAAACATCTAACCACAACTTTCTTTGGTGTGCGTATTTCAAAAGGCACACATTTTAAATTGTTTGAATTAATGACTAATTAATGATTAGGTAACCACTATATTAATTAGAATTTTACCTTAAAAAATGGTCCTTGGGAAATAGTTTATTTGGTATTATAAAGAATTAATGTAATAATTTTATAATATAATTTTTAATGTATGAATTTTTGACACTTTGAATCAACTCTCGACACTATTATATAGAAAACTAAATTTGGACATTGTTTGAAACTTAAATTTGACATACATAAATGTAATTAAAATTTACTCTTTAATATTGATAAAAGATGATATATACAAGATGAAACTATGTCGCATTGATTGCTTCTACGTAATATTGTAGAAAATTATTAATATTGACTAATAAAATTATATTGTTAAAAGGCTATGTATGATATAAAAACTTAAGAAACAATTAACACTCATAATTGAATCAAAGTATATAACACCACCATTAATCAAATAAATACTAAACTTAAACTCTATACCATCAAATAACCATACCTATATAATTAGAGAGTTAAATACATTAATGAATTACTTTGACACAATATTAATGACCCTAAATATATACTAAGCTTAATATGGAGGAAATTAAACTTTCTCGTTGAAATTTCCTTACATGAGTAATATTTTAATAAAAAAGGTTGTTTTGAATTTGTTGGCATGTTGTTGCATAAGTGTTGTCATTGATGAAAAACCTCATTAATGACAAATTATATGATGGATTGGAGTCATAACATGTTGAGGATGATGATGACATGATGATTCAGAGGTATTCATGGTGATATTGGTTGATTCAGTGAGGATGGCTTGTTCTTGCAAGCCCAATCAGGTGACCTAGCTAGCCTAGGTGAAAGTGCATAGTGGTATGAGCTTCTTGACATTTTGAGAATCATGTTAGCATGATGGAGAGAATGATTGGAGAATTCTTGGGAACTCACATGAGTTTTAAGGTGCATATACATGTTGGTGACTATGTTGCAGGTGCTCATTTGGACCAAGTATGGTTGTTATAATGCATGCGAATGAGTTTGGAGCTATATGAGCTCATGGATATATGTAGGTAGTTTATTTATGATGTAATAGGTATGTTAGGACATTTTATAGTGTTTTTATGATGATTTATGAGGTTGTTTTAGTTAACCCTAGCCTTTACAAAGTGCATAACCTTCGAGAGATATCTATGAAAATGAGATAGGATGGAGATATAGAGATATATCTAAGGCATGATGATGATTTGAGATCATGCATATGGGCATCCTTGAGGTATGAACAATATTTTCATTCTTTTGTAATGATAATTTCAAGTTATGATGTTTTTGGTGAAACAGGGTCAAGAAGAAGGGCATTTTCAGCTCAAATTGCACCTTCTGATGCTCACCCTGAATTGTGTGCTTTGCATGGGGACTTATGGATTCCAGGATGTTTTAACATTGATTCTTAAAGGTTTAAAAAAACAATGAGGTCATTAAATTTCCATGTTTTTATGAACGAATGTTAAGAAGGTTAATAACTTATTATGTGTTTGAAACCCTAACTTGAAAGTGGTTTAATAGATTTTCTTTCTAATTGACCAGATTTTGTTGATAGTTCTTGGATGATGATTAGAAGATGTAGAGGAATACTTAAATTTTCCAAAAATTTATGGTAGTGCTCATGGTGATGAATGTACCCACTCAAACAAATCACTTTATGAAGAAGTTTAGTTTGGGACAAGGTTGTCCAAAGGAGTTGCAAACTAAATGATCATTATATGATTTATGTGAGTTGTTCTTGATTTACATGATATTTTTAGGTCATGGTGATGCTGATAGATGGTCAAGTATGTTTCATTTATGTTGACTGGTCAAAGGGCAAGTTAGAAGCAGTCTTCAGTAAAGTTGACATTACATGAGCTACAAAAGGAGTTAGGAGGTGATTAAAGTTTTGTTGGAAATATAATTCATATATATTTCTAGTGATATATTTTTGTATCATGATGATGATTTTTGATATGGTTTCCAGGTTAGTTTGTGGACAAGAATATTTTTGGATTTTCAAGATAGAATTTTTTTTTGAAAGATTGAGTTGGTTAGTGCATGAAATGGATTGGGTGATGATTTTTATCACCTATAATGTAAATAAGGATGAATTTTTCATCCAATGAATCCATTTATAGGTCTTGAAAGTATCAAGAAAGGTGTTAACCAGTTGCATTTATAAAACTAATTTTTGGGTAGCTTGATTTGGTGAAGGCAAACGTAGATGTGGTTTGAACCAAAGTGATATTTAATCAGCTATAACTTGCTTAAAATCTATTTCAAGGTCTTTAGGTTTCCATAGAGTGGTAAGATTTCCTATTTGAGGTGTTATTAAGTGATCTTGAAACCAAAAGGTGAAGACATGGTGTTGGAAACATGTGTTTTGTGAAGGTAATGAGCCACTAGGCCCATTAAATGAAATAATTTGATTAGTTCATATAAATTATGACTATTGATGATGTTTAAATTTCATTTTAAACATTCCTAACAATTTTTAGATCTAAGTTTACTAAAAATAGTTTTTGTGTGAGGATATTTTTTCTCATTCCAATTATGGGCATTTGAGGATTTTTCATGCATGAATGAAGGGTTTTGGGTGGGCTGACCTACTTGGGTCATTTTTTACTATTGTTATAAATTTTATGGGAATTTTGTAAGTTAATTGGTTCTATATAAATGAGGGAAACTTACCTCATTTAAATTTGAATCAAGGAGAGCTTATAAAAACATAGTTTTGGGTGATTTTGTGAACTAGTGGTGTATGTGCAAGAAGTGTGACCTCAGTGTGATATTTTTGTAGGTGTGCGAGAATGAATTGATATCTCATAAAGTGTGTGACATGTTGAATAATGAAAATAAGAATGTATGCAAGTGTTTAATGCTTTAAGAAGTGAAGAAAGTGTTAGTTTGTGAGAGATGGAAAACCTAGAGTTTAAACAAGAGGTTTTGATCTGAATTTGTGATCTATATCGGTTGTAGCAGAGAAATAAATTAGATATCCTCTTCTTGAGGTGGTTTATTGGGTTATTAATCATCTTGGGGGTTTTAGTCTCTTTTGGAGTTGGTTCTTTACAAAATTAGGGGTTAATGCTCTTTGTGGGGTTGGTTCCTCATTAAATTTGAAACATATCGATATAAATATTGTTTTCAATGGGTTTTCTCCCCTTGAGTTTTTTCCACTTATGTCATGTGTCTTGTGTTGATTCTCTTGTTCATGTTTCATTGCATTTATGATATTTGATGGTTTTCACACATAAATGAATGGTTAAGTGGTTTTGTGTTTTGGATAATAAATCTTAAATTTGATTTTTTTAAGGATTTATTTACCCCCACCCTCAGTCCATTGTTCTTCCAATAATTGGTATCAGAAAGGGTCCTTGTGAAGAAATTATAATAGCTTGAAAGAGATCCTAGAAGCACAAATGGGTAGGTTAGCTGATCTTTGGAGGATAGAGAATGAGGTTGTCGAGTCTTTAGTTTTGGATTGCAAGAGAAAATGGGTGACATGGATAAAGATCATGATCAACCTATCAAGTATTTGAAATCAAAAGTGGAGAACATGTAAAAAGTCTTAAAGGAGAAAGAGGATACATGTTTCTAGTATGAAGAAAGGATAAAATCCCTAGAATCATATTTGGAGAATGCATCTAGTAGGTTGAGTATGTATGAGAAGCTTGAGAAGAGATCCAAGTCTCTTGTTAGGTGTTTAGAAGGTCAAAGAGCCACAAACGATTAAATAGGCATAGGGTTTCAGGGAAAACATAATGATGAAGCTAGTTCAAGCTCCAAATCAGATGCGTAGTGACCAAGAAGACTGATTTAAGAAGTTATAACTTACTTAGACAACCTAATGCTATGAGGTATGGTTCTTCATTTAATGGTTATTGATTTGTCTGTCATGATTTTGGTTATAGAGATAGAGATTGCAAGAGAAATCCTCTTAAGAATGGTGTAGGTGTCTTCAATGGTGAATCCATTTCATGTTATGAGTATAGCCACAAAGCCAAGGAATGTGGATGGAACCTAAGTGTTTTTTAACATAGAAGAAAGATGAATGGGATTGTGTGTTTCAAATACCACAAACATGGATACATTGCTAGATTATTTCATCATGGTGAAAATCCAAAAGTTACCAAAGCAGGTTTCAAGTCATAAATGGTCAAAATGGAATAATTTTAAGAAGGAATATCAGTCCCATACATGAGGTCAAGAGACCTGATTCTCAGAATGTGAAAGTTGAAGAGTCAAATCTTGTAAAGAAAGAATATTCTAATAAAATCAAAGAGAGAAACAAGGTCAAGAATCTCAAGTCAGTCAAAGAAGTATGTTTTATGTAGTTGAAGAAGATCACATATGCCTCCATGCTTCATTTCATGAGAAGTTAAAGGGTCGAGTGTTTAGAACATTTCAAGTGTCATAAGGTATGTTAAATACTCTCTCCATGAGTTTTGTGTCAGTTTGGTGTTAGGTGTCCGAGTATGTGATTCTTGTGTGTATTTCCTTACGAAACGATATCTATGTCCTTATCTCCATCAATTCATAAGGTATGGTGTCCATTAAAGCTTGAAAAGTATATAACAAATTTACAAAGAGATTTAGTGATACGAAACAAAATCACAATGAATAATATTCAATATGCTCTAATATGATAATATGGAGTGTAAAAATTTATAGGAAATGGATTTCGTATAATTTATGAAGTTGTTGTAAATCTTCCTCCCTCAAATAATTACATCTAACTATCTATGTGAATTGTTTTAAAAACTAAAAAAATAACAAAAATAATGCACTAGTAAAGTATATTTCCTAACATTCCCCTTAGTGTGAACATGGGGAAAACCTACCTTTGTACTTGCACTTGCTCATGATCTAGTGATTTTCATAGGATGATCACAAACCTCAAGGATGGTTTTACAAACGGTTGACCACAAACTAAGAATGGTGGTTTTGTAATTGGTTTACCACAAACCACAAAGTGATGGTTTTGTGAATAGTTTACCAACAACCAAGAATGGTGGTTTTGTAGTTGGTTTACCACAAACCACAAATGAAGGTTTTCAAGTGGTTTACCTACAACCCCATCATGATGTGCCAAGTATTATTATCATCCCTCATCACATTTCACCATAGGGAATAACATAGGAAAATGTGTTGCTCACACATTACAAAATGAAAAATGTAAATGGAAAATTGGACCATGTTCCCCCCCACAATGTGAAAAATCAAATTATTCAACATATTAAGTAATCATGAACACTTCATACAAGAACACACCACATGCAACTGGAAGCAAACACACAACTGAAACAAAATGTGCCACCAAATATTTGATGCATTCTAATCATTGGTGACTGACGAGAGGTTGTTAATTGACATCCAAACTTCTGTTTTCCTCCATACTCCAATATCATGTTGTTATCTCGGTCGGAGTTGATCATGAAGCACAATTACAACTCGGACGTCGAATTCCACCGAAAATGCATCCACGAGACAATTTTTTTTTTTTTTTTTTTTTTTTTACATTTTTGACAACTTGACTCTTTTGACTAGACAATAAACAAGTATCCTAAAATCACCTATTTGAGACACTTTGATGAACACAAAAATTGACTATTTTGACATATATATAATACTTGGACTAATTGACACTTAACATGACTTTGAAATTTACCTTGGATAGGAATATAGACCTAAGAGATATAAGACATGATAAATTAACAATATTTGATAACTCTTGAGAAAATAACTTTACGACTTTTAACTCTTTTGACGACATGAACAAAGACATAAAAATATGTTGACTCCAATTTTAACTCGTGACAATTGATTAATAGACAATTTTATCTAAATCTTAAACACATACCATTGACAATGACCAACTTTAATTATACATACATTACTTAGACCCAACAAAAAAATATTACATAGAAAGTAATATTAGATTGAGTGATCTACACTTTACAAAAGGAAACACTTTATAGAAGACCTTTTAACCAAACATTAAAGCATGGAAATATGTATTTAAATGACCATGACTAAAATGTTTAACACGTAACCATAACAAAGCAAGGGTTGCATTGCAGCAATAGTACCTGCCCTAAATGTTATGTGCAAATGTAAATGGAGAATGAGAGGAGCAGGTGGATAATGAATGCCATGTGGTGGCCATTGAGACAAGTCGTTGAGCTGTATGAGTTATCCTTGCAGCTCCCAACAGACAAAGGAAGAAACTAGTGAGCTGAACTGCAGAGCAAAGCCTACATACATCGTAGTCAGTGAAAACATTTTAAGTTGGATTTCATTGTTCAGTAATTATAGTTGTTCTAGGAAAATATAAAAAATAGGACTAAAGAAACAAATGACATTCATCATAAATCTTGGAAATAAATAATACTAGTGTGAAATCTTGCATTATTTTACCATTTTAATACAGCAGGCCAAACTAAATTATGTTTGGTTCATGTTAACAAGATTAAAACAATGATCAATTTGAAAGAAAAGCAAAAACATTTCCATCACTTTGCAATTAAATGGTTTCCTAATTGAAAATTTAAATAAATCCTTACTCATAAATTATGCTAGCAAAATTTTCACTGCCAAGGAAGTTAACCCGACCACAAAATATCATGCATTAAAAAATTTAATTATAGAAGGTGAGGATAACATCATTAAAGAGACATAAGTTGGGATATGCTAATGGTAAGAAATGGTACCAGAATAAATATGCGGAATCTAATCAGAAAAAGCCGGTGTCTAATTTTCTTATGCTCTTTTAGAAGTATGTAAACATTACAACTATACTCTTCTAGAAAACTTTTATAGCCCTCGAATCGAAGAATTTGAAGATGAAAAGTCAAATAGAAAAGAACACAAACAAAGAGAAATACGTTAATTTTGTAAAGCCATAAAAGCAAAACAACTGCAAACATAATTGAGTTGCTAAGGATACGGCCATGAATATATCTAAAACCCCTCCAATGATCCATAGAACCTAAAACAATAAAGCAGGGACAAAACAAGAGGAAAACTATAACTGCAGCCAAGTAGAGGCCACCTGGAACATGAAGATGTTTTTTTTTTTCTTATTTCCTACCTCAAGGTGGCCATATAAGCAGATATCATGCCCATTAGGTGCTGAACCTGGCTCATCAGAGCACTCACCCCACTTTACATACCCAAGACACGCATGCATACACAAGCACAGATACAACAGTACAATTTCCATCAATAATTCCAAACATGTGTATTCTAAGTTACCAGGAAGTGGAAACATAAACAAAAATAGAAAACCTCAACTTTCCAAGAATAGTTGGGTAACAAAATAGTAAGTAGTCATTATTTAAATATGACCATGTCAATAACAATTTCAGAAGCATTCATGTAACATAAGTTATTGTATAATCCATTTTCAAATAATGAAGTCTATATCAATTTAAATTAACCAAGTAGTACATATTATTATAGACCACATTATTAAACACCAATTAAAGTAATAAAAATTGGTAATAGTACTCCAATATTTTGAAAGTCAGCATCTCTGTTTCCTGAATATTTTGACAAATTTAATTAAGCTCTCTTTTTTCCCAAAATTTGATGCTTGTCAAACATAGAATTGAACAGAACTTTTGTGACTATATTTTGCAAGAATACCCCTGTTTCAATATCTAGAGCATTATATTCTTAAAAATTTTGCAGTAAAACAGGTAATTGATATAATGCAATTTTATTAATACATTAGCTTTGATTTCATTGCTTAAAAACTAGTAAATACCATAAAATTCAAAGTGGAAATGATTAATAACTAAGAAGAAAGCCTGAACAAATATACTATCATTATTCCTTATATAGAAGTGCTTGACACTACTTGTCAATGTAAAACTGTCATTACAAATGCAAATAGGCATCTATGTTACTGAAAAGTTGCATGGCCAATTCACCAAGCATTAAATTAAACCAACGTACAAATTGGAATCCGCATAAGGTTTGGTCAGTGAGGGGTTCCAAATAAGTTGTAATTAGATAGGATTAAGTTAACTTACAGGATCCTTTAAAGTAAAATCTTCGATAGTCAAATCCAATGGGTGAAATACAACCAATGCAGTAAAACCAAAATAGATGTTACACATAAAATATCAAAGAAACTTCAAATAGTCAGCAATCAATAAAGGTTGTTAATCCCATGAAGTGTAGAGATACAAGATGAAAGGAGATCTATCCATTACAAAAATAAACTCACTAATTAAAGATGCGGTCAGACACAGAAACCCAACAATTATGACAGTAACATCATATATGCAGGCAACAACATGGCTTTCACTAATGCTTAAAGGCAGTAAAACAACAACCAACACTTTACTGATACAAAACACAACAATATCAAAATTCACACGTCAAAGAGGACAGTCCCTAGAAGAGAACAACTAACACAACCTTAGAGAGTATTTGGAGGGAAGTGAGTTATATTATTTATGTCAAGAAATTCATGCACCAATCAATGCAAGTGCAAAGGAACCAACCATCAACAACATCCCCAGATGCTCAAAACAACAAGAAATGGCAGGATCTAGATTAAGACCAATGTGCTCGAGTGTTTGGGAAACAGAACAAGTACAAATTCATGATGGAAAAATAAAATCCTTAAGGAATCAAAGTAATCCAATTCCTATCATGCCCTGTGGCTATGGTCCACCAAACCATGACTCTGTAACGCTCGACCTTTATGCACTTTGCCAGAAAACAATGCAAATTTCCCCTTTTTGCTAGGAGCAGTTGCTACATATGTGGTTGATGTTGTTTACACATGTTCTAGGCACTAACCCTACTACCTATCATGTTTTTTTGAGTGATGCAAGATTGCCATGACCTCAAGGATGGTCCTGCATCATGATGGAATATGAATAAGAATGAGTCTCCAAGAGAAAATATAACAAGTGCAAGCATATACTGGTTTTAGAATCAAGTTATTCTTGCTTCCCAAAATTCAGAAATTCCAGATAAATGATCTCAAAAGTACATTTAAGCTTTGTGAATCAAGTAAAGGCATATTTGCATGAAGTTTTAATGCATCAATCAACAATTAGGTATTAAATCCAAACCCTGTGTGATCGAAATGAAAGAGAAAGTGCTAAAAATAGGGAGGAAATAAGCAATTAGAAAAAACATCAGGCTGGCAAAGTTGAAAGACATGAGATGAAAAAGGTACATGAAGTTGCTGATAGAAATTTAAAACATATCAATTCTATAATTACACTCATGCTGACACCAAGAAAAATTCAGCAAATAAAAAAGTTGGTTAAAGTTTTACCTTCATTGAGGTGCAGGATTTTTCAAGCACGGAAGAAAATAGGAACCTTAACTGAATGGGATTAATCTCATATACAAGCATCACCACAATTAAAGACAGCGTGACCAGGGGTTCCTTCATTGTGCTCAGATTTAAATAAACCAAAATAGCAAGCTTCTCCGCCCTGTCTTGCTTATATTTCCGTCAACAAGAGGAATATCGTTGTTAATACGGCTCAGAAGAGAAATTGTCTCTGAGGAGACAAACCCATTGTAGAAAATGTGGCATAATCCAGTAAAGCAAAAACCCAATGATCAAACCCTGTGAAAACAGATGAAATTCAATGTGTTTAACAAGATCAATTTGAACCAGGTATCACAGGCCAAAATGAATGCACCCAACCTAAATTCAATAAAACACATGAATGGCCAAATTAAATATTTTAAGCTTCCACAGTCCATTAGAGGTTTAAAATACTCTGTCACCGGTTTTCCAAAAGAATTCTTTCTGATTCACTGTAAACCCCAAAACGAAAGCAATATGAAATTCCAATAACAACCCAATAGAAAACAACAAATGGCAAGCCAGTTAAACTGAAAACAGAATACTAAAAACAAACCTGACAATATGGTCTTGTACCCTAAACAGTGAATCCAATGCCCTTTGAGCAGCTCACTTCGCTCTGAAATGGATCTGCACCGCCTTGATATGGACACCCAAATGCCTGTCTGAGACTAAAATGTCATCCTCTGTCTCTGAAATTTTCAACTTAACGTGTTCCGTGTAAGGACACAATTTCAATGGAAATCAACACGGGTTTTCCCAATTAAAAAAATAATCTCTTTGCGAAAGCCCCATGCTTCGTCATTTGTATCTATACAATTTTTTTTTGTACAGATCTGCACCTTGATCATCTGATTCTTTTATGAAACTGAGTTCTTGTTTTAAGGTAAATTACGTTGTGGAGAAATATTGAGTGCTTTTGCCATTTTTGCTGATATTGCCGAATTCATACAACATGTTTCTTCTTTGCATGAATTAAGGCATTTCTATGAGCTATACTATATTTGTTACATGTTACAGATGCAAAATATCTTCTGTCTAAAGATATAAATATGCACACTTCTTTGCCCATAGAAAACAAGAGGGATCAATTTAGTGACTGTGAGTCAAAGTTGGAGAAGCTTTCCGACTCTAATAGTGAAATTGTGATGGGAGTAGCTCTGCATAAACTGCCATGTAAAGCACAGGAGAACCTAGAATCATGTTCTTTAAATCATCCAAAAGAAAGTAAATACAATCAACAGATTGCAATAGGACGTCCAGGACCAGACCTTAACAATGTAGATCGAAGCAGCTCTCATAAATACATTGCATCTACAGATAATGGGCAACAAAGATTAGAGCTAATGTTGATTGAGATGGAAGAAAATGATTATTTCAAACAGAGATGTTTGGAAATGGCCTCATACGAACCGACTTATCTTTTGTAGGAATATATGAAGGGGTATCAATGGTGGAAACAAAAATTGAGAAATGCATGCAGCCAAGTGTTGACACCAAAGACAAACAGGGGTCTGTCAAAACAAATAAACTAACAATAAAATATGCGGCCGGCAATGAAGGGAAAAGGAAGGACCAATGAATAGCAAAAGAGATAAAAAATTTGGGCAACATACACTATAGTTTGCGGGAACATGCAATCTGACCTTGGAGAAATAATGGCATGCCAATTTAATCCACCAGTAACAGTGCACCACCCCACCGCTTTCCAACTAATGAGCCAAAGTGAAAACAATAGTATCTGCCGAGGGCAGGTACTAAAAACAATAAAATGAACAAATTTGACTTACCTAAGTACTAAAACAGTCAACTGATTTCCACACAAGTGACCTTCTGCAAAAACCTTTTGGATTACCACGGGGCCATGGCGAATATATTGAACTCATACTTTGGATGGAGCCTGATGCAAATAATAACCATTCACTACCTTTATCTAATCAAATCCAAATGCGAATTGGAGTATATCTGAGATTACGGTCCAGACATTGAAATGAATATACCACAACAATGTAAAGTGCACTAATACATGAAATATAAATGGATAATAACGCGGCTCTTTATCTGATAGCAAGAAGATTTGTAAACACTGGTTTTAATGTCGTTAATGCAGACATGTAGTTGGAGAATTGTTGTTTCAGAGGATAATCCTTTGCTAAAGGTCCAATACTAAAATAAAACTCACACAAACCAAAAACCAATGTTGGAATGCAATGAAAAATATAGCCGCTTCAATTTTGTTCACTGCAAAGGTGATGAAACCATCAAATTCTGTCACGCTGTCATATTTTCCAAATTTCTCCAGATCGCGGATGTGGGTTTAGCTAAAATTTGGACAGTATTTTCCACGGAACCAGCTCTTCAAACCAATTAAAAATCATAGAAACCCAAGTCATAAAACGAAATTTACAATCTATTTGATAGACAGGAAAAATAGACTCTTGCTCAATCATGGAAAACTCATTCTCCGGTTTACATACCTTTTCTGATGCCACATTAAAAGTTTATTGCAGATTTGCAGAGAGATTCAGAGATACAAAACAAAATTACAATGAATAATATTCAATATGATCCAATATGATAATATGGAGGTAAAGATTTATAGGAAATGGATAATTTAGGAAGTTGTTGTAACTCCTCCTCCCTCAAATAACTACATCTAACTATTTACATGAGATGTTTGAACAACTCAACAAATAACAATAATGTACACACTAGTAAAGTATATTTCCTAATACTTTTCATGTTGTGAGTATGGCCATAAGGCCAAGGACTCTAGATGGAACCCAAGTGTTTTTTAACCTAGAAGAAAAATTAATGGGATTGTATGTTTCAAATGTCACAAACATGGACACATTGCTAGATTTTTTCATCATGGCGAAACTCTAAAAGTTACCAATAGGTTTCAAGCTATAAATGGTCAAAATGGAAGAATGTTAAGAAGGAATATCAGTCCCATATATGAGTTCAAGAGACCTGATTCTTAGAATGTGAAAGTTGAAGACTCAAAGCCTACAAAGAAGGAATATTCTAATAAAATCAAGGAGAGAAACAAGCTCAAGAAGCTCAAGTCAAGTCAAGCAAGAATGTTTTCTCTAGTTAAACAAGATCACATGTGCCTCCATGCTTCAATTCATGAGAAGTTAAAGGAGATGGGTGTTTGGAACTTTAAGTGTCATAAGGTATGTTAAATACTCTCTCCATGATTTTTGAGTCATTTTTAGTGATAGGTGTCCGAGTATGTGATTCTTGTGTGTATTTTCTTGTGGAAGGTTGTCAATGTCCTTGTATCCATCAATCCATAAGGTATGATGTATGTTAAAGCTTGAAAGTTGACCCAAAATACTAGAATAGGGTGTTAGAGGTCTATTCTTGTCAAAAGTATGAATTCTTGTCATAAAGATGTATGTGTTCGTGTTATGTATTGTCAAAATAAGTATTAGTTTAGAAGATTGTTCAAGAATTAATGAATTTAATCGAGCTTGAAGGAATGAGAAGTCTCTTGTCTAAAGTTCACCAAAGAAAGGACTGTAAGGAAGGTTTTTCAACTTTCTATTATACATGAAATATCTAAGTTATGGAGTCTAGGATTAGTTATGTATGTATCGGCTTATCAAGGGTATTGGATAAAGTCCCGAGTTCTTGAATTGCTGATCTATTGAATATCGGTATCTTGAAATTTCGAAAGTCTATGTCATATCTTGAAGTGTCCATCATCAAAAGAGATGGTGTTGTCCATGGTTTCTTTGTCTTAGAAGTTGAAATTGGTGTATTTGAGTCTGTAAAGTGCCAGTTGAAGTTGGTTGGTTTTTTTCTTGCTAAGTGAAGATTAAGCTTGATCAAAAGGTCATCTCTATACTAAGCAACAATGGTATTCATGGTACTATAAGTACTTGCTTGAATAAGGTAATAGTGTGTTCACTGTCTTGGAGTATTGAAAAGTGAAGTTTGTAGCATGACATCAATTGTGGTTCATAATGTGAAGTGTTATGTTAATCATGGAGAAGATTTGTTCTTAAGAGGTTTATGCATCATTTGTATGAGTTGTGAGTGTTGCTTGGTATTTCATCAAGAAAGAAGTCTCGTGTAGTCTTAATAAAATTTTTAAGTCTCTCGAGTCAATGGTTAAGATAAATGGTACTACGTGTCAGTTTCCTAACAAAATAAGTAATGTTCTATGTCATGTAAGGTCATGTTTAAGAGTGGATGAGTCTAAATTTACTCCCAATTGTGGTCAAGTTGAATGCATGTCTCGGTGTCAAGTATGAATAAGGTATATGTCCTATTGAATCAAGTAGCTCTATGCATCTCGAATACGTGTATCCATCTAGATGGTTTCGGGAATTTTCTTGAATCTAATTCTTAAGTTATAATCAATGATTGTGTGCATCATGTTTTCAATAAGTCATGAAGATTGCATCAAGTGATAAGAATGATCATCTGTATAATGGGAAGAAGATTTTTGAATGAGCTTGAAGGTCTACAAATTTCTTAAGAACCAAGTGAAGGCTACATGTTTCAGAAAGTGTCTCAGTTGATGCGGAGCTCATATAGCTCAAGGAATTCCCTTTTGAAGTTAGTCCAAAGTGTGATCACAGTCAAAAGACTAAGAAGGTGGTCCATCACGGTTGAAAGGATGATCATTGATGGTTATGTATTATTAGTTGTCTTGTTCACCATATAGAGCTATGTGTCTCTCATTGTTAGGTTGTGTCATCAATTTTTCTCAAATGTCAAGTTTACAAAGTGGTAAGTGAGTCGGTAGTGAGAGTTTATGGATGAGTTTGGGTGCTGTGTTATCTCATGATGTCCAATCGAGTCATAAATGGAGTATCTTGATCTTGTCATGAGCCATAAATACATATGTCAAGTATGTCAAAGTGTATTTGATGTGTGTAAAGCCTTGAAGGAGTCTCAAAAGGCTATTCATGGTTTGCATTATCTCAGGATAAATAGTTTTTAAAGGGACTATACCTGTTTACAAAAAAGGCTCAAAAGCCAGAGATAGTAGTAAAAATAGTCCAAAGATAAAAGGGACTAAATCCCTTTACAAGGAGGCTCAAAATCTAGATACAATAGTAAAAAAAAAAAAAAAAAATGGATCAAAATCCATGAAGAACAATGAGAACCAACTATAGTTTAACCGAGAACTATAAAAAGGATCAAAAAAGAGACAAAACAACATCAAAACAACAAGAAAACATCTTCTGACAACAACACAACAACAAACTGGAAGCAACTCTACTTGATTGCTTTATCAATCTTCATCTTGAATTTCTATAGAGAGTTGAATAATGCTAGGGAAGTGACATGGGAGGGATCATTCTTGTCTAATTGTGAAAAGACCAGGTCCCTTGTAGTTTCTGACTCCCAAATGGCAGCTGGAATGTCACTGAGAATACAAACACTTTTGACATGTTGTTCCATAAAGTTGTAAATAGCTTTAAGCATGCAGAAATGGTACAATCATGTCACCCTTTAGCATTTCCCAATCTATTATCCAAAGAGTTGAGTTTCTTGAAAAAAATTTTTTTAAATTTTGCTCATTATCCATGGTAGGTTCAACATGCATCTTCCTCTTACCTGCACTTTTACCAATCTTCTTGAGTTCATCTTTGAGGTCCATAACCTCCCTTTCCAACTTGTCAATCCTACTTAGAAGCCCTTCTTCTTTTTTTTAGTAAAGTGTCTTCAATGAGATTGCTGATATGAAGCAGGTTTTGGCTGATTCAATCTCTTTATTACTATGAAGAACCCTCTAAGAGGGGAGGAGGATTATAGGGATTCTTGATTTTTTAGCTAGCTAGTGGAAACAAGAGATGGGGTCATTGGAATCTGGAAAAGGGGGGCAACAGGGGCAACAGGAATGAGTGAGAATGTGAAAGACAGTGGTGATGGATCAACAAAATAAGCCTTGGTGGAGGGGGACAACATGGAGTATGATTTTGGAACTCAAGAACAGAGCGTTCCAGTGAGTTCAAAAGGTAATGTGGGAAATTAATAGTTAAATTCCTCCTGAAATGATTAAGGAAGACCAAATGCTTAAAAGGAATTGTCACATATCTTCCCTCAAGAGTGACATACCTGACCATCATTCGTGAAATTTCAGCAAATGGCTCTGGAATAGAAGACACTTTTATACCAGCCATTACATATTCAAGATTTTCTCCTTCATCAAGGAATTTCTTAGCTTCAACATTCCTGTTGACACGTTTGTTGAAGAATTTTCCCCATCTAAGCTCAATCCCATGACTTGAGAAATGAGCTCTTTAGTGATTTTAATGTTGATATCTCCATATTCAACTGCTCTTTTCTTCCAACCATTCATGAATTGAACCGAGATATCTTGGTCATGGCCCTGCATTTTTTCTATGAGATTGAAACCCCACCCATTTGTAAATACTTCCACAGAGATGTCATTCATTCTTCCAGGTCGGGTCATGAATAGGTTTTTTTAAGGAGGCCCACCCATTTTGTTTTCATTTCTTCCTTGGTTCTCAATGGTAAAGTTTTGATCCCAATACCACCTTTCACTCACCACCTCCTCATGTAATTGTATACCCAGAAAGTGTGTGAAATCTTAATGAAATTATTAACCCTACATGTGAAGTTAATAATCACTTTCCCATCGGTGGAGGGAGATTTTTTAATGATTATTTTGAATACCATACTTATCTTGATGATGTCATTATGTACCTTGGCTGGGAGAAGGTCACCACTAAACCAATTTTGCATGTTGTTACTAACTCCATAGTTGGCAGACTATCCGCCACTTTATTACCTTCACGATAGGAATGTATGATCTTGCAATTATCAAAATCTTTACAAATCTCTATAGCTTCATAAATAAAATCTCTAATGGTCCAACTTGGGGTTGATTTTGATTTAAGAGATTTATAATGTTTAAAGAGTCTCCTTCAATTATAATATTTGAAATATTACAGTCTCTTACAAGCCTTATCCCCCATAATGCTGCTAGAGCTTCAAATAATGATTTGTTTGATGACCCATATTTCCTACAAATGCAAGCAACAAAACATCCTCTGTGATCTCTGATCACCCCACCTCCTCCTGAAGCTCCAGGATTACCTTTGGAAGCTCCATCAAAATTCAATTTATACCATGAGGTGGGTGGCTGAATCCAATGCACTAAAGATCTATCAATGTTGTTGTTACCTTATTCTAAATGTTGTCAGTATCAATCCTCCAAGAAACAAGAATGTGTTCCTCTTCCTTGGGATATAATCTATTTTTGGAGGCCTAAACCTTTCAATGTTATCCTTGACATCAATAACAATTTCTTTTAAAATTTTGGTACAAACCTGTCTTCTATTCCTGAAGATAACATCATTTCTTGCTTTCCACAATCTCCATATGGTATGAGGAAGAACCAGACTCCATAATCTCCTTATCATGCAATGTTTATATGGTGGATCCCATTTCTCCCATGTCTGTAAAAAGTATGAGGAAGAGTCCAATGCAGATTGAAGTTTGCAAAGATAAGACTCCAAACCTTGGAAGCATACTCACAATGTAAGAAAAGATGTTTGATGTCTTCAACCTTATTTTTACACATGCAACATCTATTAGGCATAATAAAACCCTTTCTAATAAGATTATCACAAGTGAGAATCTTACCTTTTAGAACAAACCACATAAAAAAATTGACTTTTGGGGTTAATTCAGGCATCAGAGTTTGTTCCACTTTATATCACTTTGGTGAGCATAAAAAAAAGTATTGTATCCCGACTTGACAGAATAATCCCCATCAAAAGATTCCACCCATATGAGCTCATCTTTTGTTGTCCTTTTGATTAATAGGAATGAGAGAAAGTTGATTTTGTAGAGAAGATACAACAGGTTGCAGATTTTCCATATCCACTTTGAGTTTCTTCCAATTCCTCTTATTTCCAGTCAACTCAATGTAGTCTTTGACATTATTACCATAATTTTTAATTAGACTATCTTTTATGGAACCAAAAGTATCACTCAATCTGAAATCAGTCTAGGTATCATGCCAAAAATTAATATCCTGCCCATTACCAAATTTCCATCTACAACCCTTAACAAGAATATGCCTGATTTGAAGCAAGTTGTTCCAGAATATGGAGCCATTGGGAAGTTGTTGATAAAAAAGGAATGAACTCACATTTTTTGAGATAAGTATTTTATCCTAATAAGCTCAGTCCAAGGTTTCTTTTCCTTCACTAATCTCAGCCAAGTTTGGCAAATTAAAGCAAGCATTCATTTTTTTGATATCCTTTATCCCCAAACCACCAATATTTTTTGGAATACAAACCTGATCCCAGGCTACTAAATGGTATCTAAATATTTCTTCTGTCCCATGCCATAGAAAATGTTTTTGAATTCTCTCAATACTATCCACAACTATTGTTGGAATGTTGTACATTGACATGATATATATGGGAAAATTTGAAGAGTGCTTTTGATTAACAAGCATTTTCCAGCACTGGAAAGAATAGCTCCTTTCCATCCAGCCAATTTTTTTAAAATCTATCTAACAAGGCATTCCAAACAACATTAGAAACTTTAGTAGTGCTCAAAGGTAGTCCTAAATAAGTTGTTGGTAATGAGCTGATTTTACACCCCAAAATGAGTGTAATTATTTTTTGCCTATCAAAAGGAGTATTGAAGAAATACACCGAGATTTTGTCAAAATTGAATTTCTGACTAGAAGTTGCTTCATAGAATATGAGGATAGTTTTTATAGCTTTTTCTTCAATAATAGAGGCCATCAGAAGTAGAATAGTATCATCAAAGCAAATTGTTGATGCAAAGTAGTTTGATTGGTGGAAGTAGGTTTAAATCCTTTTAGCATGCCACTATTCACAACCTTAGTTATGGATCTACTAAGATTGTCTTGCCATAATGATAAAAAGAAAGGGGATATAGGATCCCCTTGTCTTATACCTCTACTACTTGCAAAAAACCCATTGGCTCACCATTAACCACCACTGAAAATCTAGAAGAGGAAATGCATGCTGTATGATTTTTCTAAATTTATTCTGGAAACCAAATTTGGTCAGAACCTTATCTAAAAATTTCCAAGACACTCTATCAAAAGCCTTATGCATGTCCAATTTTATTTCCATCCCATATTTTCTACTTTTATCCATGGAATGGATAGTTTCATGAACCATGATTACCCCATCTTGAATAATCCTACCTTTTATGAATCCACTTTGTTGTTGAGAAATAAGTTCAACAAGTAAAGGTTGCATTCTAGTAGCTAAAATTTTGGTAAAGATTTGTAGACCACATTTACCAAGTGATGGGTCTAAAGTCCTTGAAATATTTTGCATCCATCTTCTTTGGTGCTAGCACAATGTGAGTAGTATTCAACTCTTTGATTAAGTTTCCAGTTCTATAGAACTCATTTACAACCTTCAACAAATCTTCTGAGAAAATGTCCCAACATTTTTGAAAGAAGTTAGCCAAAAATCCATCAGGTCCGGTGCCTTGTCTCCTTCTAATGCAAAAACTACCTTTTTCAACTCTTCAATGGTGACAGATTTAGTAAGACTTATGAATCTCTCATCAGGAATAATGTTTCTTGGAATGGAATCAAGAAGAAAAGAAGTTCTTCCTCATTACAAGAATTACTCTCTCATCAACAAATTCTCATAAAATTTTAAGGCTTCACTTTTATATCATTTTGATCCTTTGTAATAATACCATTTCCTTTAGAAACCTCAGATATTCTATTACAAGCTCTGTGTTTAAGGGTGGTCATATGAAAAAACTTGTGTTCTTCTATCCCCAACTTTCACCAAAGAGCCCTAGATTTCATTCTCCAAAAGGTTTCCTCTCTACTATTTATATTATGTAAATCAGAAAGTAATTTATTTTCCAGCTGATTGATCTTCATAATTCATACCTTGTAGTGAGAATTTCAGCTCAAGCTCTTCAAGTTGTTGTTTTACTTCTCTTTTCTGCTCAAAAATATTACCAAATACTTCTTTATTCCAGGTTCTAACATGTTGTTTTACATTTTTCAACTTCTAAAGAAGCCTGAATTGAGTTGTCCCTTCACCATCCCAAAGCCACCATTCCTTTATCCTATCCAAAATATCCTCATGCTCCAGCCACATTTTTTCAAATTTGAAATGAGCAATGCGAAGGTTTGGACCAATTGAAAAGACTAAGAGCAATAGGATTATGATCTGATCCAGTTCTAGGCAATGAAGAGAGATGAAAATTATGACTTAAAATCCAATTAGCAGAGATAAGAGCTCTATCTAATCTAACTTGTATCAAACTCTCTGCCAATCCTTCTGTTAGACCAAGTGAATTGATTACCATGAAGCTCAATGTCCATTAGGTTAAGGGAAGAAACAAAACTCAACAAAATCACCCATACTAATAGAGAAATCAAGAGCTACCTCCATATTTTTCCCTAGGGTTCAAGGGGGTATTAAAATCCCCCATGACCAACCAATTATAATCTTGAAAACTATTTCTAAAACATATTAACTCTTTCCCATAATTTTCTATGACCAAGCAGTATTGGGAGCATAAATATTGGAAAGGATCCAGATTAAATTATTCTCCAAATTTTGAAATTTTATAGCTAAATGATTATGAGAAGCTAAAATCACATTACCATGAACAAATTTGTTGTCCCAGAAAATTTCTAAACCTCCTGATGCCCCTTGTGAATCCACAAGAAGTGAAATCAAAATTCTCCCAAAAGTTCTTTTTACATTCTTCCACAGTTTTAGTCTTCATTTTAGTTTCTTGTATCAAGAGAATGTTAGGTCTGCTAGATCTTCTAAGCTCCTTAAGCATCCTTTTTAGGACCTCCATTTAGTCCTCGACATTCCAAGAAATAATTTTCATCTAAAAATTTTGGGGAAATAGTTTCGGATGACTCAATAGACTTTGAGTTCCATCTGTAATTTCTTTCTTAGTCTCTTTCTTTCTTAATTCATTTTTTGAAGGCCTTCCTTTTTTACTATTAGCTCCAATATCTACCACCCTTTTAGTAGATGATCTAGTGATCCTTGAAGTGGAGGCTTCCCAATTATCCATTTTTTTCTTTTTATCACTATACAGAGATTCAGGTATCTCTTCAAAGCCTTTCATTCTTCTCTTTTTTTAACTTCAATGAATCCATTATTCAAATCATTCTCACAATCAGTGAGTACCTTTGATAAAGCTGGGGTAATCTCCCCTTCCTCTTTCCCATATTCATAATCCTCTTGTTATGTTATTACAAGCTTTTCAGCCACAAGAGATCCTACGGGATATTCCTCATTCATGAACTCATCCAATCCCAAATACCCTTTGTCTTCATTTAGATCTTTTAGAATGGATTCCAATAGGTCCTCTATTTCAGCATGAGGCTTTGTCTCTTGCCCTATGTTTGTTGTTAGATTGCTTATTTTCATGGTTCCTTATGTTGTTCATGAGGAGAAGAAATTGATTGATCAACAAACAATTCCTCCACCCTCTCTTGATTTGAGACTGTTAGATGAATGTAAACTTTTTCATTTACTTCATCCACTTCCATGTTTAGTTTTACAGGTTTTTGGATCTCCATATCATTGATCTTGTCTTTTCCTTCATAGATCATCCTCTCCCTTTCTTATTGAGGGAATTTTTGGCCTCCAAAACTTCCTACAAACTGGTGGTCACCTTATTATGGCCTTGAATCCCTTTTTGTTCCTTTTATTTTTCAGATCTGTTTGGAATAAAGTTGCCTTCATCTCCTTATCCTTTGCATTCGAATTTACACCTTCTTTACATGGGATATCTCTTGATTTGCAATATTCTCTATATAATTTTAGGTAAATTTATTTTTCCAATATCCTCAGGCTTCTTTTCATTTTCCCTCGAAGAACCATGAGATTTTTCACCCCTTTGTTTCTTATCCTCTGGGAATTTCTGGAAAAATGTCCAAGCTTATGACATTTGTTGCATCTTAGCTGAAATGCTTCATATTCTATTATCTATGTTGCCATGTACCAAATTTTGATTGAAGGATGATGTATTCGGGAAATTCTTTCTCCATTTCAGAAGAGATGCAAAATCTAGCAAAGGCTAGTCTGGATCTATTCTTAGTAGGCCCATCTAGTCCTACTGGAGAACCAATCGATCTTGCAATATGAAGTAAGATCTCATCATCCCAATAATGTAAGGGCAGTCCTGGAAGCCTGCACCAAATAGGAATAGTATGTATATTTTTAGTATTAGGGTTAAATCCTGGGTACCATCTTTTCAAGAAGAGCCCCATGTTACCAATACACTAGGGTCCACCTAGTAATATTGATTCCAGATCATCCTGCTGATTGAAATGGGTGAGAAAGAAACCTCTAGCCATGGTTGTGATAACCAAATCACCTTTTGGTTTCCAGCGACACATGGCCCACTTTCTGATGATATCAATATTGGGTCTAGCACCCAAGAACTTTCTAATGAGGGAAAGATTTGCTTTTCTATTGCTCGATGTAGACATCCATCAGGCACATGGATGTGAGTCACACCCTCCTTATATTTTGTGCTTTTAAATAATGAGTTGTTTTATAAAGATGCAGAGGATTGTGGACCCACATGTTTGTCAGGAGGTACCTTAAAGATGTTTGAAGAAGGATGAACTTGAAATTGGGATTGATTCAATTGGTGTGAACTCTCAAAGTTACTAAAGGTGATATTATGGCCAAAAGGGTACTTGAAACAAATAATTTTTATTCATTTAATCATTTACATCAATATTTTGGTGTGATTCTCAATGACACAAAGGCTAGTAGAGCTGTGAATATACAATTTAGTTAAATAAAGAAGGTTAGTGAAATTTTTGTTGTTTCCCAAAGCTTACAAGGAATGAATAAGATCGTGATATATATGAATGACATATAGAATATAGATAATGTCAAAATGTGTGATGGTTTTCATTCATGTGATCTTGGAGTATTAAGACAACGCCTTATCTGCTATATGGATGGATGTCATTTTTGTGTGCTCATAGTTTTCCCAATGGTTTTGCATGAGTGTAATTGATTCAAGATTGTGTTTTGAGGGAGAATAAATTTATCTTCATATGTTATCTCATCTAGATATGATATGATCTGTAAAGGAAAGTGTGTGTGATCAAGGTAAAATGATGCTTTGTGATAGTGTTGAGCTTTTATAAGTATGGGTGTTGTATGCATAATTTTTGAATTGTCTTAGCTTTAAGACCATGGTTATGCATGGGTGAAGTTATCATTATGCATTGAAATTATGTTTAAGATGATCTTAGAGTTGATAATTCTGTAGTGTTCACTTATTTCTCCTTGTGTAAAATATCTTGCTATATGTACAATATGTGTGAGGAAAGAGTATGTTGGTTTCAAAAGTATGTAGTGTATGGTAAGTCCCTTTAAGAACCGGTAAGATGATCCCAGACTTATTTGTGTCATATAAGTAGTGCATGTTCCTTAAAAAGAAGATATTGAGGTATATAATTAGCCTAGCCTTTCATGCAAGTGATGTGTGATTGAGAAATGAATGTACAAAGATCCAACATATGTATATACATGAGTTGAATTCACCTTGTCAGAGGTGATACTATCTTGATATTCTATATACTGATTCATGAGAGATATTCTCATCTCAAGAGTGTAAGAAGTAAGTGAGGAGAAAAATCAATGAATAAATGTAATCTCTATGCTAATTATGATGCTACAGTACTAAGAAGAGGTAGCTACATGTATATATAGTGTGCATGATCTATAATTAATAAGGGAATGAATATATTTTTCTTGAAGGCGTCTTGATGATTCTTAGGTTTATTAGGCATAGTGTAGGTGTTTATCCACAAGTTCAGTCAGATCAAGGTCATATTTACATTATTTCATCCAAATATGACTGTCAAAGTCTGAAGGAATTCTTTAGGAAAATGCTCAAGTGCTTTTCATCCATCCATTCAAAGAATACAAGGTAAGAAGCCTATTTTTTTTTCTTATCTACTAGATATGGTGGTATTAAGTCTAGGGGGAGATGTGGTATGTTGTGTTTTTCCATGATTGTGGTTCTTGATCTCATCAAAGTTGGCATATAAAGCACTTAAAAGTTAATTGAGGGATATCAGACTTTGTGATGGCTTGAAGTCAAAAATGGTAAGAGATAAGTCAAGATTGTGCCTTAATAAGATGGTGTAGCTCCAAAATGAAGATAAGAAGCATGGTTTTCTCATGGATAACATTTTTGTCATGTTCATGAAGAATATGGTTTAGGTATAGGTTTGGTGCATTGATTTCATGGAGATAAAAACAAAGTTTTGAGATGAAATGACAATTTTTGCATGTTCACAAGGTGGATGATGGTATTTTATCCCAAATCATAGGTAAGATGATGTTTTATTCATGGTTTTGGCATGATTAAGAGATATATATACTTTTCCCAAGGGTAGCACAATGTTTCTATGATTGAAAAGTGGACAAAAATTAGTTTTTGAGTGAAATTTCAATTTTGTGAGCTAGAATGAGAACTTCAAATCGATTTTTCTAATGAAATAATGACTTTAAAAAGTTGAGGAAGATGAAAAACATGTTGATACAATTATTCCTTTGTCATTAATGTAAAAAGGGGGAGAAGTTTAGGTGGTTTTCCATTAATGACAAAGGGGGAGATTGTTGGCATGCTATTGCATAGGTGTTGTCATTGATGTAAAACCTCATTAATGAAAAAGTGGATGATAGATTGGAGTTAGAGCATGGTAAGTATTATGTTGACATGATGATTCAGAGGTATTCATGGTGATATTATCTATATTAGTGAGGATGGATTGTTTTGCAAGCCCAATCAGGTGACCTAGCTAGTCTAAGTGATAGTGCATGGTGGTATGAGCTTCTTGGAAGCTTGAGAGTAATGCTAACATGATGGAGAATATGATTGGAAATTTCTTGGGAACTGACATGTGTTTCAAGGTATAAATGTAGGTTGGTGACTATGTTGTAAGTGCTCATTTGGATTAGGTATGGCTTTTAGATTGCATCGAAATATTTGTGGAGCTATATGAGATTTTGAATGCATGTAGGAAGTTGATTTATGATGTACTAGGTATGTTATAACCTTTTGAATTATTTTCATGATCTTTTATGAGGTTGTTTCAGTTGACCCTAACCTTTATAGTGTAAAACCCTAAGGGCTAACTATGCAAATGAGATAGGATTGAGAGATGGATATATATATAGTCAAAGATGTTTATTGGAGATGATGCACATGGGTTTCCTTGAGGTGTGAGAAAAATTTGGAGTTTTTATGTAATAACGAAATTTAAGTTATGATGTTTTTGGTGAAATAGAGTCAAGAAGAAGGGCATTTCTAGCTCGAATTGAACCTTCTAATGCTCACCCTTAATAGTGTGATTTTCATGGGGAATTTTGGCTTTCAAGTATTTTTATACATTTAGTATAGAAGATTTCATAAAAATAATGAGGTCATTTCATCGTCAGGTTTTTATAAACAAATGTTAATAAGGTAAATAACTCATTATGTGTTTGAAACCCTAGCTTGAAAGTGATTTGAGATATTTTATTCCTAAGTGTCCATTTTTTATTTATATTTCTTAGATGATTATTGTACCTTGTATATGGATACATATTTATAGAAAGGTATGGTAGTGCTCATGGTGATGAGTGGACCCCACTCAAATAGGTTAGTTTTTGAAGAAGTTTAGTTTGGGAAAAGGTTAAGAGGATTTAAAACTAAATCATAATTATATGATGTATGTGAGTTGTTATATATTTACATGATGGTTTTATGTCATGGTGATGCTTATAGTTGGTTAAGTATGCTTCATTTACGTTCTTTGGTCAAAAGGCGTTTTGGGGTAGTTTAGAAGCATTATTCAAGCAAAGTTCACATTATAAGAGCTACAAGAGGATTTATGATGTGATTCAAGTTGTGTTGGAAATATAATTCATATATATTTCTAGTTATATAATTTTTTTCTCATGATGATGAGTTTTGATATGGTTTTTAGGTCAGTATTTGGACAAGAATATTTTTGGTTTTCAGGAAAGAATTGATTTTGGTAAAAGATTGAGTTGGTTAGTGCATGAAATGGATTGGGTGATGATTTATATCACCTATAATGTGAAGAGGGATGAATATTTCATCTAATGAATCCATTTTTAGTTATTGAAAGTATCAGGAAGGGTGTTAACTAGTTGCATTTGTAAAACTACGTTTTTGGGTAGCTTGATTTGGTTAAGGAAAATGAAGTTGTGGTTTGAATCAATAGATGTTTCATGAGCTCTAAATTTCTTACAAGTAATTTAAAGGTCCTCGAGGTTTCCATATATTTGTCACATTCCATATTTGAGGTGTTCTTGAGTGATATTGAAGCCAAAAGGTGAAGACAGGGTGCTATAAACATGTGTTTTTTGAAGGCAATGAGCCATTGGGCCCATTAAATGAAATAATTTAATTGGTTCATGTAAATTTCAACCATGGATAATTTTTAAATGTCATTTAAAATTTTTTTTTGTGGTTTTTATATCTTGAATAAAAAAATTGGCCTTAGGATATTTTTTCTCATTCTAATGATGGGGATTTGAGGATTTTTCATGCATGAATGAAGAGTTTTGGATAGGATGGCCTACTTGGATCATGTTATTTAAATTCTGTAGCTAGGAAGTTTCTTGAAATTTTGAAGCCCATTCAGATTTGAATCTTCGCAAAAGGACTTAGCTAAAACAAAAAGAAAATAGAGCAAGCTCGCAGACAACACCAAGTGTCAAACTCGTAATTCGGGATTCAAAGGAGGGGAGGACATCTAAAATTCCCACAGGGCTTACACGTGGTATCAAATACAAAGGTCCCACCCAAGAGGGTGTCTTTTCATTTATATATGACGAGTCCTTGACTCTCCCAGAAGGAGTAAAGTAACATGCTCATGGACAACACCAAATTTCATCCCCACGCATTCCTAGGGGCCATGAAGAGAAGAATAATCATAGGGATGCATGGGACTTCCGCATGGATATCGTGAAAAATGAACTCCAGTTTCGAAGAAGGTCACAAAGGTGACAAGCCATCCACCACGTATGACTATTCTTGAGACTTATCTATAAAATTTAATGTCAGAACCTTTCAAAAGATCAGAATTGAGGGGTCTTCTAGCTTGTTTTTTCAGAAGAAAATTAATGCGTAGCCCTATGTGAAAAGTGCCAACTTACGAAGAATCAAGATATTCATTTGCATCATAAGGTTTTTTTAAGTATAGTGAAAAATACGTGATGTTTGAGTCATGGGGCCAAGGACCAATGTGCAAAAGATTGAAATATCTAGTTGTGTAATAAATGGCCAAAGGAGTTTCTCAAAAGGTGAGTCCATCTCAAAAGATTACATTGCAGGATATTTAAAGATGAATTAAATGGGCATGGCTCTCACTCCATCGAGAAGGAAAATAGTGGAAAAACTGTGAGAAAGATATAAAGAAATTTGTTTCGTCACTTCACGTCATTCATCACAATTGAAAAGTAGTTAGAAATGAGTTCGAGAATTGTCTCTCACCTCATTCTCCTCCTATATATTGTAATCAAATTCTGATAAAAAAATGTATCACGATCACTATAATCATTTTAATTTTAGATAGGAATAGATAAAAATAATTTAAGAATCAGTCACTTTTCTTCTCTGTCTCAGGTCCCTCTTTTGTAAAAGAACAAAGGTCTTAAAGCTCTAGCCTTCTTCCTGGGTTTTGTAATAAATTTTTTTCGTCTTTTCTAAATGTAAATTTTCATCATCTCGCATATCTTTATTATCTTTGATTGCCTTTATTTTCATGTAGAAACTATGCATCTCTCAATGTTGTTAATATATTTCAAGCTGTGCTTAAGTAGTTTGAGGTAGTGTTACGTGTGAGCTTCTCGAATCTGGTGGTGCATTTCATCCAACCCTTTTTCAGTTGTTCACCATTTCCCTTTTCAGACAGTTGTGGTCTCGATTGATCTCTTCAAAGGCTTGTTTGACACATAACCTTAGTTATTTCATGTTTTGTTTTGTTTTTCTAACCCTCATCTCACACTACAGAGAAGAGCTAACTTATTTAAAATTTGGAGGTCTCCTTAGGGCGCATGTCCCACTAACCTAAGGATTCCCATGACTGACGGTCCGATCTCGCCAAGGATGATCGTTAGCAGATCATTGGTGACTCACTGTGATAAATTTTATGGTATGTTTTTAAGTTAATGGGGTTGATCTAAAGGATGGAAATTGGCATCATTTGAATTTGAATCAAGGAGAGCTCATAAGAACATAGTTTTGGGTGCTTTTATGAACTAGTGGTGTGTATGAATGAAGTGTAATGTAGGTGAGATCTTTTTATAGGTGTGTGAGCAAGGATTGAGATATGATAAAGTGTGTGACTTGTTGAAGAATGAAAGAAAAAAATTATGCAAGGTTTTAATGCTTTGAAAAGTGAAGAATAAGCTAGTTTGGGAGAGATTAAAGACTTAGGGTTTAGAGGTTGTTAGATAAATTTTTGATCTCTATCAGTTGTCACATCAAAAATACACTAATATATACTCTTCTTAAGGTGGTTAAGTGGGTTATTATCATCTTGGTGGGTTGTAACCTCCTTGTGGAGTTGGTGCTTCACAAAATTAGGGGTTGGTGCCTCACTGAATTTGAAACATATCAATATAAAGATTGTGTTTCAGTGGGTTTTCTTTCCCTTGAGGGTTTCCCACTTATATCTTGTTTCTTGTGTTGATTCTCTTGTTCATGTTTCATTGTCACATGTATGATATTTGATGGTGTGCACACATAAATGAATGGTTAAATGGTTTTGTGTTTTGGATAAGTAATCTAAAATCTGATTTAATTTTTGTAAGGACTGATTTACCCCCATCTCTGTCCTTTATTCTTCCAATAGAATCCTTGCACTTCAACTCACGAGTGATCATACTTTGAAGTGCAATCACTCGGAATCGAAGTGTGAACTCTAGTAGTTTGACCTACTAGTCTAGTCAATATTTGTATGAGTGTGAGTATGAGAAAATTTAAAAGCACAAGTAAGTGCAATACATTTAAATTTCATGTATTATATGTGTTATATGGATAAAATTATATAAACAATAGCGGGATTTAAGAGTCTAATACAATGTATTATATGGTCAAATAGAGCACTATTTCAAGATTACCTTCACTAATAAGTGACAAAATAATTACCTACACAATATATAATGTAAGAGGAAAATTTAGGATGAGAATATAAATGGTTTTTTGAGGCATCATTAATGTGTACATAAAAATATATAGTATATTTATTTCATATGTAATGTAATTATCCCCTAAATATTAGGTGGAGAAGTGTTATGAAAGTTGTGGTTTTATTCGACACATAGCCTTTTTATAGCATAACACATACATGACATGGTGAAGTGGGGGATGGAGTTTTAAATGTTATTGATATTAGAGGTATTTAGATATATATTTGTTATAAAGGAAGAATCTTGAAGTTTATTGTATATGGCCATATGACACAATCCATTGCTACTAGGATTTGGGTAAAATAAATCCTTGTTAGAACACATGAAGTAATTCCAAAAGAAAATGGTAAGGAATATTTACAATAGTCATCTTAACATAAATCCTTATATAGAGAGGTAAAATGAGGTAATAGTTTCCAAGTGTTGTTGTCAAGGATGTTAGGTTCTAAAATAGATGACATCTACCTTAGAGCATAATTTGGATAGGATTTTCAATTTCAATGTTTCATGATTTGAATAAGGTAGGCATAAATAGTCGTATATGTATGATGATGATAAAATTAATATGTGGCATAAATGACAACAATCACTTATTTAATGTCTTGCATGCTAGCCAAATTCTCCATAGGTTCAAGATTTAGATTGAAGGTGGTTTCAAAGATGTTTATATAATATGTTTATTTTTATTTCAAGGATTTGTTTTAACCTTAGAATTGTTATTGATATTTCTCATTGCCAAATTCTCCATAGGTTCAATATTTAAGTGTCCACACTACTAATTTTCTCTTTTTATTTGTGGATATAATTGAAAATGAACTCTATTTTGAAAAAGGATTTCATGTGGATTTACTCTAAAAGGTATGACTGTTGTGGGGGGATAGTGTATCCATACATAACCACACTCCAGTGTAGGGACATGGAATATATCTTATTTGATGTCACAATAAGTATTGTATTCAATGGCAGAGTGAGACTCCATACACAACGATGAATTTGAAACCTTGGAAGAAATTGAAAACAAGGGATAATTTATCCCATTGGGAAAGGATTAAAATTATTAATAATTTCATTTCAAAATTTTTGCATGTAGGGGTTGATGATACAAAAACATAATGAGTGGTGATTTAGAGGATACATTTGATGAGGATGATGGTTTGAATTCTAGAAATGAAATCCATTGTTTCACAACTCCTAAAGATAGCGATGGATTTTATACAACCTATGTGGTGTTAAAACATAAGTTTGATCTAAAATAAGATGGCATAGCATTTGAAGGGATTATATCCCTAGTATAAGAAGAATTTCTGATTTCAAGAGTAGTGTTGCGACCTACATAGTTCGATGTTTTGTTTGTGGAAAATATTATAACTACATACAATGATTTTTATCCAAGGATATAACCCAATAGTGAAGTTTCTTGTCCAATCAAAAATCTAATTTGAATTTTAAGGGGGTTGAAAAGTTCATACATTTTTTTGTCATGTCCACTATTTTACCACCTAAAATGTAAGCGAAAAACTAGAATTTTTTTATTTGTGAAATCAAATGACACAACACTAAATAACTTTTCATTAATCAATGTATAGTTAACACCAACACTTACCTCATAATAAACCAACATAAAAAATTTATAATTGTGACATGTGCAAGCATTGCATTATCTTACTTAAAAAGTATTACTTTTGTAGAAGAACAATTTAAATCATTATGCTTCATAGTGCCACAATGTAGGTTATTTTCATTTCATTATAAGGTCCATACCAAAGTTATAATTCTATATATTTTTACTCGCACTACCTATATCCAAACATACATGTCACCTTCCATTCTTAAACACAAAAATGTTAGATCCAAGAGTATGTAACTTGGTGACAATTGCTACAAAATCTAGCAATCACACATGAAGTGATTCATATAATAATAAGTTTCTTAACCCATGGACAAGATTTCCAACCATCAATCTTCTAATAATTCTAGCTTACATGCAATCTTAGCAATGGAAAGTGGGATGATTTTAACTCGGAATACCTTTCACGAGGCCCATGAAATTCTCACCAAGGTGTTTCGTAGGTACAAATAGTAGAGGTCAAAACTATTTTTCCTCTAAATTTGAAAATAAGGAGATGCTTGGTTAACACATGAGTGTGACAAAAATCATCACAAAATATATTTTATCAATATGACTAAACTCCATTTTGTATATAAGGTGTTATTTAAAATTAAACTTACCACCAAGAAACAAAATATCCCATAGTATAAGTGTACTCGATTAAGGTTAACCATGAACATGGTTTAGGAGAATGTATTTTATCAAAATATACCAATTCCTATAAATTTTTCTTCTATAAAAAAACTTAAGTTTGGTCTAAATATATCTTCACACATAACTCTAGGCCCTCTAGTGAAACCATAAGAAAATCAAACCTAAAGTATTAACATATGAACATGATTTAATTTTCTTGTTGGGTATGACTGCATCATCCTCAAGATAATCATAGGAATCTTAACACATAATCCACTAACAAGGGTGACTAACTAAATTATTAAAATCATGGAAGTACTTTCCCTTATGTCTTATACGAGGAATTATCTTTAAAGAGAAGTTGCAACATTCTTATACTAACATTGTGTGATCCTTTCCTATGAGTGGTGACGAATAGGTCTTGAAAAAATTACTTCAGCTACCACACAACATACACACAATTAGTAATTCCTTCCAATATTAAACTTAGTTAGACTGGATCCAAAATAATGGCCTTTTATTCAAACACAGTGGAAGGAATCCACCGTATTTCCACTTTCTTCTAAGATCAATCCAAGATTGTGTAATTATAGCATACTACTAAAATTTATCCCCATGAATAATATTAAATTACATCCCTTTAACTATACTTAAATTGTTATTAAATGAGACTATTAACCCATGATTATCTTCTTAATTGAACTTAAAGTCCCAAAACACATATTATGGCACTAACTAAGAGAGAGATACTTTATAAGATTATCATGATATATAATTGAATCGTTTAACAAGGAATGCAATATTTGTGTGGTATTCTTACTTTATTTTCTTTTGATTAATATTTTTTTCTGTTGGTAAATATTTTTGGTGGGACTATACCCTATTACAAAAGGGCTCAATAACTAGATTTAGAAGAGATTACATAGTGTTTTTTTATAAGTGGGGTCCACCCCCAATAGGAAAAAAAAACATATAAACATATAAATCCAAAATACAAGGGTTATCAACCTACAATAAGCCCTTAAACAAAGTGCAATATAACATCACAACAACATACAAACAGAAAAAAATAGCAACAAAGAAGTTATAAAGGCTACACTAAGGATATATCATATACTTTAAGGGAAACATTCATGCTCTTGTAAATATTGATAACAAGAGACATGACTTGGTCCCGATTACCATTAGTGAGTATTTATTTTTGAGTTTACCTTTTCTCCATGCAGTACCTAGGATCCCACTTGCATCGCATACTTGTTTGATGTGGATCCGCAAGAAGTCCAAAATAACTCTGTGGATGACCAAGTGGTTCGACTACATCTCCTCTAGTTGAACCACACAATCCTCTAGTTATGTAAGGTGGGTTTCAGGTTTGAAATGTTATTCTTTGGATTAGTGAGAATTAAAAGGTTCACATTGGTTTTGATACCATCCTTGAGAAGGAGGTCAATCTGGTCTTCAATTTACTTGAGGGTCTCAACATGATGTTTAACTCGAGCATAAAAAGATGAGATAGTAGGATGGGTATGAAGGGGATCTTGGCTAATATAATTCGACTCGCCGCTCCAATATGTTCGTTTCCCTTGGAGATGCTATGAAGAACGTTCTAAGCAGGGGGAGGGTCACAACCTGGGATCCCGAATATTGACATTTTTAGTTCTAATTTTTAAGCTGGTGAGGAGGAGGAGGGGAGGGAGTGGGGTAACATGTTTAGAAGCCACATCATCAATAAAGTAATGATGTAGCAAAAATATCACCCCTTGGTGTAGGGGAAGAATATGAATGTGAATTTGGACTTCCTTGATGGATTTTTCAAGAGAGTGGAGGATGTAGAAAGGAAGACTCACCTTATAGGCATGGTGGAAATGATTGAGAATGACTAGGTAATGCGGGGGAGGGTAGAAAATCTACCTTCCAATGTGATATCTTGAACCACCATCTTCGCGACTTCAAAATAGGACTGGGGACTAAAAGAACAAACGATACATGATTTTCCAATTCGTAGGGCTCTTCATCAACCGAAATCTCTACTCTTCAGCCTCCTTATTGAATTTGTTCTAGAATAATTTCACACATTCTATACTCATGTCAGTAATAAAAGAAATCAATTCCTCTGTAATAGTGAATTCTTTATCCTTGAACCGAATGAACCTATCATTCCATTTCCTAGCAAAGGTGAGAGAAATGTGGAAATCATTCCCTTTAATATGATGCATGAATTCGGTGAAACCCTAAAATTTTATGATGTTCCATAATTCCACATGTTTACACCATGAGGGGTCACAGATGGGTTCCACTTTGCAAGGTGGACCCCATTATGATTATAAAAACCAAGAAACGGCTTCCCGAGATCGAAAATAGAACAAGAAAACCACATAAGAACTAGTACCAAAAAGGGATCTTCTCTCAGCTCAAATATTTCCCAATTATCCATGCAAGGAGGATAATTATAGAATGGCTCGAATGTAAAAAATAATGAAAAGATAGATGTTTAGTCGAGTACCTACGTTTAAGGCAAGTAAATCTCCACACACTTATCCACACATTCCTACTCTTTCGCCATATTATGATTATGTTATAAGGTTTCCTTAGCATCATTAAGGATGATGGTTTGAGTTGCATGGGGGATATCCTCCATAATAGCCCAATTTTGAAATTATCAATGTTTACACCCACGTTAGCAAGGGAGTCTGTTGACCCATTCCCCTTATGGTAGACATGAAAAATGTTAATGTTTGTGAACCCTTGCAGAATTTCATAGATTCACCAATGAAATCCTTGATAGTCCATCTTGGAGGGTGGGAACCCCTAAGATTATTGATGATATTTAGAGAGTCACCTTCAATAACTAAGTTATAAATGTTAAGATCCCTAGTAATTATGATTCCCTACTGAGCAACTAGGGATTCCATAAAATGGTTAGATTGAATTCCCATGGGGCCTACATAGGTAATAGTAGTGTGACAAGCTGATTTTTGATGAGTCCTCCACAACCACCACCACCGGGTTGCCCTTAGAGGCCCCATTATAATTTAGTTTAAACTAATATTTTCTTTTGATCAATGTATTTCCTCATAAATTCTATTTATTGAGGTGAATCCATTTACACACATATATACGAAACATTTTGTTATGTTTTGGAGCCTATTTTCATGTGTGGAAGTGTTGAATATTGTACACTAAAAGTACTATACACTATCCATAAATATCTCGGTAAATGTGCTCTTTTCATATGGGTGGGATTTTTGACCCATTGGTTTATGGTGAGTTTTGGCCCATGGTTTTTGTACCTTGTATTGTAAAACTACTTAAGCGATTACATATTGATGTGATTTTGGTATTTTGATAGGGAGACATATCATTCTAGATATGTGCAAGTTTGAGTGTAAATTCTATAGAGTTTTTGAGCATAGATCCAAACATATATGTAGTCTTGTATTGAGAGAAAGAGGTGGATTGTAATAAAATATGAAAAAGTTATTCTTGGTGGACATAGCCTAAATTGGGTGAACCATGTTAAATATTGTCTTTGCATTGTGTTCTTTTGTTTTTTCTACAATTTTATTTCAGATATGTATTATTTTCTCCATATTAGTTTATACTATTGTGATTTTTGTGGGAATGTTCCACATATTTAATACCTTATTTCCTAACACAATTCCCTCCTAAGCTGATGCAAACTTCATAATTTGGAAGGATTTATGTCATTATGTTCATAAGAATTGCTAGAGTTTATTTAACAATTGTGCAAAGATTCATCACTACATCATACACTATCTACAATTTTTATATATATCTTTTAACACGTGAATTAACCATGGTCAAGAAAAATATTAGTTTTGAGCTTACAATTTCCTTTTATTTGAAGGTATATCATCCTTACACATATCATTAAATCATATAACATTATTCCTTCGCTACCGTACAATTTCATTTTTTTGTCTATCACACAAAATTGACATGTTATTCTCTTATGTTCATAGTGATACATCATTTTATAACTATCTTGAATAATCTACCAAGTTCTTGAGTTAGATGATTATCTAAATTCTAAGAATACCCATCAATTATTAATAATTCGACACCAAAGAATATTCTTGAAATGATGATGCCACTAAGGATCTCCTAGATTATGAGATACACACCGGCTCTACTCCATAAATTTAATGCCCTAGAATCAAATGAATTATTTAAGTCGGTAATGGTGTAACATAATCTCAAAGGAAAGAAGAGAAAAATGTGCAGATTGTGGTTTTGATGAAACCAAAATAATTTGATGAAATTTTTCTTATCCATGTACCCTAATGGATCATCAAACACTTTTCATGATTTCCTTTTGCACCCTAAACTAATAAAAAGTTAACAAAACTAGGGGGAAGGCATCTAGGATGAGTTGTCATATTTTTCTAAATCTATCTACCCTTATAACAACATCGTCCTCGATGCGACACAATTCCTAGGTTCGGAAAAAAATGATAAGTAATAGAAGGTCAACAACTAAAAAAAAAAAAAAAAACAACTACAACACCATTTTGTGCCAAGACCCTATCACTAACATGTGATCACAAGGGAATAATTTTTTCTCTTCAATTACTTAAGTTCTATAAAGATTGATAATTCTCTCTATCATAGTGAGTTCAAGCTAATTTTTTTATGAAAACTTGTTTGATAATGTTTATCGTATGCAAAAATTGGCTATTTTGATGCTTCATAATAATTTTCATTTTTCAACATTTCCATCTCATTACTTCCATTGTTCCAATGATGTATGACATTAAAAGATTGTCGAATATCTATAACCATACATATACCGCTTCCTCATTTATTGTACTTACACATTTGACACAATAGTTATGACACAAAAAGTCACCAACTAGGGAGGGTGTAAACCAACAATTCACATTGCCAACATGGAAAGACACATTAACTAATCATGAATCTACAATGACAACCATTTCACCATAAAACCCCACAATTTCTCATCAAGAATACACCCTTATAAAAAGGATCCTAAACATAATGAGACCATCGAGAACAATGTCCCTATAACGTATAATCCATGCAAATAGGTTTATAACATGGTAACACAACACAAACAACCGGGTATGAAAAACTACCAATATTCAAAGAACTTAAGTAATTGAAGGAAATCACAAAAATCTTATTCCCTTATGATCACATGTTAGCGACAAGGTCTTGGCACAAAATGATGTTGTAATTTTTGATCTTATATTACTTATCGATCAATATTTTTCCTAACCTAGGCATTGTTTCACATCGAGGATGATGTTGTTATAAGGGGAGGGAGATCTAGCTCCCTACTACGACAAACCGAGTACTTGCCAACATATCTTCAACCAATAAATATATGTGTAAAAATGGAAATTACAAATATGACAGCCCATCCTAGCCGCCTTCCCCATGGTTGAACTTTATCTTAATTTTGGGTTAAAAAAAAAATCATGAAAAGTGTTTGGCGATCCATTAGGGTAAATGGATAGGAAAATTTTCATTAAATTCTTCGGATTGTATCAAAACAAGACTCTACACATTTTTATACTTTCCTTTGAGATTTTTTTATACCGTTACCAATTTAAAGAATTCATGTGATTCTAGGACATTGTAGGCATCCCACTTATCATCTTGCATTGTTTTCACATTAGTAAATTATAAATAGGAAGGTGAATATTAAATTTATATAAGTTATTGTTGTCACTCTATTTATAGTGGATCTTGGTCACCTTATATTTTACTCAAATAATTCTTCCTTTTATAATAGCCATGGACACATATTCACTTTTTGGGGTAAATTACATTATCTCAAGTTATGTAGTAGATCCAATATGCATCTCATCATCTAGGAGATCCTAAGGGCATCATCTTTTAGGAATCTTCTTGGGTGTCAAACTGTTAAGAACTCATGGGTAGTCTTAGAATTGAGATAATCATCCAACTAAATAATTTAGTAGATTAATCAAGACAATTATAAAATAATGTGTCATCATGAAAATAAGAGAATAATATGTCAGTTTGGTAACAAATAGAAAAAGGACATTACATGGTAGTGAGGGAATAATGTTATATGATTTAATGATATGCATAAGGATGATATACATTCAAATAAAAGAAATTTTAAGTTTAAAACTAATCTTTGTCTTGACCATGGTTAAGTAACATGTATCTATAAACATTGTAAATAGTGTATAATGTGGTGATGCATATTTTCACCATTGAGAAATAAACTCTAGAAAATCTTATGAACATAGTGACATAATGATTTCCAAATTATGAAGTGTGTATCACCTTAGGGGGGAATTGTTGATTATATAGATGTGTAAATGGAATCACCTCAATAAATAGAATTTAGAAGGAAATACATTAATCAAAATAAACCCAAGTGAGAAAATCACAAAATATTGCATTCCTTGGTAAACTATTCAATTTTATATCATGATGATATTATTAAGTATTTATCTCTCTTAGTTAGTACCATAATATGTGTTTTTGGGCCTTTAAGTTCAATTAAAAAGATAATCATGGGTTAATGGTCTCATTTAACATAAATTTAAATGTAGTTAAAGGGATGCAATTAATATTATTCATTGGGAAATATTTTAGTAGTATGCTATAATGGCACTATCGTGGATTGGTCTTAGAAGCAAGTGTAAGTACGGTGGATTCCTTCCAACATGTTGAATAAAAGGCCATTATTTTGGATCCTGGTCTACCTCGAGTGTAGGATTTGGAAGGAATTAATAATTATGTGTATGTTGCATGGTATCCTAGTAATTTCTTTCAAGACCTATTTGTCACCACTCATAGGAAAGGATCACACAATGTTAGTATAATAATGTTGCAACTTCTCTTTAGAGATAATGCCTCTATAGGACATAAGGGAAAGTAATTCCATGATTTTAAGAAATGAGTTAGTCACCCCTATTAATAGATTATGTGTTAATATTCCTATGATTATCTAAGGATGAGGCAGTCATACCCAACAAGAAAATTAAAATGTTCATATGTTAATACTTTAGGTTTGATTTCCTTATGGTTTCATTAGAGGGCCTAGAGTTATGTGTGAAGAGATATTTGGGCCAAACTTAAGTTTTTTTATGGAAGGAAAATGTATAGGAATTGGAGTAGTTCGATAAGTACCTTCTCCATAAACCATGTTCATGGTTAACCTTAAATGAGTACCTTATACTTTGGGATGTTTTATTTCCTGGTGGTAATTTTGATTTGAAATAACACCTTATATAGAGAATGGAGTTTGGTCATAGTGATAAAAGAAACTTTGTGATGATTCTTTGTCACACTCATGTGTTAGCCAAACATCTCCATGTTACCAAATTTAGAGGAAAAATGGTGTCGACCCTACTATTTGCACCTAAAAAAACCTTGGAGATAATTTCATGGGCTTCATGAAAGGTATTCCAAATTAAACTTGTCCCAATTTACATTGTTTGGATTGCATGTAAGCTAGAATTGGTAGAAGAGTGATGGTTAGAAAGACTGCCCATGTTGGATGTCATATTCATGTGTTTTCATTGATGTCAAGTGGTTAATGATGTCATATGATGTCCAAGGGGTTTAGTTTTATTCCCAAGTTTTCTAGGTGTCTTCATGAGATGTCAAGTCATGAGTTCAGGTGTTCAGGCATGGTCTAAGTGCATGGTCAAGCAAGGAAGGTGTGTAAATGTGTCCTTCCAAGGTTGTATGAAGATTTCATAAGGTAAATAATGGTCAATAAGATGTGTGTGAGGTGTAATTGAGTATGTAACAAGCCCACTTCATCAATTCATGAAGAATCAGGTAACTCCAAGCTTAATCCTAGTCCCAGGTCAAGCATGTTAGCATGAAACCTTGAGAAATGGATTGAGGAAAAGAATGGAAATCATGGTTGAAGTAGTATGAGATGTAATATCATATAAATAATAAGTATTAGGTCAAGAATAAGGGTTATAGGCATGAAGATGGCCCTTATAGAGATTTTTAGTGAAGACAATCCTAGTAGACAAGTGAGGATGATGAGATAAGGTATGAGGATGTAAACCAAGAATGGTATGATAAAAATATGATGTTATATGAGGTGTAAAAATCCTCATAAGTTACTAAGAAGGTGAATCGAGAACCTATATAGGTCTATATAGCACTCATTATCAAAACTAATGAAAACATTCTACAAAAATGAGATAGGGAAGAGCTTCATAGAGTGAAATATGAAACATTGGTCATTTTAAGTCATGGAGGAAGGAGTTGTGAAGGTGCGGTCAAAATTTGAGGACCTAAGGTGTTTTGTGAAAGTTATTCAAGTTTTACCAAAACAAAGTTTTTGGAAAATGTAAATTGAGCACCTTAACTTCTTAACACTCAAGAAAAATTATCAAGCCTCCTTCAGATAAATCATAGAAGAAATTTTTTAATAGCACTCATATATATAACTTTCACTAAACAATTTTAGGTCCTTTGGTTATGAAACAAAAATGTTCTCTTCATTTTACTAACAATGACCATACCCTCTCTATAAACCTATTTTAGAACGATAAGAGAAAAAGTGATTATTAAGGGAAAAATCAATTTTAATATATGTGAAAATTAATCATGGGTGTAGAGGACACTCTCTTGTTCATTTTGATGGTATTTTTGTCATACAAGTGAGATGGTACTTTACGGATTTTCCCTATTTTGAAGAATTTAGGCTATATAGTTCTACTTGAATAGCTCCAAGATGAGTCCTCCACTATGAATGTTTGTACATGGTGTTTTCTTAGTGCTAATGAGGGATTTAAAAAATTACATTGCATATTTGGTATGAATCATGCAAATCTAGCTAGTCTCCCACTAAGAGCTAAACAAGCCTAAAACTAGTCTTTGGTGTATGAGTGAACCTTGTTGAATAAGAATTTTCTGAGTGAAAAATTAACATATACAGATGATATGATTATAATATATTCCACTCAAGCTCATTTCTTGGTTTAAATAAAATTCCTTTTTGGGCTAACACAAATGATCCAAATCTAGCTTCTTGAGGTAGTCAATAAGGCCTAGTGAATAGTCTTGAAACTTGTTTCTTCCTCTTTCCTCAATTACAAAGAGTGGTTGGTCATGGAGAAAAGGTTATTTTATAAGATACTATGTAGAGATAATTCATAATAATTTACCTTAAATTTTTAAATCCAAAGTGAAGTAAAACTATGATTTGAAGCTCAAAGAAATTAGCTTGAGTGTGTCTATTGAATCATACAAGTTTGAGTCACTCTCTATGAAATGAAGAAAGGTACAAGCCTGGGGAGATAAACTATATCCTTTTCCATCTCTAAAAGGTGTTTCTAAGGTCATGAAAAGTTGAGAAGGTGAATACTTTCTCAATATTTAAAGTTACATATCTCGTACCTACAAAACTATGAGTACCTTGTTCCAATGCATGAGTTAAGAGGAAATAGGCATACTCTAATAAGTCTTGTGTGTTAAAGATGGTCTATAGGTAAAAATCACATTCCTAAAAATTTAAATACTTGTTTCGTGTAGTGTATAAAACACCTTCTTAACTCGAGAAATGAGATTGTCATATATGTGCATGCAATGTATGTTGTAAATGGATAAAGAAGAATATTCAAGAGTTGTTGTGATGAATCGCAAGATCACATCAGTGATACAAAGCTCCTTTGTACCTATGTTAGCATGGTAAGATATGGATTCAACAGTTTTCTCACTTATTAAGGTCAAAACTATATTCGGTACATAGAACATACAAGTGAGTACTTAAAAGAGGTATGAAGACTAAATGACATAGAATGAGGAATGTATGGGAGTAATAAGGAATCATTGAAGATTTGTAATGTTTCAAATTGATGAAAAATGATAAGATAATCTTTTATCTATAAGACAAAAGTTGATCCGCCATAGAACAAGACAACTTAGTCTTGTGACGATTACATATAGTTTACTTGAGGAAGATGTCGAGAGAAGTCAGAGAAATGGTTGTTTAAGAGTTAATTTTTTTATCATTTATTACCTAAGAGAATATAGGAAAGGAATTGAAAATCATGAACATGTACCTGCAATTACAACTATAAACAATCATTACTTGATGACAGTTTTTGTAAAGACCTTTTCATTTACTTGTACATAGGAAAGAGTGAGTTATTTGAAAATTCATTGACTTTGAAAGGTCAAAGGTCATTGTTGATTATTATCTTTGTGGATGAACATTCAGATTCATATGAAACCTTAGGTTAGTGGAACATGCATCCTAAGGTGACCTCCAGATATTAAAGAAGTCAGATCTTCTCTATTGTATGAGATGGGGTTAGGAGAAAACTTTAAAATAAGGTAAAACAAAATAAGGCTATGTGCCGGAATAGATTCTATGAGGGTGAGAGATATATCAAAATGGGATTATTTAAAATAGCTAGAAGTGCATTATATCACGATCTACCTATTTTTTAGAAACACTTTAGATTTAATCAAGGTCTGCGAATGCGGAACATATGACAAACATAAGTAATAGATAAGTTAAACCCAAAAGCGTATGACACGATAGATTTTATAAATTATCTAGAACTACTAAGCAGAACAAAGAGAATCATAATATCAAAACCAATAATGCCTGTAACAAGAACTCCATTTATAGAGGAAATAATACATAAGTCTGGAATGGAACATACTACCACTTCCTTAAAAATGAGTCTTACTAAGGCTTGGATAATACAAAACTAAACCTTCGAATTATTTTACAACTTCCTATCCATCCTTTTCTTCCAAAATATCCTCCTTTTCTTTTGAATAAGACGTCATTTTATAGTTTTCATGTCTCTTGTTTCTGTTAGGAATATCTATGTTGTAGTGTGAACATAGAATATTATGTTATATTATGTGTTAATAAATTGTTATTAGTTGTTATATAAAACAAAAATAACAATTATAATTGGTTAGTATGTTTATTGATATATTGTTATAACAAATGTATAACAATATATTAGTACAGTAAGTTATTGTTTTGTATACTTCCTATTTTATAGGAAGTTGTTCAACAACATTCCGGCTATATAATAGCCATTGTATTAGCATGATGATACGAAGAAGAAATATATTGTTTTACTATGTAAATATACTGCTATACCAATATTTGGTATCAGAGCCAGGTTTTCTCACAGCAGATTGTGACTATAATGAGAGTCTTTTGAGAGCAAGTGGTTTCTTCTATTATGGAACGTATCTCTTTCTTGGAAGGCATGAAGATTGAGGAATTCTGAAGCATTCGTTCATTAATATTACAGTCAGCCAGATAAAAGGAATGCACAGTTTGTCATTTGAATGTCTGAGATGTTAATAGAGACGCGTCTCCAGCATTAGCAAATCTACAAGAAAAACACAATCAATACGCACAATTCAGTGACCAAATCACCTCCTTCGACTCCCACGTCATTGTTCAATTTGCGGTGCCCATTCTACAAAGAATTTAACGAGTAATTTGAATGTCATTTATATTTTGCATGTCATTTATATCTGAGTTATCCAACACGCCTCACCGTATTCATTATAATCGAGATCTGTGAATTCCATTGTATATATCTTGCTGTCAATAGAGCTGCGTTAATTTCCTCTTTCATGTCCCAAACCACCATTTTATCATGGGTCAGAGTTGATTATTTTACCCACCTACGTACAGATCAACTATTTTAGCTCGGATTCTTTGGATTATCCCTGACATGACCCTCTATGTAGTTGTTTGGCTTTATCTCTAATTAGCTGGTGCATGGGAAGTCATAAAAATCTATTCAAATATATTCTCTGCAAAGGCGTCAAGCTGATCCTCATTTTCTTCGGTCCAATCTTCATCGCTGCGGGTTTCTGGCTAAAAGATCCATCTGAAATAATTAACATAGAGAAATCCATTGAGTGTGCAATAGAAATGTTATGTGGAGTCATTTGTTTAATACTTAAGTCCTGTCTAGGTAAATAATTTTGTAAAAAAAAAAAAAAGAAAAAAAGGGGTGCATTTTCGGTTGTATCCGACACCTATCTCACAATGGTCAAGAAAAGAAGAAAACAATGTATTCTCATGGAACCAATTACCATGGAGAGAGACATAAAAAATATACAAGATCAAGAAAATTCAGCTATGCTAAATTTAGAAGAAGGATATGAAGGTGATAGTGAATTTGAACCACCTAGATCTCTAAAAAGAAAAAGGTTGACAGCTAAAGAATACAAAGACCATCTTTTACGAAAAATGAGAAGTTCGGAAAAGAAGTCTGAGCACATTTCTCTAACCTAAGCAGATGTATTGTTGGAGGAAGGAGGCAATGGAGGAAGGATGAAAATCAGCGTCCTCTCTTCATTCACCAACGATGGGGTCCGAGGCAGATGTGGTGATATTTTATTTCATGTGGGTGTGTTTATACACAAGGGGTGAAACTAGTTTCATGTTTTGATTTTAATGTGTTCACATAGACTAACAACAGTTCCTGAGTGTCTATTTGGTGTGGAAGAAGTAAACTACTTGACTCAGCTTACAGGGAAAATCATCTACATACGGTCCTCCGATCTGCACGGTCCTCGACTGCCATACTTCGGTGGAAGGTACTTCATTGAAAGGTGATCAGTAGATGAAGATGTTCATATGACAAGGATGATCATTAGTAGCAAGATCCAGATAGCAATATCCAAAGAGCAATGACTACTCGACAAGTTTGATGTTTCAGAGCTCTTACCCCATGTTCACACTAAGGGGGCGAATGTTAGGAATATCTATGTTGTAGTGTGAACATAGAATATTATGTTATAGTATGTGTTAATAAATTGTTATTAGTTGTTATATAAAACAACAATAACAATTATAATTGGTTAGTATGTTTGTTGATATATTGTTATAACAAATGTATAACAATATATTAGTACGGGTAGGTTATTGTTTTGTATACTTCCTATTTTATAGGAAGTTGTTCAACAACATTCCTGGCTATATAATAGCCATTGTATTAGCATGATGATATGAAGAAGAAACTATTGTTTTCTTATGTAAATTTGCTGCTATACCAATAGTTTCGACATCTGGAACCGGGGTTTCTACTAGAAGCATTCAATTATCTCTCCCTTCAGGGTCAAGATCCCAACTACTTGTTATCCAAAATTCACCCCCCAGGGTAATTTTGATAACATGCATTAAATTCTCAAGTCCCAGGCAAATATAATGATTCAAGACCCAAAAGCATGTTTTTGGTGTCCCCTCAGATTTTCTAACTCCCCGGCCGAAGAAGGAAAGAGAAAGTTACGAGAAAATGTGAAAAAGTTGCAGAAAATAAGCTTAGGCCAGGAAGAATTGTGAAAATTAGCTAAGTCCTAGTCCTCCAAACAGTCGGGACATGAGGGACGTCTGGGCGCGAATCGGCCGAAAAGCCTCCGAGGCGGCTCGCGAAGCAATGGGATAATCGGGCCGAGAAGTACACGACAGACGCAGAAAGCCGGTTCGGCCGAAGGAGAAGAAAATCGACTAACTACTTTGGGACATGTGGGACAAAGGAACGCGAACCGGCCGAATCGGGTGAACTGGAAGAATTTGTCCCAGCATGGCATCGGGAACAAGTGGGACAAAGGTACGCGAAGGATGCGCCAGGCCGGTTCGGTTGGAACGGGAACTTTTGCACTAGGGACATCCGGGCCATGAGTGCGCGGAGGACGTGAATGGCGGCGGTTCGCCCAAAGAGAAATTTCGTATTGGGACAGTTGGGACAAAGGGACGCATGGGATGCGGATAGCCGAAAAAGCCGAGAGCCAATCAAATTGCGACACGTCATCTGGGCCAGATAAGGGACAAGGAAGCCCATTGCGGGTGGATCGGAGGATTCTGTCCCAAACAACATTGGGACATCTAGGACAAAAAGATGCGAAGGGTGCGAAAAGCTGGCAGACTCTGCTGGCCAATCAAATCACGTGACACGTGTCACAAGGGAAAAAGGTCTAAAAGTCAAATGGCGAGTTTTGAGGGGTCAGCCCGACCCAATCAAAAGAGGACACGTGTCCTATAGAGCAAGAAATGTGAAGCTCTGGGAAAGATTTGGAAAATTTGGCCAAGTTCGGCCAAAAGCTAAAAGTAAAGGTATGCCCCGCGCCCCTGTCGACCAATCAATGCATGCCACGTGTCCCAAGTGGCGGGGCACGGGGAAAAGTAAAAAAATGTTCCAAAATCATCAAAAGTCAAAATTTCAAAGGGAAACCCACGGAAAGGTGGAGGAGAGAGAATCGTGTGGCCAATCAGCACCCGACACGTGTCATCCAGTGTCGAGCGCGGAAAATTTTCAAAATCCATTTTTTCCTGTTTTGTGCCCTAAATCTTGTGATCTCCATATCTTTCGATCCGAGCTCAGATTTGCATGTTCTTTATATCAACGAAAATCTGGTGAAATGATCTACACGATTCCAGGGTCAATCTTGCATTTTGGTGAAGTTTGGAGAGAGAAAATTGAGAAACAGCTCTGACGCGTGTTCATGGCCAAAAGTGACATTCCAGCGACCAGATTTAATGCAGAATGGGTCGCATTCTCCTGTAATTTGGTGAAAGTGATAGGGTATGGGTTTGTAAGGTCCCCCATGTCATTTTAATGCATCTACAATCGAGGAGGGATGGGCTCTCATGTTTTTGTGCGTTTCTTCTCTCCGGCTCGACCCATGCAATGTAAAAGCCGATTTGGCTCATTTTGGAAGGGGATTATTACAAGTTGTTTATCTTTTCGCTCTCGCCTCCTTCTTTCTTCTTCTTCAGGGTGGAAAATGAAGTTTGAACCTCCTCCCTACTGTAATGGCATTTTTTTCCTTTTACTAATGAAATGATGTTCTCATGTAAACTTTGGGAACAAAAACGTGTTTTGTGATGCATCTATCCATCCTTGCTCATTCTTTACTTGTTTTTTCTTCTTGCCTCTCTTCATTGCGCAGTATTTGTGCACGTTTGAATGTTCATTAGAAAGTTTGGAGCTATGTTCATGGAGTTTTGGGACATTTTCTCGTGTGAAATCTATCCTTGGGCCTATGATGCATCTATCCATCCTTCCCATTGCTCACCTCTCTTTGTTCCATGGCAGCTTTTCGATAGATGTTCAACATTCTCCTTCTCTCGGTGTATCACCGTTTTAGTGTAGGATTTTTCTATTTTTCCCTTTTCTCTCCCTCCTGTCTCCTTAGCATGGTTAGATTAGGTTTAGATTAGCTCGCCCGCACCGGAATAGCTTGTGGCAGTAGTTTAGGAGCAAGAACCAGCCTTTCTCTCGGAGATTCCTCTCTCGCCACAAGCCCCACAGTTTGAGAGAGGTTTTCATGTTGTGCAATCACACCGGTTGCTCGTATGATCAACCTAGAAGCCCGATCGGCAGCTGGGGTGATGTGATCCCGCAACAATAGTTCTAGCACGCCCGGTGGGACCTTAGAGGTCTTTCACTTTAACTTTGATAGGTTGGTGTGTTCCCGTTAAAGATTCATTCTTTTGGAGGCACTTTCAAAAGCACATTGGTGAGTCCATCCGATCAACAACCCATTTTGAAGTTTCAGACTCGTTTTTCATCCATTTCCATCCATATTTCTTTCCATCCCTTTCATTATTTTCCATTCCATGAAGTTGTGCAATCATGACTTCATTTCCATCATGGAACTCACATTTACAACAGCAATATATCACACCTCCAACATGTTTTACAAATCCTCCAAATCAGCATTTTGAACAAATTCAAAATCAGCATGCATACCCATATGAGCAGCAATGCCAAAATCAGTTTGGCTATGGAGCTTTCCAAGAGCAAGAGTATGCATATAATGAAGACAATCAGATGCAAGATGCTGGTCTGTTGGAGAAAATCCAAAAGATGGAGGTAAAGATGGTGCAGTCCAGAGCAACAACTCAAATGAGAGCTTTCAGAATTGGTTGCAGGACTCCTTGTCCATGGGGAGGCCCTTTTCCAAGACACTTCAGCCCTCAGGAGAAGCTGGACTTCATGATGAAGATGTTGCCCCAACTTGCACAAGTGGATTGAAGAAATAGAGGTGTATGAGAGGAGTATTCGAGCAACCTTGTCAATGGGTAAGCACGCCATCTCATGCCTTTCTTTTCCCTCTTTCCCAATCTATTTTACCTCAGCAGTGTCAAGTTTTAAACTCTCCATCTTCTGTCCCAAGTGTTGATTCCATGTCTCCACCTCTCAGTCTTCCACCACACCTCAATTCTTCTTTCCTTTTTCCTTCCAAATAGTCATCCCCTCCACAAGAGCTAACAGAAATACCCCCTCCTCCAAAGAAACAAGAGTTTCTACCACCACCACAAAAAAATTTCAAGCCATTTGAGTTACAACCCATCCCTCCTCTTGCATTCCCAATTCCATGTGGGGAAGAAGAAATTGCAAAAATCAGTCATCAAGGACAGCAAGAGGAAGAGCCAAGAAGAAAAGAAATGACAGACAGCTTGAAGGTTTGGGCTGCCAAATTTGGGATGACAAAGATCCCCTTGATGGTTAAGCCTTCAGAAGAGGCTGAGGTTGAACAAATGATGGTCAGGACTGATTTTGTTTCAGCAGTAAGAAGAAGATATTGCAATCCCAACTTGTCCTCTAGAGCAGCAGATTGAAGAGTTTGACTTGACAAACTTCATGCTGGAGGAAGAGTTCAATCAAGAGCAAGATCGTCTTCCAACATCAGAGGAAGGAGAAGCTGCTCCTAATCCAAAAGAAGAGGAGCAAATTCTAGTTGTGGAGGAAAAATTGCAGATCCAAGGGCTTTGAGAACAAGGCAAAGTTACAGAGAACCTTTAGTTCTTCTTTCTACTTCATCTCTCCCAAGTTCCAGTACTGAAGAGGAGTTTGATCTCTCAAACTCAATGTTGGAAGGTGAAAGAAACCATGGTCTTCAAGTTGCAGATCAAGAAGACACCATGGAGGAAGTGGAGCATTTGCAGCAAGACAGTCATGAGGTAGTTTATCTCGTCGATTTGGAGGACTGTTTTGATGGAGAGGAGCCGGTTGAGTTTCCGCCATTCTCTCTTTCATCATCCACACTCCAAACACTTGAGTCTCGCTGTCATGAAGGGGAACATTCATTTGCAGAAGCAGCTTGTATCTTATAGCAGCTCTTTGGAGTCAAGATTGGAAGATTTTAATCTTTCATGTTCTTCATTGGAGGAAGAGAAAGGACAGAGGAATTTCACCATTTCTTCCACACTATCCATTCAGGAGGGTCTACAAGAAGACTCCATTTTTGGAGTTGAAAATCAGAGCTATGGGCATATCAAATGGATCAGACCTTTGCCCAATCAGGTATTTGGCTTCATTAGAGCCAAAGGAGAAGTCACAACTAGTCATGCTTGCTTCTGAGCATGAGGGTGAGCTACAAAGTACCAAGGATCAGTTGTCATACCTCTTAAATCCAAATGCAGAGCAACTAAAAGAGGTATTGGATTCACCTTCAGCTGATACCTTGATGATTTGGGTGGAAGACCAACTTATTGTTGATTTTCCATCCATCCAACCAGCCATGTTCAATGCCAAATCAATTGCATGGCTGCCACTTTTGAGAAAGGGAAGCTATTTCTCACAACCATTATCAGGGTTTGTTTAGCTTGCCTTTGCTCCAGTTAGAGTAGGGTAGGTAGGTTTGCTTTCAGCAGAAGAAGTGCTTGTGCACACTCTGCATGTTCCATTTGGAGCATGTATGATTTTTAGTTCTGTACATAGTTTTGTGGTGCTGGTTTTGCTCTTGCACAGATCATCCCAGTGGCATTTTGGTAAGAACAACTCTAAGTTGAATGGATTCAAGTGGCTCGAGAGGAGGTTTTCAAAGTTCGAGATCGGTCTTAAGTTATAACTCATGACTCCATGCCGTAATGGATGCTTCAGCAATCGGTAACTTCATCTAGTAGGTAGATGACCCCTGCTGAGTCGCCAAATTGTTATCCAAAATTCACCCCCTGTGGTAATTTTGATAACATGCATTAAATTCTCAAGTCCCGTGAAAATATAATGATTCAAGACCCAAAAGCATGTTTTTGGTGTCCCCTCAAATTTTTTTCTAACTCCCCTGGTCGAAGAAGGAAAGAGCAAGTTCTGAGAAAATGTGAAAAAGTTGCAGAAAATAAGCTTGGGCCAAGAAGAATTGTGAAAATTAGCTAAGTCCTAGTCCTCCCAAAGAGTCGGGACATGAGGGACGTCAGGTGCGCAAACCGGCCGAAAAGCCTCCAGGTGGCCCGTGTGAAGCAATGGGACAATCGGGAAGTAAGTACGCGGTGGACGCGAAAGCCGGTTCGGCCAAAGGAGAAGAAAATTGACTAACTACTTTGGGACATGTGGGACAAAGGAACCCGAACCGAGCCAAGAATTTTTCCTGCATACCGGGAGCAAGTGGGACAAAGGTACGCGAAGGACGCGAACCGGCCGGTTCGGCCAGAACGGGAACTTTCGCACTGGGACATCTGGGCCGTGAGTGCGTGGAGGACGTGAACCGGCCGGTTCACCCAAAAAGAGAAATTTCGTATTGGGACAGTTGGGACAAAGGGACGCATGGGACGCGGATAGCCGAAAAAGCCGAGAGCCAATCAGATTGCGACACGTCATCGAAGATAAGGGACAAGGAAGCCCATTTCGGGTGGATTGGAGGATTTTGTCCCAAACAGCATTGGGACATCGGGACAAAAGACGCGAAAGGGCGTGAAAAGTCAGTAGCACCGCGGGCCAATCAAATCACGACACGTGTCACAAGGGAAAAGGTCCAAAAGTCAAATGGCGAGTTTTGAGGGGTCGGCCCGACCCAATCAAAAGAGGACATGTGTCCTATAGAGCAAGAAATGCGAAGCTCGGGGAAAGATTTGGAAAATTTGGCCAAGTTTGGCCAAAAAGCTAAAAGTAAAGGTCTGCCCCACGTCCCCTGTCGACCAATCAATGCATGCCACGTGTCCCAAGTGGCGGGGCACGGGGGAAAAGTAAAAAAATGTTCCAAAATCATCAAAAGTCAAAATTTCAAAGGGAAACCCATGGAAAGGTGGAGGAGAGAGAATCGTGCAGCCAATCAGCACCCGACACGTGTCATCCAGTGTCGTGTCGAGCGTGGAAAAAATTTTCAAAATCCATTTTTGCCTGTTTTGTGCCCTAAATCTTCAGATCTCCATATCTTTTGATCCAGAGCTCAGATTTTCACGTTCTTTATATCAATGAAAAGCTGGTGAAATTCTCTACACGATTCTAGGTCAATCTTACATTTTTGGTGAAGTTTGGAGAGAGGAAATTGAGAAACAGATCTGACACGTGTGTTCATGGCCAAAAGTGACATTAATTAATGAAAGTGCATTTAATGCATGCCATTTTAATGCATCTAAAGTCAAGGAGGATGGGTCGCATTCTCCCGGGTAATTCGGTGAAAGTGACAAGGTATGGGTTTGTAAGGTCACCCATGCCATTTTAATGCATCTAAAGTCAAGGAGGGATGGGCATCTCTCATGTTTTTGTACGTTTTCTTCTTGTCTCTTCTGAGGCTCGACCTATGCAATGTAAAAGTCAGATTTGGCTCATTTTGGAAGGGATTATTACAAGTTGTTTATCTTTTCTGCTCTTCCCCTTCTCAATGAAGACACCATGGCGAGTGTAGGCTTTTGGGCTTTGCATTTTCCTTTTCCCTTCTTTTTCTTATTCTCTCGTGGGTGGAAAATGAAGTTCGAACCTCCTCCCTGTCTCCTCATGGTAATGGCATTTTTTTCCTTTTACTAATGAAATGATGTTCTCTGCAAAGCCCCATAGTTTGGAGCATGTTGTGCAAAAGCGTGTTTTGTGATGCATCCGTGATCCTCCATCCTTGCTGAGATATTTTTAATTTTGTTTAACTTGTTTTCTTCTTGCCTCTCTTCATGTGTGGAGAATAGGTTTTTGTGCATTCCTTTTGAATGTTCATGTGAGAGGTTTGGAGCTCGGAGATTCATGGAGTTTTGGGACATTTTACTATGTGAAATCTATCCTTGGGCTCGTGATGCATCTCTGCCCATCCTTCCCATGAGCTCCTCTCTTTGTTTCATGCCTTTTAATTTGGATAGATGTTCAACATTCTCCTTCTCTCGGTGTATCACCATTTTAGTGTGAAACGAGAAGAAATAAGGCTTTTGCAACAAAATTTGATCCCTTTTCTCTAAAAGGTCTCCTTGGCATGGTTAGATTGAGGTTTAGATTAGCTCGCCCGCACCGGAATATTTCCTCATTGGGAAGGCTATGTCAGTTTAGAGCAGATGCCCATTGGATATGTCCTTCTTTCTCTCTGGAGATTCCTCTCTACATGAAAGGCTTCACAAGCCCCATAGTCTTGGAGATATGGTTTCCATCTTGTGCAATCAGTTGTTGAATTTGGTCCTTTGATCAACCTAGAAGATAATCATCGGGAAAGGATGAGATCCCGTCAACCTACTTGAATTGAGATATTTTTAATGTTTAACTTTCCCTATATTGACACTAGTGGAATTACTGTGATAATCCTTTCGAAATCATGTGTGGAAGCTTAGAATCTTTGAGATTTTAGTGAAATGAAATCTATTCCTAATCTAAAGGGAAGATGGTGATATAAGGATTCCTCTTTTCAAGAAGTTTGATTCGAGGACTTTCGGCGACACATGTGCTGTCTGCACCATATTTTACTATGCTTCTACATTGACTCTTCAAAATCCATGTGAGAATCAATATCTTCCGGAGACAAGATGGACAATGTGTGCAAGGTCAACTAAATCCTTTCCTTATTTCTTAATGCCTTTTTGCTAACTGACAAGACATGGACAGCCATCCAATGCATTCAATCTAGGATTTTTGTCCCATACTTCAATTTTTACTTCCCCGATGATTTGTGAACAAAAGAAATTCAATGACATGTAGCTGAGGATTTAACAATTCACTTCCTCTGATCAAAAGAGGTCTTTGTGGAGGATTTGTTTCTATGGCGACTCAAGACTCGGATGGACTCCATTAAAGACTGAGAAGAACCAAGGAGCTTATCTTAAAGGAAATTCGCAAAATAAAAATGTTTCAATAAATTCCACTCGAGCTATCGTAATGGCACCTTGATATCCGAGCCATTATGCTCCATGGATTGTCCTTCAATTTCAAACAGGAATGTGACTATCCGGTCTGACATTCCTTGTGTAGGAGGAATTTGGAGATTGTCTACCCTACGATGAAAGAAGAGTTCTCAATGTTGCATTTGATCCACAAGTTTGGTTACACTAAATGATGGCTTGCAATATTTCTTTAGAGAGTCTCTTCACTTTAAAGACTAAAATATGGTCTTTATCTTAGAAATTTAGAAGCATTGCAAATGGAAACCTAGGAATGGTTACTTTTGGTTGTGAAATTTGTCACCACATGGGGGAAAATGTTAGGATGGAAAAGGAAGGTCGAGAGGGAATCACCAAGGAAGAGATTGAGAAAAGGGGAAGCCAAAAGGAAGAGGATGGTGGAGGTGAAGATTCCTATCCTTGAGGAGGAAGAGGTGAAGGAATTAGAAGAACCACCATGGAAATATTTTGGCATATTAGCGATTATTCGTAATGACCTCACTCAAGGGATAGTCATAGGTTTGAGTGTTGGAGTCTAGGATGGAATATTTTATTAGAGAATGGAAGGCGAGTGAGGATGGAATAGGAAAATGTTGTTTAGTGGGGGACCGGAGGAATCACGGTTGATCTTGATCTTCAGAGACCACTCGAAATGATGATGACCGTATCCTCACTTTTCAGTATCCAATGTATGATTCGTGTCCCAAAATGCTTCCCAATGTTCATTGGGGATGGCCTCAAAATTCTGGGTGGTCTTACCAATCTCTTGTCTATATTTCCAATAGGATTCAATATTCTCTCGCGCTCTAGTCCCTCTTTTTAAGGGCCACTTGGAGTGCCTGGTAATGGTGAGAGGTCATACTTATAGAGTGGAATGTCTCAGAGACCTGGGTTATGTCCTGATTTTCCTTGATCTTGAATGTCGGGATGCATGATTCATCTGTGAACTGAGAGTCTCAACCTTACGAGTCAATTCAATCGTAGAAGAGGGCTTCTTCATAATTGGGAAATTATGTTGGGTGATTCTGGGGACTCCACCTTACTTCAAAAATTCCCTCGACTCATGGATCTGCAGTCTCAACCATTTTTGGTCCGAGTCATACCTCTAAGAGTCTTAAATCAAAGCAAACTCGTAAGAAGATAGCTTCTTCATAAGGCTATGCTCCACCCTCCTTTTTAGTATAGTGATTCCTCCCTTTACTCAAGGGGAGATCAAAAGTTCCTTCTCCTTCGAGCCTCGAGCCAAACTCAATGTCTAGGAGTACTGCAACAGCTATCTCGAGGCTAATCATTCACTCAGTGACAATGCTTTGGGAAGCATGAAATATTCTTCCTTAAAACCATGTAGGTGAATCATAGAATGCCCTCTGGTGAAAAAGTAATCATAGGGGTGTAAGGGGTCGACAAATATAGATTAAATGAGTCATTCATCCTGTTGTTGATCCCTTCTAGATAAGTCTCGAGTAAGAGGGGCTCCATGAAATAGTTGAAGAATTCATATACATCTAATGAATGAGACATTTATGGGTCCATGTGGGATACAAGAATGACCTTTTGAGGGTCCAATTCACCCGTATCCCATATCTACAAAGTCATTAATTGAAAAAAATATTTCATCATTCCGATAAAGGATGAGATGGAACAGATAGGATTAATATCTTTGAATGTTGAGGTAATTGAGAATTGGGAAAGATTCTCACACAAAGATCTTGCGATGGCTTTGGTGAAATTGACATGGTATGTATGTTCCTTTGTGATAGAATTCATTCAAAACAAGGCTACCATCTTTGAATCCTCCATGCATCCGTTGAATCTTGTCTAAAAATGAATGCCTTGTAGGTGAGAATCCACTTGAAGTGATTTCGGTGGAATGGGAAACCTCGTGGTCTCGAGCCACTTGCATCTCGCATTTGTTTCACTCCTATTAAGTAACAAGGATTTATTTTGGCATTGTGCCAATAAATTTGGAGTTTGACCATATCATGAAGTTGATTGGGTCATTAGTTAGGGCCAACATGTCCAACATGATGGCTTGTGGTGTGATCACCACCATAGATTTCTTCCCTGGATATCATGGTCTCTAGGATCAAACGCAGCGCACATCCGTATGAGTTTCGGGGAAGGGGTGAATAAAGGGAACCATGTATTGAGTGAGCGTCATGCTCTAGATTCTAGAGCTGAAAGATTCGAGTCTATTAGTTTGAGAAACCTAGTGAAGGCCGCCTCCCTCAAAGGTTTAGTCTTCTTATTGAGGGTTGGATCAAAGACATTATCAGGGGTCGGAGATCACGGTAGGGTCTCTAAACTGTGACCCTCCATTTGGAAACTTCAATCTTGGCTATAGAGGCCAAGGGAGAATTGGTCATCCTGCTTAAGATTTTACCGATGGTATAGAAGTGGAGGTTGTCAAGCGTCACCCGAGTGGTGGGAAAGGTGTAATTTCCTTAACTATGAGGATCGATAAGCTGATTCATAGGCTTTAATATTTGGATGAACCTTTTACCCTACCAATATCTTAAATGTTCGTTCTTCTTTAAGAGTAATGGATCACATGTAAATTGGGTCACCTCAGCACAACACCCCCTCTCTAATTAATGAACTGAAAGCACACACCCCGAGTATTTTGAGGGATCTTGTGTTACTTCAAATATTTTTCTGTTGAGTGCTAAGGAAGTCCTTGGATCATTAATTTTGGGGAAGAATAGGAAGGTACACTCCCTCCAAAACTTCAAAAATGGGTAAGGTTCCTCTCGTGAAGGACATGTGTTCGAGACACTTATTTAAAAGAAAAAATAGAAAAGAAAATAACAAAAAACAAATTATACATATAATAAAACCTTTACAAAGGGACTTACATGAAAGGATTTAAGTGATTTTTGTTCACCGGAATTGCTAAGGAGTCACCTTCCATTGTTTCGAGCTCAAAGGCATTATGCTTCTTGCATGCGTTGATTCTGAAGGGTCTCATCCATAGTGGGTCTAAATTTCCATGATTCCCAGGTTTGGCATCTCACGTATCCCATTTCAGGACCATAGTTCTGACCTGGAAGTTTGGTTCTGACATCTTTCGATCAAACCAAGTCTTGATCACCTACTGGTGGCTAATCATGGCCTCGTGAGTAGACTCACATTTCTCCTAAAGCTCTATTATCTCAGCAAGTCTTACTTACATTGCCCCATTCTCATCTATCTTAACTTGTTTTAATATTTGTAATGTGGGGATCTCTAGGAAATTGGCAACATGAATATTTTACCATAAACTATCTCATACTTGGGAAGCCTTCAAGATTTTCTTTAAGGTGATCCGATCAGCCCATAAGGTTGTATTGATATGCTCATGTCATAACTTCTTATGCTCATACCACATTCACTTTATGAGTCTGATTAAGTTCTTATTCGTAGATTTTACCAAACCATTTCCTGTGGATAATAATTGGAAGAAGTCTTTAGGTAGATCCCATGTTTTACCACAAAAGATACTTTGGCTCCTATAAAGGCTTTAGCATTATCCGATATGACAAGTGCGGGGGTGTTGGGGGTGAAGCATGTAGTTATATATTATAGGAGCCCTAGGATTACATTCTCAATGGCCTCTTTAAGGGGGACTTCTTTCTACCCATCAGGTGAAGTAGTCGATTCTTTGTGAGGATCCATTTTGGCTAGCGCTAGAATTTGGATTAACCATTCCAATAAAGTACAAACCCCATTGGGAGAAGGGTTATAACTAATATAGGGTTGAGGGTAAATTTCACCTTCCTCTAGGGCCGGTGTAAACCTGGCATACCTTGCACCTCTTTACATCTACCACGAATGTCAAGTGGATAGACTTGGCCAAAAATATCCTACTTGTAGGATTTTTATGGTTGTAGTCTGGGCCAAAAAGTGGCCTCCAGAACTTCTATGATGTAATTCATGTAAGACTCTTGTAGCTTCCCCATTTCCTAGGCATCTGAGTAGGATCCCATTAAAATTCCTCTTAAAAAGGAAGTTGTCAATTATGATAAAATTGCTCCCTTGTTGCCTATAATATCTCCTCTTTTCAAGGGGAGATGACTAGGATACTTCCATTTTTCATAAATTGAATCTGTCTAAACCCAATGTTCTAAATCACTTTCCGAAGGTACATTATCTCTTCACATTTTTCATCAATCAGGGGGCTAAATTCTTGCATTAAATATTGACACATGCCCCTACCTCTCACAAGCTTCGTGGGTTTTACTTCTATATCATACTCAAGGATCTTAGTGATCCAATTGGATATTTTCTTAGTTATTTTTCCCTCCATTATATATTGTTTGACACTGGAGTGAGCCACCATGACCAAATTTTGTTGTGAGTGACAAAGTGCCTAATTTTTTCAGACCCTTAACTATAGCATAAGCTTGTCTTTCTATGAAATTGTACTTGTTTCATAGTCATGGAAGGTTTTGAAAATAAAGCAACCGATGTTCCTCTCCTTATAATTCTCCTTTCTACGGGTTAGACATTATGCTATGATATGCTTACCCCTGTATACATACATAATGAAATATTTTGAAAGGTTAGGGTGTACACCAATTTGAGGGGATGAAATAGTCTCTTTTATCAATCCAAAGGACTAACGCCTTCATCGGTCCATTTGAAGCCAAGGTCCTTTCTTAGCATGAGATTGATCAGTGGATCCCCCGTAAAGTCCAAGATAAATTTTTTGACAAAGTTAATCTTTCCTAAGAAGGATTGAATGAACTTCCTATTAACTAGAAAAGGGAAGCTCTAGGATGGCCTTGATTATTTCGGGGTTGATAGAGATTCCTTCCTTCGACACAATATGTCCCAGGAGTTTACCTGGGGCACTCCAAAGACACATTTCTTCAGGTTTAGAGAGATTCTGAATTCTTGGCATTTTTGAATACAACCTCTAAGGCATCGAAATGCTCCTCTACTATTTTAGTGAACACTGTGAGATCATCGAGGTATATGAGGATCACTTTGTTTATCAATTCCCCAAACACAGAATCCATGGCCCTTTGAAAGGTAGCCCCAACATTGGTGAGCCCAAAAGGCATTTTTCATAGGAAAAAGTTCCCCATTTAGTTGTGAAGGTAGTCTTATGTTGATCCCTTTCTGTGAGCCATATTTGATTATAGCCCAAAACCATCCAATAGAGAAAACATCTCTGAGCCTACATGACTGTCTATAATATTTGTTCCATAGAGGGTAAAGGGTAGTGATCCTTTAGGGAGGCCCTATTTAGATCTCTAAAATCCACGCAAAGCTGAATTTTTCCATTCCTCTTTCTTACCGGGACAGATTAGAGACCCACGTTGTGTGTTTGATAGGAAAGATTATATGAGCCTCTAGTAGTTTCCTCAACTCTTCACCATGAGGGATTCTATCTTTGGGTTTATGGGCCTTTGTTTTTGATGCACTGACTTAGTCCTTTCTTCAAGGTCGATGGTGTGTTGAATAATGTCTTTGTCGTAACCATGCAGATCATCATACGTCCAAGCCATCACCTTATCATACTTATGACATAAGGCTATGAGTCTCTCTCTTTCCTTTTGAGTCACCAATTTTCTGACTTTTAGTAGTCTTTATTTAGTTATTTCTAGTTCGACATAGTCCTCTTTTATTGCCGCAAAATTTCTTTGGTTAGAACTAGCATCATTTGAGTCAAAAAGAATCTCTAGGGTAATTAACCCTTTTAGAAGCTTATTTGTTTTCAAGCTAGATTATCTGATCTCCATATGCTTCCTCGATCTTGGGCTGGAGTTGATTCACAAATTGATTAGACTATGAAGGAAGTGTATGATCTATCGGTCGCTATCAAATACCTACCAATGGTGAAGATGTTAGGGATAGAGGGTGGATGATCAATTTTATGGTGTTTTCATTTGTCACCAAATCCTAAACTTGGTGGAACTGAGACCCTATCAGGCCATTCTATCAGCCTTTGTATTTTGATTGTGGGGAATTACCTTGATATCGAAAGCTTCAAAATCATATATGAGATCCCATTCCCGTGTGTCAGTAGGATCTCATCCTAGGATTCTTTGTGGAAAAAATATTTCTCACTTGTGTTACCACCAATGTGATTCACCAAACAACTCTCTCAGTTGTTTGATGCCTTTCTTTTGGGCTATGGACAAGCCATGTACCAAGGCCTCATATTCTACCTCATTATTGGTACATGAGAATTGGAAATAGAATGACTGGAGTATCTTTATTCCATTAGGGGATACTGCACACTCCAACTCCTGATCCATTCTTACTTTTGGCCCCATCGAAATGTAGGGTCCATATTTGTGAATTACCGAGGGGATTCCCTCTCTTTTTATCATGTCCCTTTTCCACTTCAGGAATCGTGTAATCCTTGTCAAAAATGACATAAGTGCCCAAACCAGTGGAATTAAAGTTCCCAAAAGGATATTTGGGGGAAGGTTAGATAGATGATCACCGCTTTGGGGTTCCCCATCTTCTTGTATAATTCTTCTTCCTTGGTGATCATAGCATGAGAAGATTCGAAACCAGAAGCCACTTGGTCCATTATATGTTCCTTTGAGAGGGGTTCTGACAAGACCTTCATCTTGGATCCATATTTGGTTAGCACAATCAGATGGGACCAAACCAAAGACATATAGCCTCTAATTTTAGCTATGAAATCATGAGAGAGGCAAAGTCCAAAGACTAGAGGGATGTCTATTACCATGATATCTATCAGACATTTATATTTGGGTAGGAATAAAGCTGTAATGGGAGTCCCTTGATAACTCCAATGGTTTGGACAGACTTCCCATCTAGTTTCATAAATCCTATCTTTAAGGGTTCATATTTAATTCCCAAGGCATCTGCAATCTCCTTGGGCATGATGGTAGTGTTTGTGCTAAATTCTATCATGGAATTATGTAACAATTTTTTACCTATGATAAGAGTCAAAAAGAAGGGGTGGGACTTGGTTTACTGACCTCTCCCTTTTGATTCAACAATACTGCCTCTGTAGAGACTCGAGTGACTTTTACCCGTCCTTTCTCCTTGGCTGAGGTGGTTGGATCATCTTTTGGTTTGAGCACTTCTTGAAGAAACTACATTTTCTCTGGGATGCTTAGAAGATTCCAAAAGGACATATAAGCTGGAACTTTCTTAAGTTATTGGATTACATTGATTGGTCCAGGTGGAAATGATTTAGAAGATGACTTGTATCTCATTCCTTCTCCGGTGGGGTGGTGGGCATCTTAACTCTGGGTAGTTCCTCTTAAAGTTTCCTTCATGGTGATTGGAGGTGATGTGTTTACAACGGTTGATGACTCTTTATGTGTGCCTTTGCTAGTTGGATTTGGAATCGAGCTTTTGCCTCTATGATCCTTTTCTTAAAATGAGTGTTATAATTAAACTGAATTAGATTTGAAACATATGCTTCATTTGTAAATATGGATTCCTCTCCTTCTATCCAAGAGAACAGAGTCTGCTCTGGTCCAATCTTTACTTCTTGTTCCAAGGACATCCCTTGAATATGTGTTGTGAAAGCACCATTTTGGGCTCCCGTGGATCGGTGAGATCCAGATGTGCATCCGTATCATAGCCTTCTCTTTATCATTTTTCAGCCACCTTTTGTTACAAGTTCCTTGGGGTATTATCTCAACATATGAGAATTATTTCAAGGAAGCACCATGCATTGGGGTCTTTGGCCAAATGGTTTTGTTTGGGTACCATTTCTCTTCCGCTATTGGGTGGAATAGTTTGGAGTGGTTGGTATAAGAACTAATTAGTTTGATGGCTACACATTTGGTGATCTCTGGGTATTCTGGTATTGAGAGGAATAGTGGGTCTACTACCTTGATAATTTTGATAATTTTTTCTTTGATAGGAAGCCTGGTTCCTTTTGAGATTCACTATCTCGTTAGAAACATTTTTTTAGAATATTTTTCATTTCCTCTATTTTGAGAGACGAAGATGAGGATGTAGTAGTAGGAGCGGGAGCCAAATGAGAATATGGGTAACTATATAAGGATGTGGGGGATTGAGATTGGTACTTGTGCTTGTGGAAAGGGGCTATTTCAGGTGTACTAGCAAGGGGGTCCTAGGAGGAGGAAGTTTCCTAGCATCTATTAGATTGTTCTCAACTTGGAAAACAATGTTATAGGCTTATGGTAAGGAATCCCCTCCTAATGATTGAATCATTACCAAAATATCTGAATTTAGATATTTCAAATAAAAATAATAGCCATACCTATGGGTGGCCTTACTAGGGCCAAAATCCTTTTCCAAGTTTTATGGAACCTAGTGTTAAAATCCATCATTAACTCTTGCGGGACCTTCTTGATGTTAATCAATTATTGTAGGAGTGATGACCTATCTCCTTTTTGTTGAACCTTTCCACCAACACTCCTCCTAATTGGTCCTAGGATGTGATAGTATTAAGAGTTAAGGATTACTTCTAATCCAAGGATTTTCCTTTGAAATAAGTGGCTAATAATCACAAAAGGCAATGTCTTACTCCCTTATATAATGTACTACACATATTTCGCCACATCTTGGAGGTGTTCCTAAAGAGTTTTAAATTATTCCCCACTAAATTTGGTAGTTCCTTTAGCTCATTAGCCGGAATAGGATTCCACACCATCAGGGGTGTGGGAAGAATGAGCGGGCTTCCTTGATCCCATGAAACAAATTTCCTCAGAGGTTGGGGTTGAAGATGAGCCATAGAAATAGGTTTGAGAGTTCTAGTTGACTGTGTGAAGGGCCTACCTAGTGGAGGTGTTGAGAGAGTTTGATTTGGAGGAGACATAGATCTATGGATATGTCAACCTCTTCTATTGTGTGGTGGAGATAGATATAAATAGTCAAACACACCTTCCTCCCTTGATCTTTCCCTCATTCACATTCATCTTGTAAACTTGAGTAGACCACTTGAGTACTGCTAGAATAAGTAGATCTCTTAATTCTAATCAGGTGATTATAGGTTCGAGTCCCACCGGGTGTGCAAGGAAAATTGTTGATGGTTATCTTTACGGATGAACCGTCAAAGTCATAGGAAACCTTAGGTTAGTGGAACATGTGCCCTAACGTGACCTCCAGATTTTAAAGAAGCTGGATATTCTCTGTTGTACAAGATGGGGTTAGGAGAAAACTTAAAAAAAAGGTAAAACTAACTAAGGCAATGTGCTAGAATAGATTCTATGAGGGTCCGAGAGATATAAAAATGGGATTCTTTAAAACAATTAGAAGAGCATTGTAGCATGATCTACCTATTTTTTAGAAACACTTTAGATTTAATCAATGTCTATGAAGGTGGAACATGTATGCAAACATAATTAATAGATAAGTTAAATCTAAGGGTGTATGACATGATAGATTTTATAAATTATGTAGAAATGCTAAGCATAATAGAGAGACTCGGAATATCAAAACCAATAATACACAAAACAAGAACTCAATTTATAGAGGAAATAATACATAAGGCTAGAATGACATAGATTACCACTTCCTTACAAATGAGTCTTACTAAGATTGACTAATACAAAACTCGAACCTTCAAATTCTTTTACAACATCATGTTCCTCTCCTTTACTTTCGAATCGATGCCCTTTTATAGTTGTTCGTGGCTCTTATTTCGATGTCTGGAACCAGGGTTTCTACTAGAAGCATTCAATGATCTTCCTTTTGGGTCAATATCTCAACTACTTGTTGAGATATTTGTAATTTACTTTTAATTCACCCAACTGTCGCCTCTAGAGTTGGTGATAATCCTTTCCCGACACATGGAGAACAGACGCTTGCTTGAGATTCCTTTCTAAAATTAGATTCCCAATCTACACCTGAGAGACATGTGGCGGGTGCATGCTATTTTGGGGAGGATTCCTTTTTTCACTATTAGGAGGAGCGCTTGTGTGACACGTGGAGGGTGCACCATATTTTACTATGCTTTTGACTTTTCATCCCTGTTGGGAATCAATATCGGGCCTAAGACAGATGGATGATGCAACGCAAGGTTGAAAGCCTCCCTTTCTTTCTTTATGCCTAGCTTGCGCCGGTAAGACACGTGTACACCTTCCGCATTCAATTCCATACTTAGCCAATTTTGAGCTGAGTGAACAAAAGAAATAAGGGCCAAGGTGACAACAAAATGGTGATCAAAAGAGGTCTCTATAAAAGTACTCTACAAGTCATATGATAAGTCATGTTTATTTATATAAGCTCATTTTTTATCATGTAAATGTCATTGATGTTGATGAGAGCCGAGTTATAGTTTGAGAGAGTTTTGAAACTATGAAAAATTAGGAGAAGATAAGAAAAGAGAAGTTAGTTAAAATAGGGATCACAATATGTTGGTGTAAGCAAATAGTTGATGAAGGTGATCAAAATTATTTTATGAAAATAGTATAAGTTGTTGCTCAACAATTTGGAAGTGGGTGTTTCCTTACAAGAAGTTTCTTGGAAAGTTGTCAGTGGGTGCTTGGCTTTGTATTGGAGTAGGTAATTTAAAATTGGATTTATTTCTTCAAAACTAGATTGGGTGCTTCAGGTTGAGTGGGTGCTCAACATATGGTGAAATCATTATAACTTTATAGGATAATTGTCCAAGCTAGTTCTCTAGTTTCAGTGGGTTTTTGTCCCTTGATGGGTTTCCCACATTAAATCATGTCTCCTCATGTGTTCATGTGTGTTTGTTTCTCTTTCTTTTCTCATGTTTCAATATTCACACTCTATTATAGTTAATACATTTTAATTTTCGATGATTGAATAACTACAAATTGTTTGAAGTTTTAATGTACATTGATTCACCCCCTCTCAGTGCATAGAATTCCTAACAATTAGTATCAGAGTAGGTTCTCTTGGTAAAAGTTTAACGACTTAAGATAAGGTCCTTGAGGCCTAAACATGAGTGGTCTAGCTGAAATAGTACTGAAAAATAAGTTAAAAGGTGATTGACTTAAAGACCTGAAACAAGATCATGGGCACCGATAATTTCCAAGAACTAAATGAGGTGTCATAAATTATTCAAGATGTGTCACAAATATAATAAATAAAGAAAATTATTTCTTTAAACATGAATAAGAATGGAAGACCCTAAAGGATGAGATAAAGCAAGCTACAAACAAAATAAATATATATTAAAGAATTGAGTAAATTTCAATCAATTTGGATGACTTGCTATGAAGCCAAAATCCTAATGATAGATCATGTTTGATTCTCAAAAGTGAAGAAAACCAGAATGAATTTAATCATGAGTCTTGTCATAAGCCATGTCAAGCAAAAATCGAAGAAAAAGTTTAAGAATGTGATAAACTAAGTGTAGAGTTGAAGACTTTAAGGGAGGAACTAGAACAAGCAAGGAAAAAGGAATTAAAGGATGGGTCAATCCATGTATCAAATAACACAAGAATCTCATCAAGCAACCAAATACAAGGATATTCCTAGGTAAACTCCATGGATCTTTTTTTTTCATGCCATGTATTTGGACATAGAGCTAGGGGTTGTATAAGGATAGAATATAAAGAACACCCATGGAGAGATTGTAGGACTGGATATGAAAATAATAGATTTTGTTTCAACTGCCATGAGAAGGGTCAGATAGCTAAATTCTATCTTGAAGATCCTATGAAGCAAGATTGGATAAAGGGAGCACCTAGAGATAAGATTCATCTTGTATTCTTTAAGTGAAGTAAAACATGCAACTTTGCAAGACAATATAATAAGAGGAAGCTCATCTACATGAGAAATGATAAAGTTAATCTCACTCCTATAGAAACAACCAAGGAAGAATCAAAAGTAGTAAATGAAGATCCAAGTTCAATTAAGGTGAAAATTTTCATTGACAAAGTTAAAGAGGAAGAAATTGGACCAGTTAAGGCCTATCAGCCATCAAGCCTTATGAGAGGTATGTTTTTTCTAGTAAATAATAATCGCAAGTATGAAGAGAACCATATGTTCTTAATAAGATAAAACCAGGAGATCATCATTCCAAGACATGTAAATGAGTCATAAAGAAAATTTTCAAGAGAGAGAGAGAGGAAAGTGGAATCATTGGACTCCTTTGAGGACTTCATGTTGTTCTAGTGCTCTCGGGAGTATGAAATGCCTTCTCTAGGATTATATAAGGAAGGTATCAATCAAGGAAGAACATTTAGTTTTAGAAACCATTTTATCATCTTCAGCTTCCAATCAATTCTACTCCATGATGAGTTTGAGAAAGAAATTTAAGGTATGTCTTCTTAGCCCACCTAAAAATGTATTTATATATGCTTGAGTCAAGAAAAAGGTTCTTGAAGGATTTACTTATATATTCATGCAATAAAGTGTGATCAATAGGTGCCAAAGGTGTGTTGGCTTACCAAATTTTATCAAACATGACTCATGTCTGAGTCAATTCTCTTAGGTTTTACAAAGGTAATAAATGACCTCAAACAATATTAGATGCACCATGATCAGTTCAAGAATGTTGAGAATTTCTTTTCAAACATGATTATAAGGTCATGAAGTTGTTCAAAGGTGGTAAATGTGTCAATGTTGACAATGGTTATCAATTGTCCTATGTATGTGCTAATTATCTTTCTCATAAGGTCATTATGTAATGAGAATAAAGTTATAGTATATATCAAGGTATAGTGTGCATAAAAAATCCCTAGGAAAAGAGTTAAGAGTCATCTTAAAAATGTTTCAACTCGAGTAGATATTTTATGGTCCCATTGATTGTGTCAAGAATAACTATGTGTGCACTCAGTGTATAGGGTCTGTGTTAATAGAGATGAATGTACAATTGTAGCTCATAATTCAATTAACAAATTCATCCAATGATAAGCGTGAAATGGCTTGCAAATTCTTGCATAAAGTCTATATTATCTTAAAGTGATTTTCCTAAATTTTTAAAAATGGATGGCAAGAGGTATGGTATTCATAATTTTTGTGTATGATCAGTTCATATAAGAAGTCTTCAAGGTATCAATTGGCATGGTAAAGGGAAAATGTGTTATGAAATCCATCTAAGTAGATTTATGTATTAATGTGATCCCACCAAAGCAATAAATATGTGCACTTATAAATATCACATAGTAAAAGTGGTATTTGAAAGAAATGAACCACCAAGTATGTAAATGTTTTTGTACTAAGTCAAGAAGTTATCATGTCAAATGTGCTTCTAACAATATAAAGTTTTAATCTATCAATATGAACCAGAGGTGGTCCATGAAGCAAATATAAATGTTGAAATGCTAAGTTACAATGAGTTGTCAAGCATATACAATTCTATAAGGTAAGAAAAGATGTTTCAAGTTGATGGGAGTAAGGACCAAAATCTAGAACTTTTGGTTTTTAGGGAAGTCTAGTTATTGTTGGAATCATGTTAAAGGAAGATTGATACATTTTCAACGTAAAATGTCAAATAGAATGTGATTTCATTTTGCTCAAGGTTGAGTAAATTGCATGCCATAAAATGTGAAGGTAAGATCTATATGCTACAGTGTTTGGAAAATCCTCTAAGAGAAAAGGAAATGGTCAATGATTCTCCAAAAATGGTCTAATACTAAAAATACTAATTGAGATACTATAAGATGGTGAAACACATCAACCACATAGACTCATCAAATGCAAAGGTTTTTTCAAATGACAAATTCTTTCAATACTTGTGAAAACTACCGATTTAAGGTATATTGTGATGAAATACCTAAAGGAGGAAGTTAAATAAGTAAATTGAAATAATTTGTAACTAATCATAAGTTATGAAACTCAATCCTAAAAAGCCGTGTCTAAAGTTGTTTTCACAGGATAAATTAAAACCCTAACTCTGGGTTTTAAGATTATTTTTCTCCAAAACTATTTTTTGTGGATGGAAAATGTGGAAATTCAGAAAACATTGTTATAACATGATTATAAAGGAGTTTTCAAAATTAGGTGATATGATAGTGTACACCAATCTTTTCCTCAATAGTATAAACTATGTACAAAAGATCTAATCAATCAAATAACTTGAAATCTATTCAAATATTTGAAAATAAAGGATGTGTGAAAAGGAATAAACAAAGTTATAGGAAAATGGATTTTTGAAAACACAAATTTATAATTCAATGAGAAATATCGCAAAGGTATCATAAAACTATTAGTGTGATCGGGCTAAGGATCAGTAAGAGGAAGAGTGTAATTTTTTCAAGAAAATTTCACGTGTTTTCTCATATATCCATCTATTTTGAGGCTTTTGAATATTTTATAGGGTCTAATGAAGAATGATGAAGATGTGTGTATCAATAAAGTAACCTTGAAGTGAAAACAATACACGAAGTTTCAAATGTAAAGAAAATTGATATAAAGACTAGTAAGAAAGTTTGTCATGCCGTAGATGGCAAGTTTGAGGGTTCATTATGAAAGTTATACATTGGTGTATGAGACTAACAATACTTCAAAAATCTTGAATCCCTAAAGTGTATCACCATTTTTTGAAGGATAATCTTAAATAGATATTTTAGGATGATAGAAATTGTCAAAAATATAAAAGAAGCACCTAGAGGTCCGAACTACAAAACTACAAGTCCGAGAGAGATGTTAGGCAAGGGGAGAAAGTGCATAAATTGACAAGATAATATTATATACAAGGAATGGAAGAGTTATCAAAATTTACAAGAGTAGTTTTTTACAAATAAATTCATGAGCCAAAAAAGTATAAAGTATCATGTAAATAAGGTAATGTATACAAAGAAATAGTCTCAAGGGAGAACATTTTCTTTGTTTCATTTACTCATCAAAATCAAGGTAAGGGCCCTACTTTTTGTATTTGAAATTGGAAATGGATAGTATGATCTCAAGGGTATTCATAAGGAATTTTTTTGTGTGACAATAAATCTCCCATGAGGTGACAAATATGGCCTCTTTAGGACTAAGGAAAGGTTGTGGGAATTAGGTCCTAATTGTTGGCCACACATCGACTATGAAAATATAGGATCATATGAGAGTGTTTTAGTTGAGACAAGTATAAAATAAGGAAATAAGATGAAGGTAATCTCAAAAAAAAAAAAAATTAGCATGAAGAGGTGCTGAAATATCAAATCAGTGAGGCAATAGAAAAAGGAGGCAGAGCATGCAACTTTGACATGAACTTATGTGGAATAAGTCTAAAAGGTTCTCTAGAGTAAAGTTGAAGAAAAATTAAGATGGATAAACTCTTAGGGGAAGTTGTTTTAATGATCAAGTCAGGTCCATAGATCTTATCTTAATGCTGATTGGAGTTAAGGGGAGAGAGAGAGAGAGAGAGAGAGAGAGAGAGAGAGAGAGAGAGAGAGAGAGAGAGAGAGAGAGAGAGAGAGAGAGAGAGAGAGAGAGAGAGAGAGAGAGAGAGAGAGAGAGAGAGAGAGAGAGAGAGTAGTCCTAGGGAGCTAGTGAGCAAGTAAGTTTTAGCCTTCTCATACATTATTGTCTTTGGTTTTAATACTTTTCTTGTTAAGTAGTCCATTCACCTTTGTCATAGATTTAAAAGGGGGAGACTGAACCAAGAAACATGTGAAATAAGTCTTATAGGTGTAGTTCTTGTTATTAGTAGTTTCCATTAATGAAAAGGGGTGAGATTGTTCGATGTCATAGTCATGTGTTGTCATTGATGTTAAGTGGTTATTGATTTTATATTATGTCCAAGGGATTTAGGTGTCTTCCCAAGTTATCTAGGTGTCTTAATGAGATGTCAAAATATGAGTTTAGGTGTTTAGGAATGGTCTAAGTGCATGATCAAACAAGAAAGGTGTGTAAATTTTTCCTTAAAAGGTTATATGAATACTTCATAAGGTCAAACATGGTCAATGATATGTGCGTGAGGTGTAATTGAGTTCAGAATAAGCCCACATGATCAATTCAAGAGGAATTAAGTAGTTCCAAGATTAATCCTAGTCCTAGGTCAAACATGTTGGCATGGAAACATGAGAAATGGATTGAAGAAAAGTATGGAAATCATGGTTTAATCCTTATGAGTTGGAATATCATGCAGAGGAGAAGTATCAAGTCATGAATTAGGGTTATAGGGCATGAAGATGGTCATTCTAGAGCCTTTCAATGAAGAAAAACCTAGTAAACAAGTGAAGATGATGAGCCAAGGTGTGAGGATTCAAACCAATCATTTCATGATCACAATATTATGGTATATGAGGTGTAAAAATAGTCACAAGTGACTAAGAAGGTGATTTGAGCACCTATATAGGTCTATATAGCAATCATTCTCGTAACTAGTGAAACAATCTTGCAAAAATGAGATAGGGAAGATTATTGTAAATTGAAATATGAAAAATTGGTAATTATAAGTCATGAAGGAAGGAATTTTGAAGGTGTGGTCAAAATTTGATGACCTAATAAGGTGTTTTCTACAAGTTATTCAAGTTATACCAATGTCGGGTTTTATGAAAAATGCAAACTAAACACCTTAGCTTCTTAACACTCAATAAAAATTATAAATCCTCCTTCAGATAAATCATAGAATTAATTTTTGAATATACTCATATAAAAAAATTTCAAATTTTTTATGTTATTTGGTTAAAAATAGAAATATTCTCTTCATTTTACTAATAGTGAACATACCTTCTCCAAACACCCATTTTGCAGTGATATGATAAAATTCCTTCTTAAGGGAATCAAATAAAATTTGAAATATGTGAAAATCACTCATGGTTGTAGAAGAAACTCTCTAGTTCATGTTGATGGTATTTTGTCCTATAGTTGAGACGGATTTATATAGAATTTTCCCTATTTTGAATAATATACGCTATAAAGTCCTTCGACAACCCCAAGATGAATCATCCACTATGGAAGATTTTACATAGTATTTTGTCAATTATCATGAATATTTTCATAAAATTACATTTCATATTTGGTATGAATCATGCAAATCTAGCTAGTATCCCACTAATAGCTAAACAAGCCTAAAACTAGTTTTTGGTGTATGAGTGAACCTTGTTGAAAAAGCATGTGTCTGAGTGAAAAATGAACATACATAGATTATATAAGTCTAATATATTCCACTCAATCTCATATATTTTTGTAAATAAAGTTCCTATGTGATCTAAGACAAATGATCCAAATCTAGCTTCTTGAGGCAGTCAATAAGGCCTAGTGAATGGTCTTAAATCTTGTTTCTTCTTCTTTCCTCACTTGAAAAGAGTGGTTGGTCATGGAGGAAAGGTTATTTTTGAAGAGGCTATGTAAAGATAATTCATAAAAATGTACCTTAAATTTTTAAATATAAAGTGAAGTAACATTGTGCTTTGAAGCTTAAATAAATCATCTTGAGTGTGTTTAGTGAGTCATAAAAGTTTGAGTCACACTCTATGAAATGAAGAAAGGGATGAGATTGGGGAGATAAAATACATTATTTTTCATCTCTGAAAGGTGTTTCTAAGTTCATGAAAATATGAGAAGGTGAATACTTTCTCAATATTTGAAGTTATAGATATGTACCTACAAAATTTTGAGTACCTTGTTCCAATGCATGAGTTAAGAAGGTAATAGGTGTGCTCTGTTAAGTATTGTGTTTTGAAGATGGTCTATGGGTAATAAAGAACCTTCCTAAATCCTAAAATCTATTAAAGAATTGTTCCTTTCAGTTTATCAAACACCTTCTTAACGAGAACAGAGATTTTAATATATGTGCATGCAAAGAATGTTGTAAATGGATGAAGAAGAATATTCAAGAGTTGTTGTGATGAACCTCAAGATCACATTAGTGATGCAGATATCCTTTGTACATATGATAGCATGGTAAGATATGGCATCACCTATTTTCTCACTCATTGAGTTCAAAACTATATTTAGTACCTAGAACATGCAAGTGACTACTCCAAAGAGGTGTGAAAACAAAATGGTGTAGAATTAAGAATGCATGGGATTTATAAGGAGTCCTTGAAGGTTTTATAAAGTTTCAACCTGATAAAAACTTGTAAGATCATATTTGAGCTACAGGAAAAATCTCATCCGCCATAGAACAAGACAACTCATTCATGCGATAGCATTATATAATTTTCTTGAGGAAGATTTCAAATAAGTCAGAGAGTTGGATGTTTAAGAGTTAAATTTTTATCATTTATTTTCTTAGAGAATATAGAAAAGGACATAAAAATCCTAAAATTTACCTACAACCATAGTTATAAACAATGATTACTTGTGTTGAGTAAAATTTTTACCTTTGGGGTTGATTCCTTTTAACAATAAGAAAAATTGCCCAACCTTAAGATGAAAGGGTTTCGTGGGTACCCGCGTGATGTGGTAAATGCAATCCATGAGAAAATGAGTTGAGCCTATCCTCAGAACTAAGCCTACAAGCACAAACACCTCACAAAATGGAATTAATAATAGTGAGATAGTGGGATGCCTAGAAAAGGTTGGTTCCCAAAAGTCAAGAGAGTTCCTTATGTGGATTTTAACCTGTTGTATAACATTCAAGTTTATTCATGATTATTATGTATTATAGAAGAAAATATTATCAAATGTTTATCATTTATTTAATTACATACATAAGCTAATAAATATGATTATATGTAAAGAAAGTGGCCTAGAAATCAATTTCAAATTCTTGGTTAGAATTTGGGTTCTTAGTGAAGTTAGACCCTATGGAAGAGATGAATTTGTAATCTTCAATAAAGTAGGAGTACTCAAGATCTTCTATGTAGTTGTCTCTGTGAAGAATTTGGATAGGTCATCTTTGGTGTTTTAATGATAGTTGAAGTCTGATTCGGTGTCTTGGAGGATGATCTCACTCCTAGTGTTAGGCTCAAATTTGGTCACAAAGTGTCCTCTGGGATGATCAATCCTCGCTTCATAGTTATATTCAAACCAAGCCAAGTTAGCTTGAATATTATGCACTTTGTAATATGACTCCCAAAACTCATCTATGGCCTCACAAATCCTCTTAGTGGAAGCAAAAATAGCCTCTATCCAGTCTACTAGTGTTGTGTGTAAGGCACGAGTTCTATGTCGTGGAGGAGATCATATTTCTCCTAGTGTAATGAATGTCGAACAATTTGTAATGAGTCAATATTATTGATGGTATAATTGTCACATCTTATGGCCATATGATAACACCCATCCTTGGTAACATGTTAGCAATGACAAAATATGCATAAAGTTGTTAGGCATATTAGAAGAAAATTATGACAAGAAAACACTGCATGAGAATCGCAGGCAATTCTAGTACGATGATTTCAGTAAATTCTAATGGGTTAATAAAACATAGAGTAAAATTTATTAAATTATGAATTTAATGATTTTAAAATCTTGGACAAGAATAAGTACTGAAAAATGAGGAATGTTACCTAAAAAGTGAGATGAGAAATAGTAAAAACAAGTTCTCACCTTGGATGATTGAGTGGATTGAATGGGAGATGGGTGAAGATAGCTTCGATGATGTCTTGACGATAATAATGGATAATATTGTGACCAATTTGATGCATCATAATGGTAGCAGAGCTTTCTTGAATAGGCTTGATCCTTGAAAGTCTTGTGGATGTACGTAGCTTCTGTAAAATTCAAAATTCCTCCCCAAAAGAGGATGAGAAACTTGCTTATATAGATCACCGACGACCAGGATAATCGTCGGTGATTTCAGAAATTTTGAGTTAGGGGATAAATGGAGTGATTTCCTTGCCATTTTGATCTTAGATTTGGAGGTATTTCAAATAATTTGGAGGGATGAGCTTGGATTAGGACTAGGTTAGTTAGGATAAATGTAGAGGTCTTTTTAGAAGGTTTCTAAAGTTAACTTAGTTCTAACTAGTTAGGGGTGGGAAGTAGTTATAGGGATAAGTTAGGTTATATTTATGGAAGGTTACTAAACTAACTAGTTACAACTAGTGAGTGTAGGTAAGTTGACATGGTGAGGTGTGAGGGTGAGGTGTGATCGATAAATTTAATTAAATTATGGAGATGTGGTAAAGACAAACAATAATTTAATTTAAGGGTCTAATCAAGTGACCTAGGTTATAGGGTGTCGTAAGTGGTGCGTCATAATTATTAATGACCAAGAAAGAGCTTGAATAAATGAAGGTGAGAGGGTGTATATTTTCGGTGTCTACAACTTGATGGAAGTTTTTATAAAGATATTTTCATTTACTCAGACGTAGGAAAAAGTGAGTTCTTTAAAAATTCATTGAACTTGAAAGGTCAAAGGTCATATGATAAGTCATGATTTTTATATAAGCTCATTTTTTAGCATGTAAATGTTGTTGATGTTGACTAGAGTTGAGTGCTTAAGGGAGTGAGAAAAGTGTTGAAATTATGAAAATTAGGATAAGAGAATAGAATAAAAGTGAGCTGAATAGGGATCACAATATGTTGATGTAAGCAACTAGGTGATGAAGGTGATCAAAATTATTTTATGACAAAAGTCTATGTTTTTTCTTAGTAATGTTGAAGTCGGTGCTTACTTGAAAGTAGGTTCTTATAAACCTATCAAGTGGGTTCTTGTATTTGTATTGTAGTGGGTGCTTTAGGTCGAGAGGGTGCTCAACATGAGGTGAAATCATTATAAATTTATAGGACAATTGTCTAAGCTAGTTCTCCTCGGTTTTAGTTTGTTGTTGTCCTTGCTAGGTTTCCCACATTAAATCTTGGATTCTCATGTGTTCATGTGTATTTATTTATTTTCTCTCTCATGGCTCAATAGTCATGCTCTATCATAGTTAAGATAGTTTAATTTTTTATGATTGAATAACTAAAAATTTTTTAGAAGTGTGAATGTGCATTAATTCACCCCCTCTAGTGCTAGAATTAATAACACTCCATGGTTTAAGAAATTTATTCTTACATGCCTCACTTCATGTGTGATGGATAGATTTTGTAACTTTTCTCACTAAGTTTTGTAGTTTTAGATCTATCATTTTGTATGTTTAAGAATGGAAGGTGACATGTATGTTCTGATATAGGTAGTTTAAGGAAAATAATATAGAATTCTAACTTTTTTATGGACCTTAGAATGAAACGGAACTAACCTGCATTGTGGAACTATGAGGCATTATGATTTAAATTGTCCTTATAAAAAGGAAACACTTTTGAAGTAATAAAATGCAATACCTACACATGTGACAATTGTAAGTTTTGGTATGTTTGTTTATTGTAAGGTTAGTTTTTGTGTTAAGTGCCTATTGATTAGTGAAATGGTTCTTCAGTGTTGCATTATTTGATTTCACAACAAAAAAATCTAGTTTTTAGATACATTTTGTGTGGTAAAATAATGGGCATGCAAGTTGGTATAGATCAAATATTGAAACACTTAAACCTCTAAAGCATACATTTTTAATGAGTTTAATGTAGTATTTATTTGTTGCAAATATCATGAGTGTCGTGGTTGGGTTTATTTGGTGTGTCATGTGAATTTCGAGTCGTTTCTCTACAATTTGGGAAGTGGGTACTTCCTTACAAGTAGGTAATTTCAAACCTATCAAGTGGGTCCTTGGATTTATATTAGAGTGGGTGCTTCAAAACCGGAGTGGGTGCTCAACATGTGGTGAAATAATTGTAACTTTATAGGACAATTGTCCAAGATAGTTCTCTTTTTAAAGTGGTTTTTGTCCCTTGATGGGTTTCCCTCATTAAATATTATCTCCTCATGTGTTCATGTGTGTTTTTTTCAGTTTCTCTCTCATGGTTCAATATTCATGCTTCATCATAGTTAAGACAATTTAATTTTGGATGATTGAATAAATGGAAATTGTGTTAGAAGTTTGAGTGCACATTGATTCTCCCCTTCATAGTGCCTAGAATTCCTAACATTCCATGGCTCAAGAAAATTATTCTTTCATGCCTCACTTCATGTGTGATGACTATAGTTTCTAGCAGCTTATTTTCAAGTTACGTACTTTTCGATCTAACATTTTGTGTGTTTAAGAATGGAATATGGCATGTATGTTCGATATTGTGTAAAAGAAAAAAAAATTCTAACTTATTTATGGACCTTAGAATGAAACAAAACTATTATGCATTGTGACACCGTGAGAAATTACAATTTAAACCATTCTTTTGCAAAGATAACACTTTTAAGTAATAAATTGCAATAATCGCACATGTGAAAATTGTAAGTTTTGGTATGTTGGTTTATTGAATGGTAAGTTTTGGTGTTAAATTCCTATTGATTAGTGAAATGGTTCTTCATTGCTGCGTCATTTGATTTCACAAAAAATAAAAATCCTATTTTTTCGTTACATTTTGGGTGGTAAAATAGTGGGCTTGGAAGTTAGTATCAGAATGAAGGTTCAAACACTAAAACCTCTGGGATAAAATGTTAATTAGTTTCATGTACTTGTTGTTTTTACACATAGCATGAATGTCATGTCGGGTCTATTTGGTGTGTCACATGAAGTTATTATGATGTTCTTTTGTCCACTTTTTGTACTAGGTATGTGGCTCTTGATGAGCATGTTATGTAGTGGGTGCCCAATTCCTTGTTATGGAATGGTACTATGTCAGATCCTATAGAAATTTATAGTTTTTATCACATTAACTTAGTTTGGTACCTTATTGGACAATAATACTACATGGATGACATTTGGAGATAGATTGATAGATATCATTAGATTAGTTAGTTACTCTTGAGTTCTACATCATTTGTGGTTATGAAATTTGGGTAGGACATTTGATAGTGGCGATAATTATTGGTAGTATCTAGTGAATTGGAGACTTATTTCCACATGGGAGAGAAAATATCATGACATATATCTTATTGGATCCATAATATTTATATATTGATAGCGCACTCAATAATTAATACCCCTATTTGAGGCCCAAAAAAATTATGTCGTAATTGTGATGTGGATTTCTCATATGTGTTTTATTTGTAAACTTACCTTTTATTTTTAGGACTAATATTTTATTTAATTTGTTTATTAAAAATATTCAAGGATCTTCTTGTTATTTTTGGCTTTATTGAACTTGATTTTCATGGTTTCAATGACTACCGAGGTTTCATGGATTTTATCTATTTTTGGTGATTTAGAGCTTTATTTGTTTGGAGCCCACATGGCTAAATTTTCATCAAGGTTGTTACATGGATTTCCATGCATATTGGTGAGATGGTTCTATCTTTTCCATATTATTTTCTATTGTCTTATGGGGTCATAGTGCTCAATTTGATCTCGCCCCGTATGCCCTAAAATTTCTTCAATCTACCTAGTTCGTCGTATTTTTATATCTCCCGAATGGACACGTGAAAAATATTCTTTTGCATTTTTATGTCATTGCTAATCTGTTTCCATGGTCGTGGATCAAGTTTAACCTAGTATTAATTGGAATTTCTCCATCCCGGGTAAGAAAAATTCATTCTGAGCATCAATGGTGAAGTTTCCCTATTTTTCATCTTCTAGCTTGTGTTTCTGTCAAATTTCTAGCTTAATGTTCATGGGTACGTGTTCATCATTAATTGGATGAGGCATGGCGGGTTTATGTTATAAACTTGTCACTTTTGGCTACTTTGGCAAAAATATTGAACTCACCTCATGGCTCCATCGGATCCTAATTGGTTAGTCAAATTTTTGAAGTGGTAGAGAAAATTTCTTATTTTTGTTCAAAAGGTGTACACCTGTCAATAAGTCAAGCTTTTGGAAGGGCGAGACTTTTTTGTGTTTTAAGGAACTATGGTGAAAAAGGAAAAAATGTGAAAAAATTGCCTAAAGCCCGTGAGAGGACACGTGGTAGCTTCTAAGTCAAAGGCTGAAAGGTGAGCTGATGGGGAAATTTGATGTTTTTGGCCTTGTTTTGGAAAAAAGGGAATAAATTATGAAAATGGGCCGAAACTCCACTAGCAAATTAGCGAAGGGCACGTGGAAATTTGAAAATTTGAAGCAAGAGAGGTGGGTTGTTGGGTTCCTTTGAAGGTTTTAGCTTTATTTTGTAAAGTTAGAAAGTGAACTACAACTCGATCGAATCGAGAGAAGGACACGTAGAAATTTGAAAATCAAAGCAAGGAGGCAGATTGTAAAGTATAAAATCGGGCTAAAACTCTTCTTAAATCGGAGAGAAGGACACGTTGCATTGAAAACTCAAAGTGGGAAGGTAGGTTGTTAGTGCACTTTGAAGTTATTTATCTTTAAAGGAGTAAAGTTAAAGAGTGAACCGCAACTCCGCTTCAATCGAGAAAAGGACACGTGGCGTTGTTGAAAAGTTAGAGCCGGAAGACGGATCATTGGGGCGCTTTGAGAATTTTAGCCTTTTTGATGAAAAAGGGAATGAAATTATAAAGAGATCCATGGCACTATCAACGCTTAGATTGAGCCATGTGTTAAGCCCAAATCAAAGGGCGGAGCAAAATGTCAAAATTGCGCATTTTCTCCAAAAGTCATAAAATGCTAAAAATTTCCCCCCAAGCCCGCTCCGACTCAGATTATTCCACATGTACAACTCAAATTCAAAGTGAAAAGGGCAATTTTTGTGCATTGCATCTGATTTTTCCACCATTAACGCTCCAAGGTTCTTGGAGATGTGTTTTTCACATTGTTCTTCATCAATTTTTGATGATTCCTTGTCGTTTTTATCAATGAAGTGCAATCAAATGGATATGGAGCTCAATTTGTGAATCGAGGTGTAGAAATTGAACATTTGAAGTGGAATTTTCTCGGGCACTTGCAAAAAATGTGAATTACCAGAGGAGCTAGTTGCAGAGCAAAATTGTAGAGGGAAAATAATGAAATGATGAAGGAAAAGGATGTTGCATGTGTAAAGGATGAAAAACATGCTCCCAATTAGAACAATGATGCAAATATTTGAAATGATTCACCTTTTTGAACACCTAGTAGTTTTGGGTACAAATCTATTACATGTTGTTTTCTTGAGAAAATATTGTAACAAACAAAGGTGTTTCAAATATTTTTCTTGGGGAGAAAGCTTGGATGTAATTTGAGTATTATAAAAAGCATGCTTGAGACATGGAAATGGTCAGGGGTTTATTTTCACAAGAAAATATGAGAAAGCCCATATTCTTGAGAGACCATCTGAGATACCTATTAATCTCTTTTTTTTATATTTGTATCATGTCAAGTTGGTTGCGAGTGTACAGCCATTGGCGAGCTATGAGATTGTTTAAGAAAATTTCCCTTGCTGATGAATCTAATCAATTTCAAATTAATCTTTGATCTTGGGAAAGATTTGCGTCTAATTTTATTCTAGAATGTTGTCATATAGATTTTCTTAATCTTGTTTCAATCTTGTGTTAAAATCTCTCTAAATCGCACAAAATTTCATCCCTATGATAGTCTAGTGGTATTTGCAATTTCATTATGAGAAGAGCTTTCATCTGCTAATGAAATAAACAATTTAAAATCACTTTACCTTCCTTGATTGATAGATATTGTTTGTTAGTATTTGGGTGTACCTTAGGCATGATAAACCGAGGTTTCTAATGTTTAATCGAGTCTTTTAACTCGAGCCTTCGTGTTAAATTCTTCAATATTATGTGAAAACCTGCAGAGATGGGCCTCTATTAATGCACACCTTCTGGTTGAAGGAATATTTTAGTTATTCTGAAGCTTTCTGTTGTTGAGTTTTCCAATTGTTGTAAAGGCTCTCAAAGATCTGGAAAAGTTAAATTTATCTTGCTTAATCTCCCACCAAAAATTATTCAAACAACTAATCCTACTTGAACCACCCATGTTTGTCCTGTGTATCCACAAATGAATAAATTCCATTGTCAAAATATGTAGAAGCAATCAGGTTTCAAATGTCTTGAGTAACCTAAGCCTTGTTTAGAAAATATCTCCATTCTTCAAAAGTGATAACTCGTGAGAGTTGAATTTTTGTGTATTGATCATATTTTCTCAAGGTTTCCTTTAAAAATTGTGCAAAGAAATATTTACCAAGATTTTCACCAACAGAGGTTACAAAACGGGTTCTCTTATCTGGTTGAAAGGAAAACCTAAAATAGTGAAGGATAGATCAAATCCTTTTAAGGTGTTATCCATTTCTTGAACATCGAGTGACAAAGAGCCAGCTGAATCACCTCCTAGATACAAAATGACATATATTGTGATGTCTGTCTTTGAGTGTCTTGTCAAATCTGTGATGCTACTCGATTCTAAGGGAGAATCAATTTGGATACCAACACCGAGTGGCACCATTTTCAAGGATTATTTGAAGTTCCTGGATTTATTTGAGTTATCGAGAATTATTTTGCACATTTGGATCTATTTGTGCAAAACAACACCTAAGTAGTGCCGTTCTTAAGGATATATTGAAGAATTTGAGCAAAGATTTGTGCATCGTCAACAACACCGAATGGTGCCATTTACGGGGAGTTTTGAAGTTCCCAAGATTATTTAACCTTGGTAATACTTCTTACATGTTCTATGTGCTAATACGTTGTTAAAACATCATTCTGTGTTCATATTTGTAAGGATTGTTCGAAGTTACAAGTTCTGTGTGTAATATTTCCTGATTCCAGTGGTTTTTACACTAAGTTTGTATCATCATTGATAAATTCAGGTAAAGGAAGGTCATATTTGATAATATTTGTAAGAGTTATGTGCTGATAGACATTTGATGATCAATTTTAGTGCATTTGCACAACTAAGGTGAAAATCCTTAGTGGCGACTCCGTGTTGATTTAAATTTTGATAAATGCCAGTGTCTTAACCTATATCAAGTGATTTGTTACTAATATTTGCAAATATGGAAGGAAGAAGATATTTCTTCATTAAGGACCCTGCTAGAAGGTTGTTTCCAAAGTTGGGAAAATCAAATTCTGAAGGAAGAAGAATCTGGAAAGTTGTTGGAGATCAGAAATCAAGAAAAGAGTTATCAATTTTGGAAACTGATCATCCTGTGATTGAAGATTTCCATACGTCCTCAAGTGCTTCTGAATCAGGTAGTATTTTTGTAGATTTGAATTCTCCATCTAGTGAGGGGCCTTCATTTGTATTTGAAAAGTTTGCTTCTCATTTTTTCCTTGTGTTTTCCAAATCTGATAGGGTTTTCTAAGAAACAGATCTATTAGGGGATATTCATTCTGAAAATTATATTCCTGTGCCCCAAAGACCCCTCAATCCTCATCATTTTATTTCCCTATAAATTCACCTCCTCAAAACAATATGGCCTAGCCCCCACCAAGACCTCCATTTGTTGTTAATACCTTTTGTCTTATCAATTTTAAAGGTATGGCTGGATATCCAAATGCTATCCCACAAGATGTTAGAAATAGATTTCCTAAATTCCAAGGAAATAATGCTATTACTGGTGATCAACACTTAAATATTTTTTTCACTATGATGGAAGACTTTGAAATTGAATATGAAGATGTGTATATAAAATTTTTTATTCATACTCTAGAGGAGGATGCAAGTGACTGGTATAAAGCTTTACTAGAAAATTCAATAGAATCATGGATAGAAATGAAGAATGCTTTTAGGCTGCAATATAGAGATAAAATAGATCCTAGGTTTCTTTTATCAGAATTTGAAAATATAAATAAAAATCCTAATGAATTAGTCCATGATTTCAATACTAGATTCAACAAAAATTTGAGAATATTGCCTATCATCTTAAGGCCTAGTGATGAATCATGTTTGATAAAGTATTCTAATGCATTTGACAAAAAGGATGCTTATTATTTAAGGGACAAAAACCCTGGAACTTTGAGGCAAGCCTTCACTATGGCTTTGCAGATTGAAAATAACATCAAGGCAATTGGAAAACCTCCTAAGAGGGAGGATATCAAATTGATCAATCCAGATAAGCCTCAATCAAACAAAGTTGTAGATCTGGAGGAAGTTGTAAAAACTTTGGTAGGAGCTATTAAAGAAATATCTTATAAGTTAGCTAGAGTAGAGAAAGGGATTGGATAGAGTTCCCAAGGTCAGCACAAACCACAAGGCCAAGAAAGATTTGGTAATCATCCTAGAGGTGATCAGAGATCTGATGACAGAGGTAAAGGGCCCATGGGATCTGGAAATAGAAAGCCCCAACCTCATGAAAATAGAATGGGTAGGTAGTGTGGGTGGTAGTGTGCAAATGGATATGTCTTATGCAACCATACCAATTGAGGGTAGCCTTGTGAAGTTGTATGGTGAAAAGAAAATGTTATATCTTATTGAAGACCCCAATAATGCTTCTTATGAAGTATTGTACACAAATGTTGATAACTTTGTGGGCTATGTTGTTTTCAAAGAGCATGAAATTGATAAATGCATATATCCTAAGCAGGTTGATTTTCCTGGAACTTTGATATTTGATGCAACCTCAAAGAATGTTGAAAAACTTGACCTAGACACAAAGGAGAAGCCTGAAAAAATGTGGTTTGATAGCAACTTGGATAAAAAAGAAAAAAAAGCATATGTTCAATTGTTTAAAAGTATCAAGACTTCTTGGCTTGGTCATATCCAAAGTTGATGACACTTGAAACATTTCTTTGATTATTTTCTCTTAATCAAGGTGCAATCATTATATAGTGTATAGTTTGGTTTCTTTTCTGTTTTTGTGTTTTTTCCTGCTTCGGTTTGTTCTAGTCCATGGTGGTCATTTTTTCAAGTTTTTCAATTGGTTCTTGGGAAGTTAGAGGTGTTTTCTCTATTTTTGGAAAAAAAATTCTCTTCTCTCGTAATTCAAAGACACTTGACTCCATTTCCCAATGGATTTTTGGCACTTGGTCTGTTATTTGTTCTTGTGGCACTCACTAGGAGTACCCATCCCCAAACTGGAGCATGTTGGTGCTCAATTTGATCTTGCCCTATATGCCCTAAAATTTCTTCAATCTGCTTGGTTCGTCATATTTTTCTATCTCCCGAACAGATGTGTGAAAAACCTTCTTCTACATTTGTATGCCGTTGTTAATCCATTTCCATGGTCGTGGATCAAGTCTAACTTGGTATTACTTGCACTTTCTCCATCCGGGTAAGAAAAATTCATTCTGAGCATCAATGGTGAATTTTCCCATATTTTTCATCTTCTACAATCATGTTTCCCTATCAAATCTCTGGCTCAATGTTCATGGGTACATGTTCACATTAATTGGATGAGTCATAGTGGGTTTATGTTATAAGCTTATCACTTTTAGCTACTTTGGAAAAAAGATTGAACTCGCCATGTGGCTCAATCGGATCCTGATTGGTTAGTCAAAGTTTTGAAGTGGTGGAGAAAATTTCTTATTTTTTCCCCGAAGGTGTACACGTGTCAATAAGTCAAGAAGTTGTGGAAGGGCGGGCCTTTTTTGTGTTTTAAGGCACTATGGTGAAAAAGGTAAAATGTGAAAAATTTGCCTAAGGCCCGTGAGAGGACATGTGGCAGCTTCTAAGTCAAAGGTGGAAAGGTGGGTTGATGGGGAACTTTGAAGTTTTTGGCCTTGTTTTGGAAAAAAGGGAATAAAGTATAAAAATGGATCAAAATGCTAATAATCGAGAGAAGGGCACGCGCGTAATTTGAAAATTCAAAGTAGGAGAGGTGGGTTGTTGGGTTCCTTTGAAGTTTTTAGCTTTATTTTGTAAAGTTACAAAGTGAACTGCAACTCCACTCGAATCGAGGAAATGTAGCAATTTGAAAATTCAAAGCAGGGAGGTAGATTGTAAAGTATAAAACTAGGCCGAAACTCGCTGAATCAGAGAAGGACACGTGGCATTGAAAACTCAAAGTGGGAAGGTGGGTTTTCGATCCACTTTGAAGTTATTTATCTTTAAAGGAGTAAAGTTAAAAAGTGAACTCTAACTTCACTTCAATCAGAAAAGGACACGTGGCGTGTTGAAAAGTCAGAGCGGGAAGGTGGATCATCGAGGAAGTTTGAGAATTTTAGCCCTTTTTAATGAAAAAGGGAGTGAAGTTATAATGAGAGCCATGGCCCTGTCAACACCCAGATTGAGCCATGTGTCAAGCCCAAATCAAAGGGAGGAAGGGCGGAGCAAAATTTCAAAATTGCGCACTTTCTCCAAAAGTCATAAAATGCTAAAAAGTGCCTCCAAGCCCATTCGACTCGGATTCCTCCACGTGTACGACTCAAATTCAAAGTGAAAAGGGAAGTTGTGCATTGCATCTGATTTTTCCACCATTAACACTTCAAGGTTCCTAGAGATGTGTTTTTCACATTTTTCTTCATCAATTTTTGATGATTCCTTATCATTTTTATCAATGAAGTGCAATCAAATGGATATGGAGATCGATTTGTGAATTTGAGGTGCAAAAATTGAACATTTGAAGCGGAATTTTCTCTTGCACTTGCAAAAAATGTGAATTACTAGAGGAGCTGCTTTCCGAGCAAAATTGCAAAGGGAAAATAATGAAATGATGAAGGAAAAGGATGTTGCACGTGTAAAGGATGAAAAATATGCTCCCAATTAAAACAATGATGCAAATATTTGAAATGATTCAACTTTTTGAACACTGGAAGTTTTGGGTGTAAATCTATTACATGTCATTTTCTAAGAAAATATTGTAGCAAACAAAGGTGCTTAGGATATTCTTTTCTTGGGGAAAATCTTGGATGTAATTTGAGTATTATAAAAGCATGCTTGAGACATGCAAATGGTCGGGGTTCATTTTCATGAGAAAATATGAGAAAGCCCATCTTCCTGAGAGACCATCCGAGAGACTTGTTAATCTCTTTTGTTTTAGATTTGCATCATGTCAAGTTGGTTGTGAGTGTACAACCATTGGTGAGCTCTAAGATTGTTCAAGAAACTTTCCCCTACTGATGAATCTAATCAATTTCAAATTAATCTATGTTGATCTTGGGAAAAATTTGTGTCTGCTTTTATTCCAGAATGTCTTCATATAGTTTTTCTTGTTCCTATTGCAATCTTGTGTTAAAATCTCTTTGAATCACACAAAATATCATCCCTGTGATAGTCTAGTGGCATTTGCAATTTCATTATGAGAAGAGCTTTCATCTAGTAATGAAATAAACAATTTAAAATCACTTTACCTTCCTTGATTGACAGATATTGTTTGTAAGTCTTTGGGTGTACCTTAGGCGTGATAAACTAGAGGTTTCTAATGTTTAATTGAGTCTTTTAACTTGAGCCTTCATGTTAAATTCTTGAAGATTGTGTGAAAATGTGTAGATATGGGCCTCCATTAATGCACACCTTCTGGTTGAAGGAATATTTTAGTTATTATAAAGCTTTCGTTGTTGAGTTTTCCAATTGTTGTAAAGGCTCTCAAAGATCTAGCAAAGTCAAATTTATCTTTCTTAATCTCCCACCAAAAATTATTCAAACAACTAATCCTACCTGAACCACCCCTGTTTTCCCTGTGTATCCACAAATGAATAAATACCATCTTTGTCAAAATATGCATAAGCAATCGGGTTTCAAATGTCTTTAGTAACCTAAGCCTTGTTTAAAAATATCTCCATTCTTCGTAAGTGACAACTCGTGAGAGTTGAATTGTGGTGCATTGATCATATTTTCTCAAGGTTTCCTTTAAAAATTATGCAAAGAAATATTTACCAGTATCTTTCACCAAAAGTGGTTACAAAATGGGTTCTCTTACCCGGTTAAAAATCATAACCTAAAATAGTGAAGGATAGATCAAATCCTTTTGAAGGTGCTATCCATTTCTTCAACACCGAGTGACAAAGAGTCAGCTGAATCGCCTCCCCAGCTACAAAATGACATATATTGTGATTTTTCTTTCTCTGAGTGTCTTTTCAAATCTATGATGCTGCTCGGTTTCTAAGGGAGAATCAATTTGGATACCAATAGAGGGTATGCCCAAGGAATCATGACTATATGTTTGGGGCTATAGGAAATTCCCTTGGTTTTTTAGTGACATGGTTATATGTGTATAGGACCATGGAGTGACCAGACCTTAATTTGATACTAGAAACTCAATCTTCCTTTAGTGGAGTTACACTAGTGATATTTTTTCCTCCTTTAATGGACAAACATAGTTCATTTTGATTCCTATGTGGTTGAGATACTGCTACAATTTCTTTAATCCACTTTCATTGAGTGACCCTCATGATGCTCTCTTATCTTCATTGGATTGGATTTGATGCTATGCAGAATGGATCAATGGATTGGATTCTATGATATGTAATATGGATCATTAGATCGACATTTATGCTATGCAATATTGATCAGTGGATTAGACAGTGATTTTTATTTCACTTTTATTTTTATGATGATATTATTCACTATTGAGATGGATATGGTAATCAATTTAGGATTTAAGGGTTATGTGTAGAATGGTTCTCTCTTTCATAGTTATGGTTTACTAGAGGGTAGTGTACTTTGGTGTATGCAAGGAATACACCAATAGACATACAAATGGGATCCCTAATATTTTATCTTGGTTCTATTAGCTCCCTTGAGGAGAGGTTAAGATATTGGACTGCGATATGTTGATAGATATTACCATACTTAGATTCAAATCAGAACTTATCTAGAGTTATTTTTACCTTGGGTCTTAGAGACCCCACTGTAGATGTGTTTTTATATTCCTTCCTATGGAGGCATTTTTTGTTATACACAGTTTTTTGTGTTGTGTTACCATGTTATAAAGCAATTTACATGGATTACATGTTATAGGGACTATGTTCTGGATGGTCTATTATGTTTCCTCCATTTTATGATGGTGTATTATTGGTGATAAATTGTGGTGTTTTATGGTGAAATCGCTGTCATCCTAGACTCACAATTGGTTAATGTTTCTTTCCACCTTTGAGTTGTAGGTTTACACCCTTCTTAGTTTGTGAGTTTTCATGTCATAACTATTAATCTATCTATGGTTATAGATATTTGATGACCTTGTAATTTCATACATCATTCGAATGATGGAAGTAATGAGATTGAATTTTGAAAAATGAAAATGATTATGAAACATCGAACCAACTAATTTGCACATACAAGAAAACAATATCAAACAAGTTTTCATAAAAACATTTAGGTTAGAATCACTATGATAGAGAAAACTACCAATCTTCACAAAACTTGAGTAATTCAAGAAAATCACAAAAATTATTATTCCCTTATGACCGTATGTTAGTGGCGGTGGTCTTAACATAAAAACGTGTTGTAATTTTTGAGCTTCTATTACTTACATATCAGTTTTTTTTCCTAACCTAGACATTGTGTCACATCGAGGATAATGTTGTTATAAGGGAGGGAGATGTAGGGACCTACTATGAACACCAAGTACTTTCCTACATATCTTAAACTAATGAAAATAGGTGTAAATATGGAAAGTATAAATCTGAAATCGCATCATTGCCACCTTCCTGGTTGTGTCAAATTTTTCTTAGTTTTGGGTGCAAAATTAAATCATGAAAAGTGTTTGGTGATCCATTAGGGTAAATGGATAAGAAATTGTTTTTGATACATAGAGGAATCATTACATATTACATTTAGCATAGTCTCCACAGCCTCGATAATCATTAACCGAAGCAAGGAAGGGACCCCCAGATGCACAAGTTTCATATTGCCATTGACAACTAGAACCTAGGTTTTATACCACCTTTGTATAGCTGGTGCACACTTAGGACACCAAATCGGACTACTATGAAGCTCACAGGACTCTAAACATACTACTCATCATGCTCGAGACATGCCAATGGGGTTTAAACCTTGGACATCCTTTTATTAAATGCGTGTACTTTACCAATTAACCAAGACCCCATAAGAAAATAAATTTTTCATGAAATGATTTGGGTTCCATCAAAACTAGAGTCTTCGTATTTTCTTCTTCTTTCTGTTCTTAATCGCAATGCATGGAAATACATGGTGTCATGTATAATCTTTAAATTTTATCATTAACACACTAGCTAAACTTATGGAGGAAAGCATGGTTATTTTTTCTATATATGTCCGATGGAATCATGGGCGTCTTGAGGAAAATAATGTGTTTAATTTTAAGCGCATGGTGGAAGTATTGACAAGGAACGTGAATTGTTTGCCAAAATTTCTCCAAGGAAGGCATGCTCATAAACCCCATGATTTTAGGTTATGCACAAAATGGTTTTATTGATAAGGTTTTAGAAAATTTAAAGTAAATGCACTTGATAGTTAATCCTAATCTTCAGTCTTTTCCATCATTTCTTTCCTCCCTTTACTATGGAAATCTACCAATACGTTTCCTCAAACATTGCAAAGATATGTTGTGAATGTGCATTATCCTCTTCATAAAAGCATGCACTAAGTTGGGATTCTAATGCATCTTATTCCAACAATATTTTCCATCACTATTTACCACATCAATATCCTTACATGTGAACCTTACTTGATCGGATCACCTCTTCAAAGTTATGCTTTTTAATGTGTCAAATAATATTATTGCATTCAATACCATGTATACAGGTTTTGGTTGAATTATGACATTGTACTTGTATAAAAACTCCATTCCACATAGAGTTATATAATTTCCTTTAGAGATGACACGTGTTTTCTAGTGGAGAAATGTTTTTGGCTATGTAGTTAAAAATTTTGGTAGAAAGGTATACGAAATGTGAAATCTTATAATACTATGATTGTAGACGGTGCATAGTATAAATAGAAAGAGTTTGTTGAAAATACCATGGGGATGTGGCTTAACAGCTTTTCCATGCTAGCTATCATGACAGAGTTATAAAATTTATGTTCGACATCCATTTTAAACATGGAATGGATTTCATAGATTTGTAGCCTTGTTGACACCCTTGGTAATGCTAAAGCCATAATCCACATCTTTTACCACCTTCCAACCCGTCTCGTGTCTCTATAGAAGCCCATTTTGGGGTAGTTCAAAGGACCGTTTTGGTGATTGGTTGATTTGTGGGTATGTGTTTTAACTATTGTTAAGTAACTCACTCATCTTAGCATTGAGCTCAGTTTATAACTCACATACAAGCTTGACATCTAGAATATTAATCCCATCTCAATTGACCCACTCGATCACAATCTCTACTATCTCAATCTTGATTGTAAATCTATTACATGTCATTTTCCTAAGAAAATATTGTAGCAAACAAAGGTGCCTAGGATATTCTTTTCTTGGGGAAAATCTTGGATGTAATTTGAGCATTATAAAAGCATGCTTGAGACATGCAAATGGTCGGGGTTCATTTTCATGAGAAAATATGAGAAATCCCATCTTCCTGAGAGACCATCCGAGAGACTTGTTAATCTCTTTTGTTTTAGATTTGCATCGTGTCAAGTTGGTTGTGAGTGTACAACCATTGGTGAGCTCTAAGATTGTTCAAGAAACTTTCCCCTGCTGATGAATCTAATCAATTTCGAATTAATCTATGTTGATCTTGGGAAAAATTGTGTTTGCTTTTATTCCAGAATGTCTTCATATAGTTTTTCTTGTTCCTATTGCAATCTTGTGTTAAAATATCTTTGAATCACACAAAATATCATCCATGTGATAGTCTAGTGGCATTTGCAATTTCATTATGAGAAGAGATTTCATCTGGTAATGAAATAAACAATTTAAAATCACTTTACCTTCCTTGATTGAAAAATATTGTTTGTAAGTCTTTGGGTGTACCTTAGGCGTGATAAACTAGAGGTTTCTAATGTTTAATTGAGTCTTTTAACTTGAGCCTTCATGTTAAATTCTTGAAGATTGTGTGAAAATGTGTAGATCTGGGCCTCCATTAATGCACACCTTTTGGTTGAAGGAATATTTTAGTTATTATAAAGCTTTCTATTGTTGATTTTTCCAATTGTTGTAAAGGCTCTCAAAGATATGGCAAAGTCAAATTTATCTTGCTTAATCTCCCACCAAAAATTATTCAAAAACTAATCCTACTTGAACCACCCCTGTTTGCCCTGTGTAACCACAAATGAATAAATTCCACTGTCACAAAATATGCAGAAGCAATCAGGTTTCAAATGTCTTTAGTAACCTAAGCCTTGTTTAGAAAATATCTCCATTCTTCAGAAGTGACAACTCGTGAGAGTTGAATTGTGGTGCATTGATCATATTTTCTCAAGGTTTCCTTTAAAAAATTATGCAAAGAAATATTTACCAGTATCTTTCACCAACAGAGGTTACAAAATGGGTTCTCTTACCCTGGTTGAAAGGCACAACCTAAAATAGTGAGGATAGATCAAATCCTTTTGAAGGTGCTATCCATTTCTCCAACACCGAGTGACAAAGAGCCAGCTGAATCACCTCCCGGCTACAAAATGACATATATTGTGATTTTTCCTTCTCTCGAGTCTCTTGTCAAATCTATGATGCTGCTCGGTTTCGAGGGAGAATCAATTTGGATACCAATAGGGGTATGCCCAAGGAATCATGACTATATGTTTGGGGCTATAGGAAATTCCCTTGGTTTTTAGTGACATGGTTATATGTGTATAGGACCATGGAGTGACCAGACTTAATTTGATACTAGAAACTCAATCTTCCTTTAGTGGAGTTACACTAGTGATATTTTTCCTCCTTTAATGGACAAACATAGTTCATTTTGATTCCTATTTGGTTGAGATATCTACTAATTTCTTTAATCCACTTTCATTGAGTGACCCTCATGATGCTCTCTTATCTTCTTGGATTGGATTTGATCTATGTAGAATGGATGGATGGATTGGATTCTATGATATGTAATATGGATCAGTAGATCGACATTTATGCTATGTAATATTGATCAAAGTGGATTTAGACAGTGATTTTTATTTCACTTTTATTTTTATGATGATATTATTCACCATTGAGATGGATATGGTAATCAATTCAGGCTTTATGGATTATGTGTGGGATGGTTCACTCTTTCATAGTTATGGTTTACTAGAGGGTAGTGTACTTTGGGGTATGCAGGGAATACACTGATAGACATACAAATGGGATCCCTAATATTTTTTCTTGGTTCTATTACTCCCTTGAGGAGAGGTTAAGATATTGGACTCATTGCTTGATATGTTGATAGATATTACCATACTTAGATTCAGTAATAAACTTATCTAGAGTTATTTTAACCTTGGGTCTTAGAGACCCCACCGTAGATAAAACACAACATTTTTTCACCTTACTAAAAATTAATAAAACATAAATTTTCTTAGACATTCAAAATTCCCCTCCAAGACTTGTGGTAGGAAATTAAGCTTTGAATATGTTCATTTGGTGATGTGGGATGCCACATAAACCCCTAGAATGATTGCAAAAATTCATTTGTAAAATTTTCATCGTGTGTCTAGGAGCTCATTGCTCAATATTGCAGTGTTGGACAACTACTCAAAGTTAAAAAAATCCAGATACTTTTGGCTCTTAGTTTTAGCATCATGTCGAGATATGAAGTTTTTTCCTTCATACCTCTAGTATTTCTTGAGGAAAATCATATTTAAACTTTATTTTCAATAAAATTACCTTAGAAAATTGTTTCAAAAATTGTTTTGTAGGCCTTAACATTCCACGACAATTTGTACTTACGTTATTACAACGAGTAACTCTAGAAATTTGGCTGCCATTTGAATCCTAGTTTTTAGATTTAAGTTTTATTAACTTCTTGGCCATCTGTGTAGATAGGAAAATAGAGGAAAATTTATTCATGGTGTGTTTGCATTTGGAAAAATGGTTTTAACTTACAATTTCCTTTATTTTAAGGTGTATCATCCTTACAAATATCGTTAAATCATATAACATTATCCCTTTACTACCATGTAATGTCCTTTTTATGTTTGTTACTCTAAATTGACATTTTATTCTCTTATGCTCATAATGACACCTCATTTTATAACTTCCTTGAATAATCTACCAATTTCTTGAGTTACATGATTATCTCAATTCTAATACTACTTGTGAGTTCTTAATAGTTTGACACCAAAGAATATTCTTGAAAGGATGATGCCACTAAGGATATCCTATATGATGAGGTGCACACAAGATCTAATCCATAATTTTATACAATATAATTTACCCTACAAAGTGAATATTTATCCATGGCTATTATAACAAGGAAGAAATATTTGAGTACAATATAAGGTGACCAAGATCAACTATAAATAGAGTGGGAACAATACATGATATAAATTAAATATTCACCTTCCTGTTTCCAATTTACTAATTCAAAAACAATACAAGATGATAAGTGGGCTGCCTACAATGTCCTAGAATCACTTGAGTTATTTAAGTCAATAATAACGGTGCAACTAAATCTAAAAGGATTGACATATGACATAAATAATTATTTTTTCCTTAGATGTTTATGGTGACATAACTTTCTAGTTTTATATCACTACCAAGCAACTAGACAAAATTACGAAAATATATCATAGTTAACTAAATACACTATTCTACCATATAGTTGAATTGTAAAGTTACAAGATGAAATTTCACTATTTATTTATTTAACATACATGCACAATGAAAGGAGTTATTCTTTCTTTAATAATACAACATGTACGATTGTTAAAATAATATACATTTCTATTCCCATCCTAATTACACATTTTTAGTAAGGAACATTAAACTTAGATTTCCATCATCCATTTTAAACTTGTTTAGCTACATGCAACCTTTCACCTTAGTGTAAACATGGTCAGTAAAAATACACTGGCATGGATTTCCCCTACAACTAACATTTTTCATACATATTATTTCCCATTTACAAATGAATTCAAACACTTGTATGAAATAGAAGAGAGTAAAAATCATAGATGTAGTTTCCTTTCATTAACAAATGAGAGAGAGAGAGAGAGAGAGAGAGAGAGAGAGAGAGAGAGAGAGAGAGAGAGAGAGAGAGAGAGAGAGAGAGAGAGAGAGAGAAACAACATATTACCCACAAGCTAGTTTTACAAAACAAGAAACATGAAGGATTTCTATAGGGTCATGTAATAATGTTGATAGATTTCCTAATAGTTATTTGGCTAGGAGAAGGTTTCGTGAATTTTTTTTAATATTGCAACAATTTTATACGAGACGTCCAATTTGCTTGAAATGGCCTTGAAATTGGGTTCAAAAAACCATTTTTCCAAACTCAAACACACCATGAGTAAATTTTACTTTATTCTCATGTCTATAGGGAGGGTGAGAAGTTAACGAAACTCAAATCTGATGACCATGTTTCAAATGATGACAACTTATCCGAATCTATTTGTCGTAATCACGTGAGTGCAACTTTTTGATGAAAAACCAAATGCCTACAAAACCCCTTTGCGAAACATGTTTCCATGAATAATTTATCGAAAAAAATTTTGAATATGATTTTCCTCAAGAAATATTAGAGGTATGAAGGGACAAAAATTCATTTCTCGACACGGTGATAAAACCGAGAGCCAAAACCAAATGAAATTCTTAACTTTTAGTAGTTTTCTAACACTACGATATTGACCGATGAGCTCCTAGAAGTGTGACAAAAAAATTCTACAAGAATTCTAGGGGTTGATGTGGCATCCCACATCACTAGTGAAAAAAATTAAAGAATCATTTCCTATCACAAGGCTTGGGGGAATTTTGCATGTCTAAGAAAATTTGTGTTTTATTAATTTTTAGTAAGGTGAACAAGTGACATGATTAAATGGAAGGTAACATTCAAATTATCCCACCTAGAATATGGTTAGCCAATTATATCATCTAAGTTTTAAATTTTTCAAAAGACATAGTTTGAGAGTGTAGCTTACACAAAAGAGGTCGTAACCATTATACAAGATGTAAAGTAAATATATCCATTTTGTGCAACAAAACATTTTATTAACCATAACCCTACTTCTTTTAATAAATTATAACTAGCTCTATGAAGGGAAACTATAAGTATGAAATCATGTAAGAATTAGGGATAAAAAATCATGCATGATCATTTGAACTAGTAACTGAACGATGATTAAAAAGTGTTTATTTTTCATTCGTCTAAGAATTTTATCAAACCATTATCATGTCATACAATTCATCCCACATTATCACTATTTTCCAAGTATCTTGTCAAGTCAAGATTGAGATAGTTAATATCATTATCGAGATGGGTGGATCAAGTTGGCATCAATATTCTAGATGTCGATCTTGCCTACGAGTTATAAAGCGAGATCAATTCTAAGATGAGTGAGTCACCTACCGGTGACCAAAACACATACCCAAAAATCAACAAAACACCAAAACAGTCCTTTGACCTACCCCAAAATGGGATTCCATGGAGACATAGGTAGGTGGGAAGGTGCTAAAAGATGTTAATTACAGCTTTAGAACTACGAAGGGTACTAAAAAGGCCACAAATCTACCCAATCAATGAAAAGTTTAAAAAACATATTGAAGATAAATTTTAAAACTCCTCATGATAGCCAACATGGAAAAAATATTAAGCCACATGCCCAGAGTATTGTTAACAAACCATTTCTATATAGACTATGCAATGTCTACAATTATAACATTCCATAGCACCACATATATTTAATACATATTGTCAAACAACCGACATGCATTGTCTAAGCTTCCACAATTCACATACCTGTCTACTAAACTCTTTAACCAAAAATCCACATTTATTTATCTCCACTAGAAAACACATGTCATCTCTAAAGGAACTTATAGAAGTCTGCATGGAATGTATTTTTGTACAACTACAACACCATAATTTACCCAAAACCTACAACCATGGTATTCAATGCAATAATAGTATTTGACACGTTGATAAACATACCTTGAAGAGGTGAGAAGATTAGGTGAGGTTTATAGGTAAGGATATTGATGTGGGAAAGAAGAATGGAAAACATTGTTGGAATTAGATGCATTAGAAGCCCAACATGGCACATGTTGTTTTCAATAGGACAAAACACATTCACATCATATCTTTGCAATGTTGGAGGAAAAGTTTTGGGATATTTCCATAGCAAATAAGGGGAGAAGAAATGATGGAAAACATTGAAGACTTGGAGAACCTTTGTAGTAAAACCATTTTTGCATAACTTTAAATCATGGTGTCCACGAGAATTCCTTCCTTGGAGACATTTTGTCAAATAGTTCACGTTCCTTGCCAAAACTTCCACCATGCACCTGAAATAAAACATAGGTTTTTCCTTGATACATCCATGTTTTCATCATACATCTAGCAAAATATAACCACATAATCAGCCATAGGTTTAATCGGTGTGCTAATGATAAAAATTAGAGCTTATATAAGACACTAAGTATTGCCATGTATTTCATTAAGCAATTGAGATGGTAAAGAAGTAAAAAATGTATAGAGTTTGGTTCGATGGTACCCAAAACATTTGATGAAATTTTTCTTATCAAATTACCTTAATGGATTGCCAAAAAATTTCTTGATTTCATTTTGCAACAAAACTAAGACAAAGGTGACATAACAAGGGGGAAGGAAAATAGGATGGTTTGTTAGATTTGTACTTTCCAACTTTACACATGTTTACATTGGTTGAAGATACGTAGGAAAGTACTAGGTGTGTCATACTAGGGCACTAGATGTTCAAAAGAACACAAATTTCTTACATAAGTGATAATTACAAATGTATGTGAAGGAAACATAGTGTAGTTTAAAAATGTGATGGCAATACATTTGAAGTGCATATTAATAAATTAATCATGACTTTTTGCAAGGGTTTCTACATATCATAAGGATATCTCATCTCGATGACCATCTAACTAGTTGTCCCATCTAGATGGTTCTCGTTATAGAATCAAGGCTAAAATTAATTCTAGAAGAAGTACCAGTAAAAATGTGGAGTGCATTCAAAGATCCATTGCCTCAACTAATATATCCAATTTCATTTTATTCCTCAATTCTAGTAGTAATGAAAAGTTGACAAAAATACCTTACAAGTCCCAAAAATTCCAAAAGGTAAATAGAACTCCATTTACTACACCAAAAACAAGGGAAAATGGTAAAAAAAAAAAGATATCATTTCTTCTTTGAGGTTGATAAGAAACCTTTCTATAAGGAAGGATTTGTCTCTAAATTTATCTCTCAACATGTTTAATCACATTTGGAATATAACTCTAGGGATGAATGAAACTACCATTAAAAAATTTGTACTTAATGCATTCACTACAAATGCAAGAAATTGTGATGCAGTCAAAATTCCGAGAAAACTATAGCTAAATTGAAGTTATGTGGAAGGGATGTGTGTCAGAATGCATGTTACAAATGTCATGGGATCCCAAAGAGAACCTATTATGAATAAATACACTATTGGATGAATGGAAAGAGGAGGGAAGTAAATGGAAATACATGAAAATAGAAATAAATTTTAAGTAGTGTCGCTACTATTACATTAATATCTAAAATGGTGGAGATAAATTGTGATATATCACCATACATGTCTTGTTTAGTGGGTCAAGATGGTACTAAAGTAACAATGAAACTATTTCCTGCATGTTATAGCTATGCTTACATCCTAAAAAAGTGTAATGAGGTCCTTTCACTATTAAACCTTCCTTCAAAGTCACACTCAAATCTTAACAAAGTATGGAAAGAAAATTTATCCTATGATTAAATCAAAAAAACATCTTCACCAAATGTGATGAGTGAACAAATATTAAGAACAAACATAAAACCACCTCATGTCCAGAAACACTAGTACATATAGATCAACACCAAAAATGGCACAATGGTTACATTAAAATTTGTCATATAAATTATTATGATCATAAAATGTAATAAGAGGAACATCCTCATAGCTATTTAAGCATTGTGCATGAAAAAATGGACAAGATGAAAATTGGCATACCAAGGATGGGAAGAAATAAAAATTCAATAAGCAATGTTATTAACCTCCCCATCACCTTGATTATTATGTTGAGATATAGTCACAAAATTGGGGGTTTCATACACTATTGTCGGCCTTTTATCGAGCGAGGAAAAAAATTCATGATAGCATCATTGGATCTTTATATTAGGAATTCAATATGGTGATTTATTAAATAAAGTTCATTTAGAAACAACTGCTACTTCTCTACTTGTAACTAGATAATGCTTCAAGTGAAAACAAAAATTGTACCTTGTTTACATTTGCATCCATGTTGACATCCAAAAGGGTTTTCAATGTAGTGTACGTGAGCTTCCTTTTAGTGGGTCACACGCATAATGATATATATGGGACATTCAAGTGATTATCAAAATCATTATGTAAATTGGAAGAATTATCTTTTCCACAAATAATGGAAACTTATACAACATGTTAAGAGGGGTCTAGGATATTCTCTCCATACCTTATTTATGAATTCTATGACTTTAAGGCCTTTGTGGAACCACACCTACTAGATGGAAAGAACAAGATTGTTGGTATCAAAAACCAAATATGTTTAAGTTCCATGTTATCAACAACATTCCTATCATGGAGTACAAAACATCAATCATGGATGCCTTATGGTCTTAACTAATTGAAATATGGAAAACAGTGGGTAAGAAACCTTACTTTCTTGAAGGGAATCCTATATTTGTATCCATTAAATAAATAAAAGAGATGACAGACCTGTAGAGAGGCATTCAAACATAAATCACACACTGGTAAAAGAGTTCAAAATGGTGGAGAAACATTCTGGCTTCCAAAGATTACATAATGGAAAAATGTTTTGTGTGCCCTAAAAATCCCTTTGTTAATTGTAGCATGATGAGGAGAGATTGTTTTTGGACAAAACAATTCAGGATAGCATAATGTATGATCAAATACTGGGAGCCCCACATCTTGACATGGATAACTATTATAGTCAAAATGTCCTTTCAAATAAGAATATATATGTTGGGCCTATTTGTGATATACCTCGAGATGAATTCAATCTAGTAGTGGATGTGAATGATGGACATATGATACTAGTAAGACCAAGTGATGATAACATACCTATATGGATGGATAGGGTAGAAAAATTCTAACATAAGAATTTCACACAAAGTCTTAAGGCTTAAAGATAGAAAAATATAGAAAAAATGTACCAAAAATTCTTAAAGAAAAATCAATGGTGGCAAAAATCAAGGGAAACATCAGATATTGATCTAGACAATGTCATTTGGGCATGGACACCAAGAAAAATATGGAAAAAGAGTTAAAATTAAATATCAAATCGGGGACATGAATCCATTTAGGCATACCTTGCACAACTTCAAGAACAATAATTAATGCATTGTAGTTAAAATTGGCTAGACTAGATACCCTTGAGAGGGATCAATCCTTATGTAATTTTCAATATAATTATCCTAAAGGAATTGATTACCTATGGAAATAAACTATCAAATCCATGTTTCAAAACATGTTTAATATAATTCTTAACTCTTTTTGTTATTTATGATTTATAGAAAAGAAAAGAGTAATGACCTTATATGCAATGGAAAGTTGCAAAAGCTATGGAGTGAGGTTAAAGACCCTCAAAGCTTTCCTAACTCAACCATGCATCATCAAATTAGAGATAAACAAGAGAAAATAACATGGAAACATTATAATTTTGACAAAAACATCAAAAACTAACATGTATACTACTCTCTACTCTATGAAAGCTTAATAAAATGTGAACCTAGTTAGATTCTAAGCAATCAAATTATGTGATTATTTGTTTTCTTCAATGGAGGTGGATGGATGCAAGATGGGGGAGCTCTTAACAATGGAGTATGGCCAAGATCCAAATGTTCTATAGCTTAAAGCTATCACAAATGGTTTCTAATGCCTTTCCAAAGTGTTTGAGAGTAAAGTTGTAAGTCTGAATGGGAGGGGTGACCCTTCTATTTATAGTTTTCCACTTGGGAGAGTTTAGAATTTGGGTGCATGTGGGACTAAAGCTCTTTTAGATTAGATTAGGATAAACATGTTTTAGGCTTAGTTAAGATTGGTTTAGGCTAGTTAACTAGGGTTTAGGCTAGTTAAAATTGATTAGCAAGTGATTAGAGACTCATTGAGAGTTGGGAGGGGTCTGGATAACCAATTGTGACTGATAGATAGCCTATGAAGCCAATAGAAGTGGTCTAGAGAGAACTAGGGAGATTTTGAATGGTCAAAAGGAGAAATGTTTAGCTAATAAGAGAGATATTAACCAAATTAGATTATTATAGGAAGAATACGACTAAGAAGGTGTCGTAAATGGGCATCCGAGAATGGAGTGAAGAATGGGGAATTAACGAAGTATCATTAATTGACTGAATTGGATGAAATGCTAAGTGTAAGCATATTTTAGGTGTCTCTGAGACCTCTAAGATCTAAAAATTAATTATCTTATATAAAATTAGTTCACATTATCTAGATTATCTTCTATTTTGAAATGCCTATCAATCGCTAAGTTCTATTACAATGATTTCCATTTTACAAATTGATCAAATAAATGTTAAAAATATTTATCTCAGTGGAATCTAGGCTTATGTAATTTAATAGCTGCTAGGTATACATAAGTTAATGACCACTAGGATTATGTAACTTAGTGCGTACTAGGATTATGTAACTTAGCGACCACAGGATTATGTAACTTAATGACCACTAGGATTATGTAACTTAGTGAATGTTAGGCTTATGTAACTTAGAGGTTGTTAGGATTATCTAACTTACGACCTCTAGGATGATGTAACTTAGTGGCCTCTAGGCTTATTTTACCTAACAATCGCTATGATTATCTCACCTAGTAACTGTTAGACTTGAGTAAGTTAGAAACCACTAGGATTATGTAATTTAGTGGTCACTATGCTTATGTGTGGGAGTGTAATAATAAAAAAAATGATATCCTAAAATAGTGAAATTGAAATAAAAATCAGAATTTAGAATTTAGATTCGAATAGAAGTGAAATTATAATCCATTGATAACAACATTAGAATCTAATAATAGTAAAGAATCCAATAATAATGATTTTGGAATCTAATATAGTAAAATTGGAATCAATAATAGTGAATTAGAACTCTAATGAGTCTAATAATGAAAATATTGAAATACAATATTACTACTAATAGAATCCAATAATAGTGATAATGAAATCTAGTATAAACAAAACTGGAATCTAATATACACAAAAAGATGATAGATTTCTACCAAAAATTATAATCTTGGACTCTAAATTCATTGGAATATGTCCATATTTATTTAAACAAGTGTTTTTATTACTAGGAGGAAAAACCTCTCCCCATTTTTACATAACATCAATAGTTGAGGAGATATATTCATTTGAAGTTTCAACAAAATAAAATTGAAGAAAAGCAAATAAGACAAAAAGACACATATTGAATAAAATTGTGATATCTCCCTTATTTCTCACTGAAAATAAGAATTTAAAAATGTTCTAGAAATATTACAACAAGAATCAACAAACACAAAAATGTTTGAAAATATTATTAATTTTTTTATTAATGGAAAATAGTTTTGAAGGGACTATACCCTAATACAAAAAGGCTCAAAATCCAGATAAACAAGAGTAAGTAGCAAAAAAGGATCAAGATCCAGATATTACAATAAGCCAAGTAGTAGTAAAAAAGGAACTACTAAGTGAAAACAAAATAAGTATAGAACTACTATAAAGTAGCAGTTAAATAGCAACCTAACAACAACAAAACAACATCCGAATTATAGCAAGACTACTTTGAAGTAGTTTATTTCCTAAAATCCCTGTCGATTCTTGATTTAATAGTCTATAGTGAGGTAAATAATGCTAGATTTGTGACATGAATAGGGTCATTGGCATTCAGTTGGGAAATCATCTGGTCCCTTTCAGCATCAGTGCCCCAAATGGCTTCTGAGATACCACTGAGCATGGTAATGCTTCTAACCTGTTCCAGAAAATCACAAATAGCCCTGAAAATTGAGATGTTATGATCATGTCGTTCCTTAGAATTCCCTATTCTGTTGTCCAGGGAATTCAATTTCTTATAAATTTCATTTACCTGTTCTTCACCAATTCTAGCATCCTCATTCAATTTTATTTTACCCCTTTTTTAATTCAATTGATGCATGTTCTTTTTGAGATTCTCCAACTATTTTTCCATGGTTTCCATCCTGTGAAGAAGATTCTTCTTCTCATTTTGAGTGGTGTTTCCTTGTCCTGTAGTGCTGATGTGCAAAACATATTGGGCAATTTTAATGTCCTTATTGCTCCCGAGAACTCTACCAGAGGAAGGGTGCAATTTGGAGAAGGAAGGATTTTTAGTTCTGATTTTCCTTTGGCCAGAGATAGTGATTGGGGTGACATTAGGAATAGGGTTAATGGGAGTGGGTGGGATGATGGGAGTAATAGGTATGGTAGGGTGATGGGTAAGGTAATGTCTATGAAGGAGGAATATTAGTCCCTGATGGAGGGGAATGGCCGGGTGTGATTTTGGAATTCAAGTATGGAACGCTCCATTGAGTTTAGGAGATAGTGTGGGAAGCAAACAAGAAGGTTTATCCTAAAATGGTTTAGAAAAACCAAATGCTTTGTGGGTACTGTGATGTATCTACCTTCAAGGGAAATAAAGTGAACCATCATCTTAGCAATTTCATCAAATGGCTCAGGGATGGAATTTACCTTTATACCTGTCATCATGAATTGAATCTCCTCCCTTGTTTCAACAAAAAAATTATCTTCCACATTTTTATCCACTCTCTTATTGAAAAATTTGATTCCATCCAAATTGAGGCCCGTGACCTCTACAATAAGCTCCTCTGTTATCAATACACTTTTCCCACCATATTTTACCTTTCATTCTTTCCAATCTGCAGAAATGTGTAAGAAAATGTTCTAATCATGCCATTGGATCTTCTCAATGAAATTAGTGATCCCCCTAGTTGTAGATAACTCCACATCTTTACATTCTCTTTCCAAGTAGGATCACAGATTAGGTTCGAATTAGCAGGATCTCCCCCATTCTTCCACCTCTGCATGAAGACTACTTGAAACCAGTAAAAAAATTGTTTATGTCTTCCCTAATCCACTTTTTAACCATCCATCTACAGACCCATCGGGCATGCGAAAGTTTATGATTATAAATGCATGTACTCCTCTCACATGTGCTAACTTGCATTTCCAATAAAGCAAATGAAATCTCATAAGAGATTCTACATGGGATGTAATCTATCACATTTATCTTTGATGATAGAGTTATGTACTTTAATGGGGGTATTTTCCTCATAATACCAAGTGGTGAAGTTGCTACTAATTCCATAATTTGCCAAAGTTTCTGCCACACTATTACCCTCTCTATAAGTGTGGCCAATTTTAAAATTATTGAAGGTATGACAAATATTTATAGACTCCTGTATAAAATCCTTAATTATCCAACTAGGAGGATAAATATTATTTAAATGATTTATTACGTTCAAGGAGTCTCCTTTTACAATAATGTTCATAATATTACATTCTTTAGCAAGTCTTAGGACCCATAAAGCTGATAAGGCTTCAACATAATGGTTGGTCTGATGACCCATTCTTCTTGCATAAGAAACAATTAAACAACCTTTTTGATCTTGTATTCTTCAAATTGAATGCATGCTAATGATCATAAAATCAGTGATAAGAACATGGTGGGACAACTATCATGTTGAAAGATTCAATCATGTAAGAGTTGACTTCATAAGTGAAAAGAGGTAGTTCAATATAGAGTTTTAGTGTTTGAATAAATATATTCCACATTTGTCTCCTTGGAAAGTGGAAGAAGTAGTTAAATGCAAGTGGAAGAGGTAGTTCAATATAGAGTTGTAGTGTTTGAATAAATCTCTTCCACATTTGTCTCTTTGGAAAGTGGAAGAAGTAATTAAATACAAGTAGAAGAGGTAGTTCAATCTATAGTTGTGTTTAATTAAATTTCTTCCACATTTGTCTCCTTGGCAAGTGGAAGTAGTTAAATGCAAGTGGAATAAGTAGTTAAATATGGAGTTGTAGTATTTGAATAAATTTCTTCCACATTTATCTCATTGGAAAGTGGAAGATGTAGTCAAGTATTGCCCAAGATTATAGGTAGGTATTTCTATAATCTTGGAGTATTGACCAAGGGATGAGTTATAAATATCTCTCCAAAGCACTCAATGCAACAAAGTGGTAGAAGATGAATGATTTTTGTAACATCATTTATGATTAATAAAATATACAATTTAAGTATCCTCGTAATAGCTTATGCTTATTTTATGACCCAACTCTAAGGGAAGAGCAAGGGCCCACTCTTACCCAAGGAGGAGGATGGTTTATTTTTTAGAATAAAATCATTATTGTTTACTTAGATTGTTTAAATCAACATTGTGTTTTATTTAGCATTTTTTTGTGAAGCTTCACTTTCATTTGTTTATTTTTAGTTATTTATTTCATTTTATTAGATTAGATTTGATTTTAGTTATTTATTTCAATTTGTTAGATTATATTTTCTTTTAGTTATTTATTTCAATTTGTTAGATTATATTTAATTTCAATTATTGAATTTCCTTTCAAGAATTTTCAATTCTAGAGAAAATAACTGTCAAATCGTTATTTCCTTTAGCCCCTTTTGCAGATAGCCTTGGACACCACCTAGTTTTGACATTATTTAATATTAAATGATGAGGATTGTAATAACCATCATCGGATGCCGAAGCTATGGTGGAAATTTTTGGTGTGAGTGTATTTTCAGTTGTTTTATTTATTTTTAGAGTTATTTGATGCAACCTAGAATTTACTAGTAAGATCCCAGGTGCGTTGGCACATCACTCAACCTAGACTAAGTGCTCACCTGAAGCACACAAAGGTACAGACCCCTCTTTAGGGTTTTTATTATAGGGTGTTAGCATGATGAATACTTAGAACATGCAAATCCATAATCTGTTATATCGTTCTATAGTGCATACCGGATCTATATCTAAAGAATAACATAATTAAATGATATCCATGATAACATCAAAAAATACAAGAACCAATTACACATAGGATTTATACCCCGATTCGGTCAATTACCTCCATTATATTAAACATGAAAATTATACGGAAGCTTCTTATAGTAATGCAATTTTATATCCATGTGCGCATAGATCGATAGTGTAATATCACAATGATCCAGATCCTTACATACATATATCTCTCCTACTACTTAGTTTACTATATATTTATAAGGGTGGGGAATTTCCCTTCACCACTTATCCAACCCTAGAATAGTTTGCATGTTGTTAATAGCCACACACCCTTTATAAAAATAGCCACACATACAAGTGTGCTAACAATAGAATTCCTTTAGTTAATTGGTAGTGGAAAATCTATTCTCAGCCCATATCCATGCAAAACGATCTGTAGACGATCCTAAAAAATAACCGCTATGTGGAGCGTAAGTATTCATCTTCTTTATGTGCTCCGCACGCCATCTCCAAATATAGATCCTTAACTATGAAAATGGTGAGTCCCAAAATATGAACTTATCTTCCACACCCTTGTTTCCCCTATCCTTTTGTGTCTTTGAACATGCCCCTATTTTCCTACGCGGACCTATTGTGTGCCTTCTGCTAAGTATTATCTACTCAACATTACCCCACACTAATTACATTTCCACCCTAGAAATGGTTGTTTTCAAAATAAATCAAAGAATGTGAATGGGAAGAATAAGAAAGAATATTATGAATAAAAGAATTTTGTTACTCGCATCTTCATTTGCTTCAATGGTAAGGATCAAATCTGGATACTCTTCTTTTCTTGTTTCTTCCAATGCCCGCCACTCGGTGAGTGATGTTTCTTATTTTCATGGGATATCTACAGTGATAGATTCTAGCTCATCTTGTGCAATTTCCCTTTCTCATTCTCAGAAGACCAACACAATGTTATACATTGCAGTCATTTGTCCTTCTAACATGTCCATCTTCTACACGATGAGTTTCCTAAGCTCATATATCCATTCCTTGTGTGGTTCTTGTGTTGTAGTAAGGGTTTCACACTTCTTCTTAACAAGTGCTAACATTTCTATGTGGCCCGAGTCTCATCCTTCATAGCTTCCAGGACTTCATTATCTTACATTATGGTCTTTGTCTTTATGACCATGTCATGCGCTGTATAAACATTCAACGCTTAATCTACTTTCTTGAGCTCTTCCTGCAGAGTTTGGAGCAATGCTTAATATGTTGCAATCTTTCTAGCCACTGAAGCTTTTTCCCTTTCCACCTCCTGTGCTGGATCTTTGGGTGCTGGCATGCACACGGAGGTCCATCCTTAAGAATAGGTCCACCAAGGTACGTACATAATGCATCAGCTGAAGGGAAATTTTTGGTACCTTGGACTCCAAGTGTGGCCTCTCTTTAAGGACATGGTATCCAATCTCCTCAGTCATGTTGATAAATGCACTGTTCTTATTTTTTTCTAAATCCTTCTCCTACTTTAGGCACATTATTTCCACTTCCTTGGCTTTGATTTCCTCTTGCACCGCCCTTATTCAGGGTAGCCTTATCCATGTTTTTATGTGCCACCTCTCTGTTGATACCTTTACCAAGGCATTACTTACTTTCTCATTAGACATAATAGTTGGCTTTACTATTATGTTTCTATCCCTGAGGCACCTTCTTCAACCTCATGGATACACATGATTCTTCAAATACATCAAAATCTATCCCATCCATGTGTGTGTATGCATAGACCATGAAAATCGCTTCCTTATGCGCATGGTCATCATATCCTCATCCATGAGTTCCCATCCATAAAGTTCCATTGGTGCCACCATGCTTTGAAAATGTGTGTGGACAATTTTACCTATGTCCTCAACGTAGCCTATGACTAGTGCACTATATTCCCCACTTATTCTTCTAGTTCTTAGACCCTTTGGAACTGGTGCACCAAGATTTGGAGTTGGGTCCTCTATATCCTAAGCAAAGTTGTCTAGTCCCTGCTTCTTCCTCCATTACATTTTCTTCACCATCCTTCACTCCTTCATCCTTATTTTCTTCCTCCTGTGGCCCTTCCATGTCCTCTAGTGGTGTAGGGGATTCGGTGTGTGCTCTGTAGAATCTTTCACCTCCTCACTCGGCCAATTTTCTTATCTTATTCTCTACCGTCTTCTTCTAAGGTGAGATCTGGGTGACCTCCATAATGACTATGGAGTAGCACCTTGGGTCCTCATCCTCTTGAATACCCTTCTTAAGCGGCGTTCTCCTTGGGCTGCATATAAGTCGTCCTCCCCTTCTTTTTGTACTGTGGTGGAGTAGACGCATGCTCATCTTATTCCCTATCTGTTGGCTTCCTTCATCCCCTATTCTCTAACCCACCACTATCTTCTCACTCATCCTCTTCTTCATCCACTAATACGATCCTTGTGGGTTATGGAGTTAGCACATTCTTAATTGTATGCTTCCCCTTTGGCGGTCCCGGGAGCATAAATTAATTCTCTACATACTTGTTACCATCCAACTTCAGATTAAGTTGATGGTATAATAGCGTGGTTCCACTATCCCCGATTGCCAAACTCAAAAGATTCATGCTTATCATATATGAAATCAGCCTCTCAACATAGGTAGTCCACCCAGGTATACATAAGTCTTTCTCGGGATATGGTAGCCACAATATACCTTTTTCGCAATAAAATTTAAACGGAGTGCATCATAAAAATGATGAACTGATGCCTAGAAGTAACTCTATGTGAATTCATATGGTAGTTTACACCAAGGGCTCCAAGTTCCATATTTCATTGCAAAGCGCTATGGTAAAGTTCTAGTATATTATGAACTATACGCCTTACCTACCACCAAAGGAAAATCCTTAGGTATGCGTCATTCTTCCTCAAACGCCACGCAGAGCCTTTCATACCACACTTCTACTCTCTCTGCTTGAATGGTCCACTCATAGATCCTTCACACAAGTACTTTCCAAATCGTTCCACAAGTGACTTGTTCTCCATAGGGTACTCCCATATTTTCTCCTTTGGCCCATTTGGTATCCCAATTTCCATGTACACCGAGACAAAAAAATCACACCAAAACTAATATTCTCACCGTGCATGCTTCCTCCATAATGGTCTCTGCAATGTATATTGAAATATTGTAGATGACTCCCGAGACATTTTCTTCGTAATGTGTAGCCACATTGTATTTACTTGTGACCATCTTTCTTGGTCATTTAGCTTCGTCACTAAGTGTGTGGTCGCTTGTATAACTAGATACTTCTTTAGCTTGTCAATATCTATGTTGCGTAGAACCTTTGTATATCCTAACTCCTTCCTTATCTCCAGGATAACGGATTTTTTAGTTAGATCATTCTCCATATCTACTCTTATACCCTTCAATCCTGTCACTATTGAAATCAATGCGACTATAATTCTTATTCTATGGCCTATAAAATAGAAGAAGTCCTTGTGTACCCTTCTCATCAACCATTGGTACAAGGGTTCATATTTACCAAAGTATGGAGGCTCATACAATTGGTAAACTCGATCTTTTTAATAACTTCTCTCCATCATCATCATATACTAGCATATTCTCTGTTGTGCACTTATTTATCTTAGTTCTTAGCAACACATCCAGCTATTTGTTTTTGTTTGATGTGTGATGGTTATAATCACTCGATTTTACACTTTCTAATGTGGGATTCGCATTCTTGACCCATAATCATGCCCTCTAGATATTGAATTTCTAAAAATTACTTTTCGGAGTGATTTGACTTCTTCTTCTACTTTCTTCTTTCCCTTGGCTCTTGTTGTAGGTGATTTCTTGACGCCATCTTAAAATCTATGCTTTATTTCCTTTGTAATGAGCAAGTCAAACCCTAGCTTGAATCTTTGTGCCCTAGGGAAATTTTGCATGACCCGACTCTTCCGTCACTTATCTACTTCACTCCAACCCTTCACCAACATGGACACAAGATTCTCCTGTGCACAGATCTACTCTTCACGTATGATTTCACACTTTCCGCACCTCAACTCGATTCACATAGCTCATTCACACTTTTATATTTCAAATTATCATAATCAAAATGGTAAGAATGAACTCACTTTTCCCCCTTATATAAATTTTCAAATTTTTGATGCATTTATTGCTCCTTCACCTACCAAATATCCTCTCATTTATTGACCAATTTGCTTCTTTCTGCATGGTACATCTTCACGCCCCAGCTATAACCTTCTAGTGTGCCTTCCTACCCTCTAGTCACAAACTTCTCTTGATGCACTTCCATGCATCCGAGTACCTCATCGATGAGCTTCCCATAGGTCGTTTTCTTGGCCTCGTTTACCTCACGTTATACTATCCCTTCCTTCATTTTTATCTCTAGTCACTTTTTAGAATAAATCTTTTGACTTGAATACTTGAATATGACCCGTAGGAGCTTATTCCTTTCACCTTCATATTTCAACCATCTTGTACCTGGATATCAATAACCACCCCACACTAAAAGTATGTGTAGTCCTCTGTTCATAAACATACTACAAATAGAAATTAGCTTCATGTGTGTAAACGTGCGTATTACACAAGAATAAATAAATTGACAAAGCATAACAATGATGAAGGAAATACATTAAGGGAATAAAAATTGAAAATCTAATCTAAATGGTAATACTTCCTTATTACAAACACTAAGAAGAATTATTTATAGTAGGGCTTCATCCTACTCGTTAAAGTAACTAGGGTAGTCGAGGTTCCATCAAGCACTTATAACTAGAAAGTGCATGTTTCTAGTATGTAGGTGATGAGATATGGCCCCAACCAGTTTACCTTGAGTTTTCCTCGATGGTGTAAGAAGTTAGAGTCATAAAGAAGCACCATTTGTCCAATCCCAAACTTCTTATCATAGATGTGTCTATCATGTCATGATTTCTTCCTAGATTTCTCTTACTTCGATTCTCGATGGGCTATTTCTCATCGCTCATCTAGCTTGATCAGCTTTTCAATCCATTTGTCTAAATCTTGCTCATCGGCTAAACCTCTAGCGTGTGTAATACTCAAAGAAGGTAGCAGGAATTCCAGAGGGTGAACGAATTCTCCGCAAAACAATAACTAAAATGGTGTGTCCTTATTTAATCTCTTATATGTTTTTTATATGCTCAAAGCAATGCGAAACCTTATCATCCCTATATTTCCTTCCAACATCACAAATCTTTGACAATGTCTAGCTCAAAATTTTATTGAAAGCCTCGGTAGTTCCATTTTCCTAAGGATGATAGGGTTTTGTATTATGATGTGTAATCATTATTTCATATAACAATATCTTGGTTGTCTCATTAAAAAAATGTGTGCCCTTATCACTTTTTAAACTTAACGGACATCCATACCTTGTAAGAACATTTTCCCATAAAAATATGGCTGCGGTAGCTCTGTATACAATCTGCGGTAGGTACTAATTCTACCCACCGTGTAAGATAATTTGTGCATGTAATGATGTAGCGTGACCCACTTCTACGCATGGATGGAAAAATAGGACCCAAAAAGTCTATATCCCAATTCTCAAATGGCTCTATACTAGGAATAGGCCTTGAATGGCATCTCATCCCTAAAACCTGGTTTTCCTCGATGTTAACAATGATCACACACTTTGCAATACACCTTACAATCCTTATATAAGATCTCCCACCATAATCTAAGCAAGTAGGATCTTACACGCATAGCATCACCCATATAATGGCCACCTACAATTCCACCATGAGCTTCCTCCATAATTGTTGTGCGCTCATACTCCAATACACAACGATGTAGTACTTCATCTCTTCCTAATTTGTATAGGTCACACTGATCAACATAAAATGTGTTGTGTGTATAGAAAGTTGTTTCTTTTCTAAGGCATTCATGCCTTCCGGTGCCAAACAAGTTTGTAAAAAGACAACAATGTCTTCTAATTCGATAGTGCATGTTGTAACCTATATAAGCGTGCATCGGGAATTGTTTCTTCAATTGCTTGTGCTTCTTCTCCTAAATGTATTATGGATAAGTGGTCGGGCCTAGAATTACTTTTCCCTAGTTTGACCACAATCGTGAACTCAATTCTTGAAATAAGAGTACCCACGTGCATATGCACCCATGTAAGATGGGCTTGTTTACTAAATACTTCAATTACATGTGATCTGTATAAAATACAAATGGTGTAGCTAGTAGGTACTGTCGGAATTTATGTAGCACATAGATCATTGATAAATCTACGTGCTTTGTAGCTGTATAATTCTTCCCTGTAGGAGTCATCTTTCTACTAGAAAAGTAGATAGGATGATCTATAATACCTTCTCCAGGCTGAGCCAACACCATGCCAATGGTCATGCCAGAGGTGTCCACATGTACATGAAATGGTTGGTCCCATGAAGGAAAACATAGAATAGGTGCGGTAGTAAGTTTCTCCTTTAATGTCTCAAATGTGTGTTATTGCGATTCTCCTTAGTAGAATGTACCTTTTCCTTTTAGTAACTCCTCCAAAGGTGTGAAAACTTTGGCGTACCCTTTTATGAATTATCTAAAATACCCTATGTGGCCTAAGAATCATGTGCACCTCACTCTGGTTAGTCGAAACTTCCATGCCTTAATGAATGCAACCTTAGCTGGATCAACCAACAAACCTTCCTTGTAGATTATGTTCCCTAACAGTATTCCAAATGGTGTAGCAAATATGCACTTCTTGATTTTCAAAGAGACTAAACTTTCTACATCATTCAAACATTAAACATAGATTTTCGTAATGATCCTTAACAAGCCCATATACTATTCATTCATTTAGATAAACTTGTAAGAAGTTATGGATAAAATATTTAAATTCCTAAACAACTATCTACGAAAATATAGAAGGCATGTTCTTCGGTCCAAAGGGCACTAGAATAAAGAAAAATATGCCCCATTCAGTAGTAAAAGTGGTCTTCTCCGATCCTCCTGGCAATCCTAACTGATGATACCAAAACAAGCCATCTCAGTAAATGAATAGATTTTGTGTCCTCTACAATGCACTCCAGTATTTCCTCGGTGAATGGCGTAGGAAAGAAGTCTATCATACATGCAAAATTCATCTCCCTGTAATCCACACAGATTCTAATCGACCATCCTTCTTGATCATCGATCACCATTGGACTAACCCATTATGAATTTTCCAAGGGTATGATGATCCCAGACTTCAACATTTTGTTGATTTCTTCTTTAAATTTTTTGTGCAAGTTGGGGTTCATTCTATACGGTCTCTTTATAATGGGGCGCACACCTTCTTTAATCTTTATTCTCATCTCCCCAGTGTGATTCATGCACTCCTTTAAGTTCATGATACCCCAAGGGAATAAGTCTTGATAATCCCGTAGTAACTCAATGATTTTTGCCACTTCCGAGTCGACCAATAGTCTTCAATTATGGCCTTCTTAGGTTTATCCTCGATCCAATATTTACATTATTTGTCCTCATTGGTTAATGATATGTGTGTGTGTCCATATATGCATTGTATAAGACCTCGCACATTCCTGGTGAATGATCGACATCCAAAATTACTACTTCCCCATCATCCACTAGGTAGACCATCTTTCCTTTTCCTTTCTCAAGGCAAGTGCACTTAAGTAAGAAATATTCTAGCTCTTCTTCTTCGTCAAAAATTTCTTCTAGCCCTATCTCATCAAACAACTCCTGAATGAGTTCTTCCACCTTTGCACTATCTCCCAGAGTTAAGCACTTGAAAAATTGTAATGCCTATTCTACTAGAGGTTTAAAAGAAAAGTATTCAAAACTCTGGATCATTCCTACAATCAAATCTTGCCAATGGCCATTTTCTCTGTGTAGCTCAAAGCATATACATACCAAGTACATGCATAACCCCGTAGAGTGGAATATAATTTATGCACCAAGAGTTAAGGTGGTAATGCTTCTTGTCCCTCGGTCCAGAGTAGTCTCTCACTATTGGATATGGTGCTGAACAGTTCATGACCATGATAATTGTTGATTTTAGTAGGGAATTGCTATGTAAGAACCGAGTGGTCAAAGCAATCTTGATTTCCCTCCATTCCATAATATTGTCCCTATGAACCACCCACCAAAGCCATGCTTGTTATCTTCACGTAGTATGTATACTAACATATTTATTCGTTCCTCCCGACTTTTCCAATGCTCTTCTATGGCGAGTACAAATATTGTAGGATCCCCTTCTCCAATGTACCAAGAGACAACATGATGACCTATATTCCTAACACATTGAATAATTTTCTTTCTTACAAGCATGCTCCTTACCTTGCGCCCAACCATCTCATAAGTTCCATGTGCCCAATTATCACAAGAAACACTTGTAGTATCAGCTGATGACTATGCATATTCCCACTATAATATGGCTTCTTTTAATGGCTCAAGTACCTTTGGGTCTCGAATGACACATACATAGATTCTATTCAGATCTTCTTCACTCAATGGATCAACATAGGACACATACTTCCCATCCATTAAAGGGATGATTAATCTCTCCTCTTTGTTCTCAAAAATAATATAACCCTTATTAAACCAAAGATCAACATTATTTGCATAGCACCAAGGGCACCCAAGTAAAGATGGGAAGCTATCTACTTCTGCGAGTGCTAACACCTCAAAGTCCCTAGTGAACTTGGCTCCCTATATAGTAATGGATGCATCCTTCAAAACTCCAATGGGAGTGGCCTTAGTTCAATTATCCATGAACATCACATTCAATGATGGCTGTAATGGAGGTCTTCTCATCTATACCCATGCATCTAAAGTAAGAAAATTGAATTCCACGCCTATGTTAATCAATATATTTCTCAAAAGCCATCCATCCAAAATAGCATTCAAGGTGATCTCCTTATCATAATCCAAAATATGAGGCGGAAGATTGGAATGTAGAATTTTCGACCATTTTCAATGCCTACGCGTGGAGTATTCCCCTTTAGTCAATTCCCTAATAACATAATGATATTCTCATGTCGTAGCATCTTACATATTTCCTTCGATCCTCGGTGTTCGACCGAACTGTATCTCGCTGCCTTCTTTGGCTCCACCTTATATTATTGTTCCTTTAAACACTATATTTCACCTTGAATGTTCCCGAGGACTTCCATAATGTCTTGATAAACCTCCTTCTAATGTTCTAGATCTGGATATCTTGCATGTAAAAATTCCACTTCCATAATAGTGGAATTCTATTGAGATGCCTCCCGTAGTGTGAATCTTTACAATGTGTAGTAATCTTGATAGGTAGTACTTCCTATTTTGAGCCAACTTAGGCATCCATTGATTCTTCACAATGTGTTTTATCCTTACCATCCCTGCGCCTTTGTTCTCCCGATTATGCTACTTACTAAGATGCTCATACAAGTCCAAGAACTCCTCATAAGCTATGATTATTTCTATAGAAAGAACAAGTAATATTTTGAGGACATTCATGCCTGTAGTGGTCAGGAGATCCATATGTGTAACATGTTCGCGAGGGAAGTCACTCCTTCCACCACCTCGGCCTCTACCTCCATATCCTCCTCAAAATCCTTGACCTCTGCCATGACATCCTTCAAAGTGCCCTTCATTCCATTCATAACATGCTTGATTGTGATCCTAATGCTCACCCTTTCCATTAGAGTTATATGATACCCTTTGTCTATTGTACACCAATGTTTATTGTATCATAGATCGACCAATCAACTCGCAGTTTTTTCGAGTATCATGAGTCGTGGACCGGAAAATATTATAATAGCAAGATACGTTCTTTCTTATTGCACGTTGCAACAATGGGTGATAAATAACATTATGGTTTAAATGACATATCTCACGGTCCAACAAAGATTGAACACACTGACCTGCGAGGACAACTATCCTTGGTGTGCCCTTCTATTTCAAAATTTATACACCAAATCCTTAACGCATTTCATGTGCTGAATTTTACGATAGTTTCTCTAACTACTTTACCATAGCTGTAATATGTGCCTCTATGAATGGGCTAATGCGGTGTCAATACTTCCAAATGCCTCGGCATGCAAAGTTTCCTCCAAAGACTTTTGCGCAGATCAATGTATGTATTATGTGAGAGTGCTCTTCTAAATGGTGTAATCAACCCTCTAACAAGACATTGTGCATGTTAAATTGCATGAATATCATAAGAAAGTTTAGATAATGTAGTCTTAAAATGGGCATCATACTCCCCGACACTCTCATTAGTGCCTTCATTAATATCCTTGAGTGTGTTAATTCTCTTCTTCTTGAACTCGGGATATGAAACTCCTTAAGGATGACATCTTTTAAAGCTGCATAATCTATGCAAGTTTGATTGGTCAAACTTCCTATACCAACTATGTGTGCGCCCTTGTAATGTAGTGGAAAATTGACTTTCTATATGTTTAGATGATGTAATCCCTTTTGCACACCACAATATTTTCACATGTGTACATGTTCACTCAACATCTTCGATGCCCTGTATTCTCGAAGGTGAAGAGACATTTCCATTTAAATATTCTAAAGCTAGCACGGACCCTTTCCACCCAATCCAGCACCTCTTGTGTTACCTCTACCTCCAGAACCACCTGATCCACAAGAAATAGAGCCACCTATACCACTTGATCCCCCACCTATAACTGGAAATGGACTAGAAGAGGTAGTTCCCTGTGTCCCAATAGTTGTACTGTATTGAATCCCTACCATATGTGAGGTAGTACCACTCCCCATAGTGAGTTTGAAGTTCTACGCATTCATGTTCTATATAGATGATGCACCTGAGAAGGTACCTCCAAATAATAATAAAAATGTTTTTCCTACCATAGCCGTACTTTCCCCGACTTACTCCTCTTCTCCTACCACCCAAACTAGTGTGTGAATACTTATTGATTACTAGATACCGAGAAAACCAAGCGCAAGGGTGAGGTTTTCAGGAAGGTTCAAATGTGTGCCTACGGCCTGGTCATTTCTATAGGTGCACTTCCATGTGAGGCCGAGGAGGGTTCCCTATCATGCTTTCCTAGATGGGGGAGATCTAGATGCTCTAGCTCCATGCTTCCTACATGAGCTGCAAATCCTTCACGAGCCATCTTCCTCCGCAATGCCATCCACTCTATAATATCACATTATTTCTCTATCTCCCTCTCATGTGCCTTATTATACTTGAGTCGCCTCTCTTCTCTCTACCTTTCTGCCACTAGGTCTTCCATCTTTCACTAATCTTACTCCTGCTCCCACGCATGGTGGGGTTTAGCTAGCCATAGGTTTTTCTTCCAAGTTCAAGAGTTACCATAAGGATCTTGATTACTAGTGGAATGCCTTGTAAATAGGTTCCCTAGGATATAGAAAAAAAAAACTCAGCTACCTCTAGGCACGAATAAGTGGAAATTGAGTATTCCAAGATGTAGCTGTTCAAAACACCATGTATCCACAACGTGATTCCAAATCAGATCAGCATCATAGAGGGTCTGAAATTATTCCCGCATCTAGACAGTGGTACGATACCTCCAATTTCATTTAGACACATACGCAACTAGCCACTCATATAGCTTCTACCGAAATATAGTAAAGAAGCTCTCATATAAGTAGTCATAAAGATTGTTCATTTCCACCCATGCGCGTGCGTTGAACTCGAGATCTAGTGCTACACCACCATGCGTATTCTTCTTCTAAATCTATAATCCACTCCTCAACACTTGTTAGGGTCAACCAGTATGTCTTCATCGCATACCATCCTAGAAAAATCTGAAAAAGAGGTCCCGAAAATGGAACCAATGATGCAACCTAGAATTTACCAATAAGATCCTAAAGGCGTCTTTGGCACATCACTCGGCCTAGGTTGAGCACTACTAACCCAAAGCGTGCAAAGGTACCAAGTCCCTCTTTAGGGTTGCTATTATAGGGTGTTAACATGATGAAGACTTAGAACATGCGAGATCCATAATTGCTATATCATTTTACAAAGTGCACACCTAGATTTATATCTAAAGAATAACATACTTAAATGATATCCATGATAACATCAAAAACATACAAGAACCAATTAAACATAGGATTTACACCTAATTTAGTCAATAAAATCCATTATATTAAACATGAAAATTATACTGAAGCTTCTTATAGTAATGGTATTCTATATCCATGTGTGCACAGATATCGATAGTGTAATCTCATAGTGATGCGATCCTTACATACATATATCTCTCCTATTACTTAGTTTACTTCATATTTATAAGGGTGGGGCTTTTCCTTCACTACTTATCCAACCCCAAAATAGGTCACATGTTGTTAATAACCACATGCCCTTTACAAAAATAGCCACACATACAAGTGTGATAACAATAGACTTCCTTTAGTTAAGCTGGTAGTGGTAAATCTATTCTCATTCCACATCCATGCAAAACGCTCTATAGCCGATCCTCCAAAAATAGCCACTATGTGGAGCGTAAGTCCTCATATTATTTATGTTCTCTACATGCCATCTCCAAAAATAGATCCTCAACTATGAAAATGTCTAAGTCACAAAATATGAACTTATATTACACGTGTGTTTCCCTATCCCTTCGTGCCTTTGAACATGCCCTGTTTTCCCACACGGACCTCTTGTGTGCCTTTTGCTAAGTATTATCTTCTCAACAAAATTGTTTCAAACATTGTATGCGGTGTGTTTCTGTTTAGACTTGTGGTTTAATGAATAAATGGGAAATTCACAATGGGGGACCATAACACTAATTCTTCATTTCCATTTTGTGTAAAAATGACTAGATTCGAGGAAAATTCCTATGACATGGGTAGTTTCCTATGTTTTTCAAGATTAAGTGGTAGTGGTTGAAAATAATGGATACAATTAAGAATGCTTTGTTCTTATGGATGTAATGTGAACTATTTTCCTAATTTTGTGTGAGCATCTTCCTATGTAAACTCTTGATGTAAAATTTTTGTTGAGAACAAAATCACCAAAGTGTAAGATATTTCATGAATCTTGAAAAGTTTTGTGGGAGTTCCATAAAACCAAACAAGGTGGATAGTTAATGGGTCTTATTCACATCTAGATTTTTTGGTAAACCTATTTAAAAGCATGGAAGGAGATATTATTTCTTTGTATCAAGGTCATGAGCCATGGAAATTGGCATGCTAAAGGGGTGAGCATACTATAGTTGATATTGTGATTTTTTGTCTACTATGTTTGCGCTAAGGGGGATGTTAAGAAATCTAGTGTTCACATGTTATTGGGTAATTATTGTATAATAAATATTAAGTACGGTGCATAGTTAATTAATAACATATTATTATTATGAAATAATAATTCTTTTTTTTTACTATATGTTATACATGAGTTGATTTGTTTAACCAACTCATGTATATATGAGAATTGTTAAAAAAGCCTCCTTAATAATAGGAAATAGTCTTCATATATAAATTTATTATGTCAGATGAATAATATAAAATATTTTGTGTGAAATAGAATAAGTTATTTTTCTATGTAATTGTTCATACCGAAAACACCTCAACATTCCAAAATTGTCCAAATCACCTTCACATCAACTAGTTGAATAACTTGGTCTAGTGTCAATCACCGAGGTGGCCTATAACTCTCTCCAAACATGTTTGATATCTCCAAAAATTCCTAAACTATCCCAAGCACCTCCAAATCAACTTGATGACCCACAAGTCTAATTCTAGTTGTCATACAAACCTACAAATCTCATTAACTTCCACTCATCTTAGATATCTTAACAATCTTATCTAACATACCTAAATTGTTCCAAACAAAATCTAAATCACCTAGGTGAACCAAAAATATAGATTCGATTACTTAGGAGACCTAAAAATATCTCTAAGATTATTAAAGATCTCCATAATCTTTCATACCATATCTAAATTGTGCTACATAACTTCAAATCACTTAACCCACCAATCTAGTGCCCGATTCTGAAAGCGACCTCAAATTCCCTCCACACTTCTTAGAGATCCAAAACCTTGTAAGATCCCTAAGCTAGATCACCTAAGCTATCCCAATCACCATCTAATTGCAACCCAAATCACCCTACTAATAAAAACTTAATCATCCACAAATCACAAAATAAAAACCCTTATATCACAACTAAATAATTCTTAAATCACAACCCAATCACCCTCCCATCATTACCTATTCACCCCCTTAATCGAACCCAATCATCCTCAAATCACAACCCAATTTTTATTTAGGAAAGTATGTTATGTAAGTTAATCATATACAATGGTAGTATACAAACCATTTTTTCTCAAGAAAATAATTGAAGAGGATAACACATTTGAATCCATAGAAATTTTCTTATTTGTCTACATGTAAAATATGGTGAATAATTAATGCTTAATACATTTCAAATGTGGTATATACATATACACTGATGAAGTTGTATTTGAAATGATTTACATGAATGATTATTACGTTTTTCTTGGAAGGACGTAGAAATTTCATCACTAGCCACATCATGTTGTCATGAAAATGCATAGAATTTGGATGTAAAATATGAAGAGATATAATTTTAATTCGTTTAAGGTGGGGAAAATTTTAAAAGGCCTCTGGGAAATTGGAAGAATAAAATCTATGGTGAATATATTTGAAACCACTTTTGTTGGAAAGGAGAATGCCCCCGGGTGTGTGAAACATTCTTATCACACAATAAAGAGATGCTCAGTCACACGACAATAATTTTCTTTCTCATGACATCAATTTTCTTGACGCATGTCAATTAAGTCTATGTCATACGAAGACAAATTTTGTGTCACGCAACAATAATATTTTTAACGTGCATCGTTAAGTCCCTATCACACGACATAAAAATTCGTGTCACATGATTACAAAATATCATTGCATGAAAAAATAAACCTTATTGTCTATCTCTAACCTTTTACTATCGCTCATCTCTAACCTATTACTATCGCTCATCTCTAACCTATTGCTATCACCCATCCCTAAAGTTGTTTTTTCACTTGTCTATATCCTTTTTTTGTCACATTCCCATAATCCTTTCTTGTTGTGCATCCCTAAACTTAACCCTAAACACTATTAATACCCCCTCCCACACTCATTTATCACAATTATCACACCTTTTTCCACAATTCTTAGGGATCACAGGCCACATAAGTTTCCAATTCAACTTTCTCAATACTCATAGGTCATACATGTTTCATATTCAAATTTTTTAGTACTCATAGGTCATACATGTTTCTTATTCAACTATTTCAAAGTGCTCATAGGTCACAAAGGTTTCATATTCAACTATATTAGTGCTTAACTTCATCATGACATCATGGCATCTTAGCCTGCAAACCATCTAGCATCTACCCAAGATCTAATATAAAAACATTATTTTCCCACATATTAATGTACTCTCACCATTGAATGAAACCTACAAGAATTAGGACCAAGATTGCGAGTTCGAAGGACTAGTTAACACTCCATAGTTTGAGATAGATGTCTCCATCCCTGAACTACCTCTAATATTCATAAAATCTAGTAGACAACAATTCATTGTGAGTTTTCTAGATCACATATTCAAATTCATTGTCAATCATAAGGATATTCATTGATTGATAGGAATTCCTTTTAAAAATTTCAGCGTTTTAGAACCAAATCTACTCTTAATGAAGTGATAAGACTTCCCTCGAGTCTAATTACAATTTATAAGTATATGGTATGTGTTGTAATTTTTCTATATTTATGTTTTTATTTAACATTTTAATTTTTATATAAATTGTGTTTAATTTTTATTTAATAATGAAATTTTTTCTATAAAATATCAACAAAGCAAGATGAGTATTCGATGTACTGAAGGATTCACAAAAAAATTTTCTTCATACCATGATAACATTTTTTCAAGCTAGAATTACTTTATAGGGTAGGCAGGAAGATATTCCTCATTGGTTTGTTGCCTACATTCTCACAACCATCTGAAAGGAAAAATTTGATTGGTTCACATTCTTATCAAATAAGATGAAATCTTATCTTACCAATGTTTGAGTTGCTAAAAACCCAAGTTTTTCTTCCACAAATTATGTCCTTGCTCTTTATTTTGAGTCATTTCATAATTTACAAGATGAACCCACTCCTACTTGTATAAACCAAAAGCTAAAGAAATTATCCATTTCAATTCAATAACAACGGGTTAGTAAATTATACAAATTGTGTTTTAATTTTTATTTAGATTATTCACTTTTGTTTGCTTGATTACCTTATGCAAAAAAAAATTTCCACCTCAATTCCACAAAGAACAATAACATCAAGGGGAAGAGGTCAAAAACATGTTGAGGCGTCGGGAGATTCACATCCTGACATGGATGCCCAATCATGCCCTCTCAATTTCAATTACTAAAATGAAAGAGAAATAATACCACTAGTGTTAATCATATCACTAACATTATTGGTTTTTTTACATTTTAAATTTTTCATATTTCTTTGTTATTTACCATTTTACAGGGACTTTGGACTACCCTCCTTTACATCCTAAAAACCAATACCATTATCACCCATATAATCAGTTCGAGTCACATCCATTTATTTAATCGGTCTGAAGTGCAAATTATTTCACCACCACTCTGATCACCTACACAAACATTTTAGTTGCAAACCGCTACATGTTCTGTTTATAAAGGTATATAATTTTAAGTTTTTGTAAATTTTAATATTTTTATATACTTTAGTAATGTTTTTGTTTTTGATAGTGCACGTGTCTCCATCAGTTCAAATGATTCCAATTCCTCCAACACCATTTTGACTATGACTTCTAGCAAGAGGGGAAAAGACCGTTGGTAAATGCATGACACTTCCAGCCCCTAGTGGGACACTCAACATTGTTTCTAAATTTCCCAATCTCTCTTTCAGTGGTGTGCCTAGTACAACATGAAAATCTATTTTAAATCAAATTTCTTTAGATGAAGATTATTTGGGCATTGATATAAATGACCTGACAAGTTTTTTTGATATGTGTGGTATGATTCAGGGAACACAGGTATGTTTGATGTATTTATTTTAACATTCTTCTATATCAATTTCTTGTCAATTTTTATTTTTCAATCACTTTTAATATCTAAATTTATTTTAACACATATGTTAGATGAGGGAGCACAATGAAAAGAAGAGGCCTCCTAAATACACATTTCCCCAAATATTGATCCTTGACTCCCATCCTATCCATCCTCTCCAGAAAATGACCAACAAACTACATTTTCTTTGGATAACTTGATTGCTAATGATTGTGATGCCCATGTCAGAGAATTTATTCTTCCTAGTATAAATCAGCTCAAAGAGTGGGAGATAATTCATAAAGTATTATTATCAACCCAAGTTCCATTTCCATTGAGTTCATTGGATGCTTTCAATAAGTGGTCATGGGGACACACAAAGCTAGGGGTTAAACTTCTCCATATGGACCAAACGGAACATAACGGGGTACTCTGAATGCGGATCGGTTGGTAGAAATTAAGGACCCAAGCCCACCCTTATGTCACACTTAGAGAAAGTAGTCCTCAACCACTCCAATTCATAGCTATGGTATAATAAAGCGTTTACCATCCACAATTTATAATGGGGTTTAGGCGGATCAGTTAAGACAAACGGTTGAGTCTGGATCTACCCGGTTTGAATCCCATTAGGCACAATCCCTTGGGGGTGGTTTATTAGTAGTGGCGGGAGTTGTATCATTGGTAAGTTGTTGTGGTAATCGGTGGTGGAAGATGTTACATCATTGATGGCCATGACCCGTGGTTTTGGTGGTGGTTATCAATGGTGGTAGTCTTTGCATTATTGGCATTGGCTATGGTGGTGGCTATTGGAATATAATGATTTAGTGGTATGGCCAACCCTTAATTAATATGGTTCCATCACTATTATATATAGGTTAAATATTTAATAATATGAAATACTTTTCTATTATTAAATATTCATACCTAGATAATATACATTAGGTAAGTATTTAATAATGTGAATCATTTATGTTTATATTTATTAAATACACTCACCTAGGTATATATGTCAACCATTTTAGGTTGAAAAGGTGGGTCGGGAGACATAGCCGATCACCTTATATAAAAAGGACTTTAGGTCCTCATTTGATATATTCGAGAAATATATCAAAGGTGTGCAAATCAAGTGATTTTGTTTTACCCTTGGTAAATAGGGTTTTAAGGAGGAGGTGATCTTACTAGATGTAAAATAAGTTCTCTGAAGTAAAAGGTTATTTTCAAAGTGGTTTTTACCTTATTGAGGTTTTCCACTATAAATATTGTGTCACCTATGCTATTTATTTCCTGTAAGTATTTCTTTATTTACTTATGTTATGATGTAATGTTTATTTAAATATTTATTCTAACATTATATAATATGTAAGTTGATTAAATCCATATTTATTAAAATCCTCAAATTTTAACATGGTAACAAAGCAAGGTAAATTAAATAAATTAAAATGAAATGTTTTATATTTTATTTATTTAATTTGTATGGATTTTTTCAACCAACTTGAGAAAAGTAAATTAAATAAATTAAGCTCAAATATTTTGTATTTTATTTATTTAATTTTATGCATTTTTTTAACCAAGGAAAGAGTAAATTAAATAATTTAAGATCAAATATTTTGTATTTTATTTATTTAATTTGTATGAGTTTTTTCAACCAACCCGAAAGGGTATTTAAAATAATTGGCCCTTTCTTTCCATTGTGTGACCTAAAAGTTTTGCTTTGTGAAGAATTAAGGTGAATTCACAGGTGGAAAATTGAAAACTTCTTACCTTCCGTGAAAACTTATGTACATGTAAGGGTAAAATATTTGAAATATTTTTTTCTATAGTTTTAATATGTGAAAGTTGAATTTTGTCATGGTAAATGAAGGAGAAGCCAAAGCTCCATCAAAATAGGAGTTGAATTTTTCCATTGGAAGCGTGAAAAATGTTCTCCTCTATAAATTCTAAGGTTTATGTAGAATTTAAAATTACATGGCACAGTAAATGTTTTAAATATTTTTTTCTTGAGGAGCCCTCGTAATAAGGGTTATATGTGTTTTTTTAAATTATATATACTATAGTTTATAATTTTTATAAACTATATTGTGTTTTTTATTTACATTATATAAACTATATACCTCTTTTTAAAAAGTGAATATATTTTTACATTATAAATTATAATAGGTTAATATAATGTATTAAAATATAATCTCCTTAATATTACATAGAAGAAAAAAATTCTGGAATTTTACATTCGGAAATAAAAATCAAGTTTTGACTACATTAAATTTGATGGTCAAATGACCATCACTGCAGAGATCAAACATAAGGTAGTATGACGGTCATTTAGACCTCAAATTTAATCGACCGGATCTTGGTCTACCATTTTTTTCCAAAAATTTGAATTTGTTTTACATTCTTAGGGGTTTCTTCTTCACTTCTATATGGTCGGATATTTTTTTATATAAATCACGGGGTATAATGCAAAACACTTTATATTGCGGTTATTATTTTGATCATGGGAGGTTAATTAATATGCATTGTAATGATAGAATTAGTTATGATTAAATAGTTTATGTAGATCTATAAAATTTAGATTTGTTTCTATTAAAAGTGTTGTTTTTTTATATAAATATGTATCTAACTTTGTGGTACATTGTATATTATAATGGGGTGTGTTTTACAAGGTTTAGGAAAATAATGGCATCCAGTTATTTCTTTCTTGACAAAACCAGATCCTAAATGGAACCAACTACAACATTTGGAAGATCAGGGTCAAATTAGAACTTATGGCAAGGAAACTCTGGACAATTGTTTTTGGATCTAAGGTTTCTCCCACCGATCGTCAAACAACTGTAGATAACATGAATGCATTCTCACAACGAATGCAGGAGGCTCTTTCCATGATTTTACGCAATGTGAATGATGAGTACCTTCTACACATTGGTAATATCAAACATCTGAAAGAGGTATGGATGCAACTAGAATCCATGCATGAAGGTACACATTTATCTAAAATTATTAAATTAGTTTTAGAATTGCTTACAACTCCTATGAAAGGAGATGAAAAATTACTTAATTTCTTATCCAAAATTAAAAATATTAAAGCACAATCAGATGGATGCGATTGTGATTTAATTAGTAAAAAAATTAATCTACTTTATTTTTGAGTTAAATATTCATGAAAGATTTAGGAACTTTATTTCTATCTTGAGCTCTAAATATCGAACAAAAACGATCTACTTATTTAAATACCTTGAGTTCACTTTTGATACAAGAAGAGAAAGTGATGATGAATTTTGAATCTAAAGAGAATGCCTCTTAGGAACTTCTTTCTCAGAATTCAAAGTTCAAACCTTGCAAGCCCTTGTCAGATCAAAAATTTAGATCTAATTCTTCTTTTGTTGATAAGAAATTTTTTTTTTCTGATCAATTACACGTGTTATCTTTAGTGGTAAATGTCACAAATTTGGTAAATTTGAACATAAAATGGAATATTGCAAAACTAATAAACCTATCCATAAAAATAAAATAAAAACTATTTATTCTAAGTACAATTTAAGGAAAAAGGATAGCTCTAATGTTATTCCTAAAGCTGTTGCATTATATGTTGTGTTTTATTCTTCCTCGATTTTGAATGGATTCTAGATTCGGGTGCATCAAATCATATGATTTGGTGTTTCAAATTCTTTCTTTGATGTTGTGAAAATCAATGAACATGTGTATCTTGGTGATAACTCATCTTTAGAAGCAATAGATAAAGGAAAAGTAAAATTTGTTAATGGTGTGTTGAATAATATTTTATTTGTTCATAAGCTAAAAAAGAACCTTTTATCATGTTCTCAATTAACTCATGATGGTTTGTCTATTCGAATTTTGAAAGATACTTGGTATATCAAGAATAGTAATGATAATATAATAGTTGAAGGAATTCAAAGAAATGGTATGTATATTTTTATGATTTTTATTTTGCATCTTGTTTTGTTTCTCAAAGTTTGAATAATTCAAAACTATTGCATGAAAGATTAGGACATGTTAATTATCGAAGTTTATATGAAATGACTAGATATAATCTTGTGAAAGGTTTTTTTTTGTTTTCTTCTTATCATGATGTGTGCGAAGAGTGTTTACGCTCAAAACAAAGTGTTAAACCCTTTCACTCACATCTTGAAGAGAGTTCCTCTTCCCCACTAGAACTTATTCATAGTGATGTTAGAGGACCTCTTGAAGTAGCTTCATTAAATGGTTCTTTATATGTTATGACTTTCATTTATTATTTCACCATGATGATTTGGCCATATTTTCTTAAAAATAAATCTGATGTACTTGGAAAATTTAAGGAATTTAAAGCATCTGTTGAAAACTCTTCAAATTATAAAATTAAGAGACTTAGAACAAATAATGGGGTTGAATATGTTAGATAAGCATTTGAAATTTTTGTATTGATTGTGTTATTAAAATAAAATTAACTTATCCTCATTATTCCCAATCTAATAGTGTTACGGAACGTAAGAATAAGACTATTTTAGATATGGCTCACACTATGCTTCATTCTGCTAGTCTTCCCAAATTTCTATGGGTAGAAGCAATGAACACATCAGTCTACATTCTAAATAGGGTTCCCACCAAAGCTATTCATCTTTCAACTCCTTTAGAAAAATGGTCAAATCAAAAACTTGATATTTCTCATCTAAAATTTTTTGGTAGTCCTGCTTCTTTATACATTCCTAAAAAGAAAATAAATAAACTTAATATGACTTCTTTTTCTTATGTTTTCATTGGATATGGTATTAACACTACAGGTCTAAGGATTTACAACCTATAAAAAGGGAAGTAATTGAAAACCGCAATGTGGTGGTTTTAGAAAAATACTTTTGTTCATATGATAATGGTAAAGATGTTCCTAACTCTATCAATATTTCTAATGATGGTTATGATTCTGATAATGAGAATATAGTAAATGGTCATGATGATGTTTCTTGTGTTGATACTATAGATGCTTTTGAATCTCCTAACTCCCTAGTTAAGAAACCAAAATGGGCTCAATATATGTTAGAAATTTCTAATCCTATTGATCTTAGGAAAATGACTAGAAGCCATCATACGTACCATACATTAATGACCTTATATGAACCCGAGCCATAAAGTTTTGAATAATAATATTCTCAGGATGAGAAGTGGATCAATGCAATGTAAGTTGAATATAATGCCTTAATTCAAAATCAAACATGGAGTTGGTTCCACCTCTAGAGAAAAGAAGTAATATAGGGTCTAGGTGGTTATACAAAGTAAAATATAATGTAAATATGGTAGTATTGACAAACATAAATATAGACTTGTTGCTAGAAGTTTCACTCGAAAACTGGTATTGATTATGTTGATACATTTTCCCCTTGTAGCTAAAATGAGTCTTGTTAGGACCTTATTTTTAATTTCCGCTCAATTTGGGTGGGAAATCCACCAAATAGATGTGAAAAATAATTTTTTGAATGGTGGTTTAAAATAATAACTTTATATGTCTCAACCTAAAGGATTTGAATAAATTGGTAAAGAAAACTATGTTTGTAAATTGAGAAAATCTTTGTATGGTTTAAAGTAAGATCCTAGAGCTTGGTATGCAAAAATTAGTTCTTTCTTTAAATGAGTTATGATTTGTTAATTATTATTCTAACAATGATCTATTCATCAGCAAGAAATATCACACATTATCATTGTTTTTATTTATGTTTATGACCTACTTATGATGTGATAATCTTGCTTTAATTTGTAAAATTAAAGAAAAAATGAAATGATACTTTAAAATGACTGATTTAGGTCTCTTACATCATTTTCTTGGCATGGTTGTATTTCAAGATAAATATTTTATTGTTGTTTCTCAAACACACAGTATGAAACCAATATAGTGAAAATTTTTAACATGATTGATTGTAAATTGATTTCTACTCCTATGGAAATTGGATGAAAATTGATCCTAAACTTGCATGTGAAAAATTTGATCCTACTTTATATAGGAAATTATTTGGTAGTTTGATATATCTAACTATCACTGACCAGAGAATATTTCCTATGCGGTAGGAATTTCTTCTAGGTTTATGCAGGAACCTTATAGAGATCATTGGAATCTAGTAAAAGGATTCTTAGATATATTAAAGGTACAATCAATTATGGGTTGCATTATACTAAGAAAGAAAATGTTAACTTATATGAATTTTGTGATTACGATAATGTTGGTGATGTATTGGATAGAAAATATACTTTGGTTATGTGTTTAAATTTGGTGCAGGTGCCATTACTTGGTGCAGCAAAAAGCAGCCAACTATTTCTATCTCTTCAATAGAAGCTGAGTATAGAAGTGCAATGGAAGCTACAAAAGAGGCTCTATGGCTAAAGAGGTTGTTTAATGAGATAAATATGAAGGATCCACGCAATGTTCCTTTGTTCTATGACAACAAAGCACCATATATCTTGCACATAATCTAGTACAACATTAGAGGATGAAGCACATTGAGATACATATACACTTCATCCGTGAGAAGGTGCTAAGTGGTGAGATAGATCTCAAGTTCATGCCGAATGAAGAGCAGGTTGTTGATATCTTCACAAAGCCCCTTAGTGTTGCAAATTTTTTTCTACTTTCGTGAAAATCTTGGATTGTTGGAGTTTCCATTGAGGGGGAGTGTGCATGACAATGACACCTCCTAATGGAACTTGTTTTTTGTAAAAATACCTTTGGGAATTTATAAAAAAGACCTTCGGGAAAGTGTAAAAAGACCTTCGGGCATGTATACCTCATTGAATTCTTTTTTAGAAATAAGTGTAGAAAGATCTTAAAGGTGGAATTTAGTAAACTCTTTAGTCTTATTGGTTTTCTTGGTAAACATCCAAGTATAAGCATATTATTAAGGAGGTCCTTACTTATAAAAGGATCTTATATGCTTGGGTTCAATAACCTTTTATGAGAACTTGTGAGAATATGTAAAACTCACAAATCATATTTAGCCAATAATCATGGGATGATCTTTGGGATTCCAAATCTTTTTGTACCAAAAGGTAACTTGAGTATTATGAAGGTGTTATAATTCCTTCACATGACATGCTAGCCTAAAACCTTTATGGTTTAAGGATTGTAAATCATATAGTGTACCACGGCAGGTAATCTATTGGCATATGTTATCCCATTTAACATTAAGGGGAGTATTGGAACATAATGATTACGTAATTGCAGCCAACCCTTAATTAATATGGGTCCATCACTATTATATAGGTTAAATATTTAATAATATAAATTTTTTTCTATTATTAAATATTCATACATAGGTAATATACATTAGGTAAGTATTTAATAATGTGAATCATTTATGTTTATATTTATTAAATACACTCACCTAGGTATATGTATCAACAATTTTAGGTTGAAAAGGTGGTTTGGGAGACATACACGATCACCTTATATAAAAAGGACTTTAGGTCTACATTTGATATATTCGGGAAATATATCAAAGGTGTGCAAATAAAGTGATTTAGTTTTACCCTTGGTAAATAGGGTTTTAAAGAGGAGGTGATCTTCTTTGGATGTAAAATAAGTTGTTTGAAGTAAAATGTTATTTTCAAAGTGGTTTTTACCCTCTTGGGGTTTTCCACTATAAATATTATGTCACTTGTGTTATTTATTTCATGTAAATATTTCTTTATTTACTTATGTTATGATGCAATGTTTATTTAAATATTTATTCTAACATTATATAATATGTAATTTGATTAAATCTATATTTATTAGAATCCTCAAATTCTAACAGTGGCCCTAAAAAATGATGGTGGTAGTATATTGCATCATCGGTGTTGTCTTTTTGGCGATATTGGTGTTGGATTAATTGTAATATCTTGTTTGATGGATTTTTTTTTTGGTAGGGCCCCACTAACCCTCTCGGTTCCTATCTCAGGTCAAAACTATTTATAAAAAAAAGTCCTAAAAAAAAGTCCTAAAGTATTAATTAATGAAATAAATAATTGTTTTCATAATCACAACAACATGGTATACTTTTTATTCTTATATTCAAAATCATTCGGACTAAGATTGATATCTTCTTGAACCAGAACAAGTCAAAACTGTGACATATAATAATAACTATCAAGACAATGTTTTAGATATAATTTTAAATTGGTTAGAGAATTATAATGCTAAATCTATGCATATTACAAGAAATTGTCGAAAAATAAAGATCGGTGGAAATTGCCAAAGCTAAAAGAGGTAAAGCTAGACTTATAAGTATTATGAATTACAACATTCAATTTTAAATCATAGTTTTATTAATTTCAATTTTTAATAATATGTTTGAATTGATCTCAATTTTTATTTCGTTGCAGTCAAAAATGAAAATTTAAAAATTCAAGCAAGGATCCTGGAAGTTCACTTGGATAAAGCTTGGAAAATTTTATCCATGAAAATTCAACTTAAGAAAACTATTGTTTTTATTAACAAGAAAAATAATACGCTGAAGTGGATTATAAAAGAGAATGGCATGAATGCCAATATGTTTTTCTAGACAAAAGGTAGTTGTAGGTCTATCTTTGTTATTCCTCGAATATGCTTTAAAGAAAGATGAAGCAATTGTTAGTAACTTAAATATTTTTGCAAAGGATCTTGTCAATTTTGGAATTCTTTTCAAACAGGGAATAATGTATGGAAAAGTGACATAGAAGTCACAAAAGAAAAGGAAAAGGAAATTGGGAGTGGGGAAGTTGTTTGAGTATATAATATATGTGTATTTGTTGAAAAATGTTGACAAAACTTTAAAGTTGAAAAATGTTTAAGTTTGAAACTTGAAATTTTGTTTAAGTTGAAGTTTAAGTTGAAGAATATTGTCATTTGTCTACTTTTATAATAATTTCATTTATTTTTTCAACAAGATATGCTTGCAAGTTGTAATGGTTTTCATGGAATCTGGTTATGTTAATATACAAGATATGTTCATGAATTTAGATTATTTTACATGCATTTAAGTATTATCATGCAATCTAGTTAAAAGTGTCATGGAATGCAATGATAATAGGATATGTATAGAAATATATGAAATGAATTTATATTAGGTTATATATAGGAATATATAGATTGTAAATTGTAATGATAGAAAAATATGTATGCAATGCATTTGGTAAATCAAAAAATACTAAGTATGCTTTAATGTTAAATGTTTAATTATTTACAATGGTATTATTAGTATGTAAAATGTAAAATATGGAAGATGGATAACTCAAATTGTCTTTGATTCATTATAATTTATTTATTATTATCTTACATATAATTAGTATTGGGAACTATTTCTAGTTGTTCTCATTGATGTCAAGTGTCACATTGGTGTGGAAGGGTTTTTATGTGATTTAGGTGTCTCCATGAGGTGTCATCCACAAGTGTTGATGAAGGTTGATCGGTACTTTATATGGTGTTTAAATAAGCTAGTATGGTCTAGTGAGTGGTCTGTAAGGTGTTTTCATGATCAATTCATGTGAATTTTGTGTTAAGTTAGGTCATTTTAGGCCTTATCCTAGACCTGGTGCATGGTATATGGCTTAGTAGCATGAAGTATGAGGAAAAGTAAGTATAAGAATTTTTAAGGAAGCTGTAACATGTTATATCAGATTTGAAAGGTCTACAAGGCCATAACTCATAGGTATAATGAAAATTTTATGTCCTATTAGAGCAATACTATGAGGACAATGCAAGTTGACATTGGTGATTCATGGTGTATGGAGAGTGTTAAAAATGGAAAAGAATTGATGAGAATTGGAGATCATCAACCAATTTCTATGATTCTCTTTTCAAGTTTCAATTCCATGTGATGAGTATTGTTGAAGATATTGAGTTTTTTTCCAAAACTAGGTTTTCAAAGGTGTGTTTTAGAGCTAAATCTTAACTTTCAGATGCTCATTAGGGAGTGTGTTATTTTCATGGGGACCCAAGATTTTGGGGTAGTTGATTAGGTAAGATATGAAGATTTTTACAAGAGTAATGAGGTGGTTGGATCATCACTTTTTATGAAAAATCGTTAAGAATATAAACTAATTTTTAACCCTCATGAAACCATAGCTTTAGAGGAAAATGAGTATAGTGATCATGTAATAAAATGTTATACAAAAAACTCAAGGAATTATTTAAATCCGCACATTAGGATCATAAAATCTCACCATACTTCCGAAGATCTTGACCTTGAGCTAGGTTCACACCCTGCACTCTTATATGTACGATCCCCACTTCACCAATTTTTAGGTGCCCCATGGGCCCCTGGCTACATGACATAACTAATCGAGTGGGATTTAAACATGATTATTCGCTCGATACCAAATATAATAAAACTATTGCACCAAAACCTTGAGGCATTAGATAAATCCACACACTAGGATCATAACAGATCCAAATTGATTGATTTGAATAAAGTGATGATTGGAGGTTATATAGGACTCCTCCATATTTTCTAGGTGTGATTTAGAGGTTTTGGTTGTATGTAGGCCCTAAACAAAAATTCAAGTTTATGAAAAGTTTCATTTTTACAAAAACATTCCATAGGAATGATTGACTAAATTACCATTTATTGAAGAATGGTAATTTTAATACATTAACTTGATGGTTTAAGGTCATGGTTGTGCTTCTAAAGTTTAAAGTGTTCCCTATTTATGAGGACTAATTTTTAGGAAGTTTTAGGATAGGTTTGAGAAATGGGAAAATAATAGTTTTAGAGGTGTCATAGGTAGACTTACTACTTGGTTCAAATTTTTTCATGTTTATGATTCCAATTTATTTACAATGATATATCAAATTTAAGTGTTTTATGAGAAATGAGCAATATATGTCTTCATTCTTGAAGGATATTTTTAGGGTGTTTGGTTGAGTATGGTCTTAAGTGAGTTTCATGGTGTGATGGTTTTTGTAATGCGATTCATAATCTCTGGATATTTTTGAGGGTTTTAAAAACATTTATAAGTGTGTGTCATGCCTTGGTGAAGTATTTTTAGACCTTTTTCACTCCTTGGTTAACAAATTTCTTGTTTTGGGGTTTTAGGACTTGTTGTATCCAAATGGATATTTTGGTAGTTCTTGGTGATAGTGGTGACCTACATGATCATATGGGTGATATTTTTATCATGTTATTATGATTTGGAAAGTAATTTTCTATATTAAGTCTGACCCATGTGTTTTCTAATGAAGAGATAGGTATAAAGGCAAGTTAAAAGGTTCATTTGTGCTAGTTGTGAGGGATAGTGTTTGATGATCTAGAGGGAAGAGTTTGGAGATTGAAGGAGGTATTAGTTACCATCATGAGAAGGATAATATGATGTTGTAACTTACCAAAGTGATATCAGGTTATGGAGAGCTAGGTCAAGTGTAAAATCAGCCTAGAGGAAGAGGGTTTTGGATAAAAGACCTAAAATGGTGTTTTGACAAAGATAAAAGGAAAGGGTGAGCTTCATAGTTTCATATTCAGTTGTTGTAGAAAAATATAATAGGTGAAAAACATATTTTGGTGGCTTAGGTTGTGCTTGGTTATATTAGGGGTTTTAGCATCCTTGTGGGGTTGTTTCCTCACTAAATAAGGGGTTAGTGCTCCTTTTGGGGTTGGTTTTCACAAAATAAATCTTGTGTAATCTTTAATATTCACATAAGTATTTATTTTTTTAATATAAGTGTATTTTCAGTGCGTTTTCTTCCCCTTGAGGATTTCCCACATATATCTTGTGTTATTTTACATATTGTTCTTCGTATGGTTGTTCAATGGTTAATAGGAACACAATGATTAATGAATGTTGAATGTGATGAATGAAAAATAATTTAATTAAAATTATTGAAGGACTAATTCACCACCTCCTCTTATTCCATTATGCTTCCAACAATTAGTATCAAAGCAAGGTCATTCGAATTAAGTTAACCACTAGAACGAGATAATTGAAGCACAATTATAATATGTATTTAGGATCAAAATGAATAAAATCCTCTAATCAAAATGCATTATATTCTTGGTGTTTACACTTCGATGTCTAAGATTCCACCTTATTTAGCTCAAAAAAATTCTCATGAAGGAGATAATGTAAGTTTTTGTTTTGTTCCTAAAGTAGGTTTTCCTAAAGGGGAAGATGAAGAAATTTAAGATGACTTAAGAGTTAATCTTGAAAGTGTTTCTAAAGTATTCAACCATAAATAATATGAGGAAGATGTTGATAATGAATTAGAAGTAGAGTTTAAGGATTTTTGTATGTGATTGAATCCATTAGAGAAGATGTGAGTCATGAAACCCTAACCATAGAAATAAGCTATGAAGTGATACAAGATTGTCTTTAAGTAGAGATGACAATCCATGAGAATAAAATTAGGTTATTTGATACAAGGTTGAGTGAATATAATATGTAAAAGAGACTTGACACTTTAAGTGTAACGAAATATGCAAAGTTTGAAGGTTATCAGAATCTGGTTACAAGCCAAGAAAGGCACATATTTCTAAAGATAGCATCGAGGTTAGTCATTTCATTAAGTAAGACATAAGTTTCTTAATGAATAGTCATTCTTATTCAAGAAAATTAATCATATAACTATAGACAAGTTGAGGAAGGAGTAGTATTATCCAAAGAACTAAGGAAGAGAAAATTTTATTTTCTCATTGTTCCAAGTGCATAAAAGTATGCTTGAAGCTTTGTAAGAGGTTATAAATAACTACATTTATATAAGAAGGTTGAGACTAGTATGATAGATGGTTTGAGGTATGTTAATGTCTTTAATTGCTCCATATAATTCATAAGGATATTTAAGAAGATTGAAAATATGTTGATCCCTTGAAGGTTTTCCTTGATATGATTGCAAAGGACTATGTAAGGCATCTAGAAGTGTGTTAATCATGATATCAAAAACCAACATCTTTTAAGGGTAATGTGAGAATTTTTACGGAGATATATGATATGGATATTGAAGTATATGCGTATGTTAAGAGGTAGAGTAATGTTATTGATAGTTTCAGTGAGAAACGAAACTCAAAAGTAGAAAGGTAAATTTGTTTTGAAATATGTCATGATCCAAGGAGTGTGCACAAGTTTCAAGAAATGATAAGAACATATTAAATAAGGCTTGTCAAGTTTGAAAGTTGATATGTCAAGAAGACCTCTACAAAAGTATGTTGTACATTGATGAAGGTTTGTAAGAATAGACTTCTTATTTTAATAAGGTTTGTTGTATCTAGGTCAAATGTGTCATAGTCATGTATTATAGAGTTAGAAGAAGTGTTGACATCATGAAAGTATGTGGGTATTAATTTTAAAAGCTCTAAATTTCTTGAAGTTTACTAAAATGGTATTTACTTTCCACATAGAATGATCCGAGTTTTCGTTTGGAGATATATGGATATGTAGAAGTGTGAAGTTCATAATTGGTTTCTCTATTGTGAAAGAACAATGTAAGAAGGGGTTGAAGTATTGAGTTGGTGTTTGAGATCTATATGGGTTTGTATCATCTAGAAACAAGGTTAGAAATCTTGAAAAGACATGATGTTCTATGTTGGAATTCAAGTTTTTGAAGGCAGGAAACTACAAGTGTGTTGTAGGCACAATAATGACATACATGATAATAAAATAAGCTATGCCATGCTTGTTCAATTTTGTTCCTTTATACATATGTCTAAAGTGATATTGATAGCACTGCCAAGAGAGGGTTAGCTAATCAAAGATGCATTTAAAAGGAATGAAACTGGTAAGTAAATTCTCTTGTTTTGTATCTCTCTTCCAAATGGTATTAGTTTAGAGAGGTTATTTTTGTTGATTAAATGTTTCTACCAAAATAGCATATCTATGATCTTAATCAGATGTCAAGGAATTATATGAAGTCATGGTCAACACAATGAATTGTGTTAGTAAGTTTCAATTATGGAAGGATATTAAATCGGGGCATGAGAGATGAGTGTAAAGAAGATGTAAAAGTTGTTGAGCCAAATATATAGCTACATCAATGTACCATAAAGCCAAATGAATTATTGGCTTGAAGTTATTAGCATGAATTTTGCAAGAGACAGTGAGATATCCAAATTTGGGATGTGTGATCTTAAGTTCAAGATTGAAGATTCATCAAGAGTTTATAGGGTGTTGAAGGTTTTTGACATATATATTGGAATCTTGAGGTGTTTCAAGACCTCATTTAGGAATGATATGCTCATGAAGATGATTACATGTAGTTGTGTAGGTTGATGACCATAATTTTCTCTTGGAAGTTATAGTGAAGAATGTAAGTATGCTTTCTATTTGCGTGTGTGTCATGACTGGGTATATAATCTATAGGGAAGCCTATTAGGCTCTTAGGATATGTTTTGACTATTTTAAAGGCTATAAAGACAATACTTCATGAGTATGATTGTGTGTATTTGGATGAAGTTCTTAATTTGCACGATAATCATGGAAATGTATTACAAAACATGGATCTATTTCATCATGGTTTGTTAGGGTATTTTGAGTTATGTATGTACTGTTAAGTCATGATAGTTGACAAATGTGTTTGTAAAGGTTGTGTTAGTGTGTCCAAGAAGATTTCTTTAAGGTTAAAAATATTGATTTACATTGTGCAACCTTAAGGTTTACAGATGCTAATAGTAGTACATGTTTTTCTCATGAAAGGTTCAAGCAACCATATAGAGTCAATGTGATCATGCTACATGGGTTTACATCATGGGTTGATCCTAAAGTCCATGGATGTTTGAGATGATTTGTAATAAGGGAGTATCATCACGAGTTAGTTCATGAGGATATCTAGTATGTATTTGAGTTATAATAATATAATTTCTCAAGGGGAATTGTGTTGCTCTAAAGAGCTAAAATGAAAGGTAGAGATCAGTGTCTCGGATGCTTAGAAGCCATAAGTTGTAGTAATAACATAAAATTATGTATTCATATCAAGGAGTAAGATTGAGGAAAGGTATGTTTTTTACCCAATTTTTATTTCTTCATGGATATATGATAGTAAGAATGATTCTCCAAGAAGGTTACGGTATGTAGGTTTTTTTATCCTTACTTTTATAGCTTTGAAAGACAATTGATAGGATTTAAAAATCAAAATTTTGGGTATGATGGTTTGATGACAATAAGAAGGATGTTATTTTTCTGATATATGCTCCAAGATGAGTCTAAGGATATATTTCCATAGTCATGGTGATTTCTCAACAAACTACGTGAAGAAGCTCAAGAATGGTTTTGAGTTATCGAGTCATCAAAAGGTATATGAAGAGGGTATCATCATGGGTAGGTTAAAAAAAATATGACTAATTTTTTGTTTTCATTTGAGGATCTCTAAGTTTCATCAAAATAATCTTGGAGTGCTTGAAAGGCTTTCATAATAATGTACATATCTTGTGTTGCTCATAAAATATACTAAAGGATGATGAATTGGGTTATTTTGAAGTTGTGAAATCTTAATAATAGGGTATGAAATTAAAGGTGCATAGTTGATCGGGAAGAAATATGAGAAACATTTCAAGAAATATATTCTAGAAGGTAAAAAATTTTAGAAGTTTGAAACATGAGGTTCTAAGAATTTTGAATGAGTGCAAATAGAAGTGACTTCATTCTCTTGGGGAAATTTGTTATTTCTAAGCATGTTCAAGTTGTCAAATCCAAAATGAAATATTGGTGAGTATAATTCAAAGAGGTAAATATGCCTACAACTACAGAGAAGTCGAGATGAGGAGTGCATAAAAACAGGGGGAGCTATGATGGAAAGGTCCATGTATCTTTAAGACAGTTCTTTTTCAAAGAAGGTGTTTAATATGAAGGAAGAGAAAGTAAGTTATGCATTGTTTTCATTGTGTCTTGTATAGTTGTCATGTATCCTATGTCATAGATGTCAAAGGGTGAGAGTAGACTCGAAACTTGAAAAAGAGGTCTTGCAAGTAACTTCTATTTATGGTTGCCATCAATGTTTTTGAAGGTGGTTTCCATCAATAATAAAGGGGATATTGTCGAGTATTGTTTATAGTTGTCATTGATGTTAAGAGGAACATTGATGTTAAAGGGTGTCTAGGTGATTTAGGTCTCTCTATGATGTGTTATCTATGATTTTTATGAAGGTTAACTGGTATCATCTTGTTTTGTTATCTTTACATGGTGTCTAAGCATGGTGTGATTTGGAGGACATTACGCAGGAAAAAGGTTCCCTAAATCTTCAAGGATCGCTACAATACTAATAATACTATGAGAGATTTTGTTCTACTATTTGAATATCAAAAATGGAGTCTCAGTATGTACAAATGGTGGTTGGTCAAGGTTGAGGTCAACCCTAGACAAGATGGGTCAACTGACGAGTCACAAAGCAATGACAAGTATGATCATGCAAAGGTGATGTTTTTGGATTAGTACCTTTTTTCTTCATCATTCGATGTCATCTTCATCTTTGTACACGATCAACAAAAATTATTTTCCACATGGTGGGTCCTCAGGCCACCATGTGGCCTACCACCATTTACCGAATAGTCAACTCAAGCGAGTTTTACTTTACTCGAGAAGGCTATCAATTTTAGCAAGTTCAAGTTGAAACTTAGTTGTGCATGGAGCTATGTATCGAGTTAATCATCGAGTTGCATAGCAAGTCATGCTTCACAAGTTGGTGAGTTACTTCTACAACTCGGTGGGCCATTTATTTTGGTTGGAATTTAATATAGTATTTATGCTATATTATAATGTTAAAATTTATTTTGTTGGTAAAAGGTTTTACTATGGCTCGAAGTCATGTTCCAAATATTTTGGGAGAAGGGTATTTAAAACCTATCCTATCTCCTTTCCCACCACAAGTGGTATAAATGATTATCCCCAATCCGTTGGAATAGATTTTACATCGATATGGAGGTATAGTGGACTCAACATAGCGGGAGGTAAGAGGCTCAGTGATGTGAATGGCCTGGCGGAGACACAGAGAGGATGGTAATGAGGGCATTTGGACACAATTAGAGGGCTCAGCACAGCGCAGGGGTTGACATGGATAGGCCGCAAAGGGGACACATAGTGAACCCCTAATGGATCGGGTCATTGAAATGACCAAGAAAAACCAATGATGGGGAAAGTGGAACCCACAATCTTTCCTCCACAAAGCCCACTCCAGTAACCAACTTTCTAGTTGTAATGGCTATGTGGAAAAATGGAGGGATAAGGCTCTTAACCAAATAATTCGGTCCCTTTTTCATTATAAAAGGGACCCGACCCCTTTCATTCAAAACACACAAGCTTATTTATTTGTTTAAGCTTAGTGGTGGGTTTGATATAGTAATTATACTATATTATAATCTTGAATTTTATTATTAGTGGCTTGGGGAATTGATATAGTATTGGAACTATGTTTAATTCTTGATTTTTTAAAGGCATATTTTTGTATTATTGTCAACCTATTATTTTTAGGCAATGACATATAAAATAATTGTGATTGGGAGTTATTATTTCTACCCAATATGCCCATTGAGCCCCATTTAAACTTGCAAATCCTTGAGTTTTGGACCGGAGTGTCATAGGGCATCTTACGAACGTCTGGAAGGTCGATCAAATTCCTTAGGATACTTGTGCACTAGGAAGGTGGAGGATGGACTGATTGATCATTGGAGTTCTTGAAAGGTTGGCGCACTTTATAGGAAAGTAAGATTCCATTAGATGTTCATTGTAAGATCTATATTTATGCTTACAAATCTTTACTAGTGGAACAATTCATAAGAACCCAGAGACATAGGAAATTACCAAACTCGTAATTAATAATTGTGCAAATTTTATTACCTTTCTATATTAATTTGGAATTGATTACTTAAAAGGAGTAATATCGATAATTATTAAAAAGTCTATAAGGGTCTGAAAATTTCTTGGGTATATTTTCGGATCAAGTTTGGTATTAGAGTTGGTATCGCAAGATTGGATTATAGAGATGGATCTGTACCTATCCTTCCAGATTCTAGTGATGTTTTCTTTACTGGGTACATGGTTCAAGTGATGATCACTCGACATAGATATCATGATTGCCAGATCGTTGAGTTACAAAACCACCTAGCTACTGTTCGAGATCGGCAATGCCAACAACAACAATGCATTGCAGAGTTGCAAAGAAGCATAGATGCTCCAGCTGGGAAGGTAGATGAAACAAGTTAGCTTCGAAAGCACCACTTGGAGAGACTACCTTCACCAGATCCATTCGAGTGCAGCCATTGTGGCAAAGGGCACGATACCGAGCAATGCTAGGACTTGTATCCAGAGAGGAGGCCTAAGTGGATGTAGAAGAAGGGCAAGGGCATTGTAGGACCTAGTACCATCCATTCAATTACATCATTGAGATAGAGAGCACCAATAGAACATCCAAACATTATATTGTGACATGCGAGTGCCTCGAGACTATGGATTCTAGTGGTTTCTTGAGCACTAGTTAGTCACTCTTATTTTCAATTGGACTATCAGAGTAGGATACATCACTTTGATGTGGTGTGTCGACTAGGACTTCCCACTACACCACTTCCTCGACCCAAGATAGTTGGTATAGAGGATGGTACTCTGTATGGAGTGTCTATTAGCTATTACATTCTGAGCTTCATAGTTAGGAGATGAGTTTCGAAAATATCAATCTCGACATCATCCCTTTGGAGATGGATGAAATGGTATTGGGAAAATTCTACCTAACTACTTAGAAATGCTATATGACTGATTACGAGGAGTGGAGTGGAGATTTTCATTGGGCATATTTGGATGATCAAGTTTGCATGGGACCTATTGTTCATCTTACACGGGATGACAACAATGAGACTTCGACTCATATGTACTAGGGGATCATGCAAATCCTAATGCAGAGTCAGAATCATATGTGTCGGTGATCACCCAGATCCTGACGCTAAGGTTTCCTACATTCCAACAAATCATCAGGATCCGTATGTAGAGGAGCAAGAACCCAAGGATCCACATGACACCTATTGAGGTATCCTAGGCCCACACCGAGGATTCTACAGCTGGTAAGAAATATAAGGTGTAAATAAAGTTGACTTTTGTTTAGCTATTGTATGGGTTTTGAGCATTATTTATTGATCTTATTGTAATAAAACTAGAAAACTATTGTGCTAGGTAGAATGTATAAATAAGACCCTATTTTGGGCAATTTTTGTATACATCTAACTAATTGTGACACAATAGTAAAAGAACCAAAATTTTTGGGAAAAGTTTGTACTCATTTTTTTAACTTGCATTATAAACTCCTAAGAGGGCTATTATTAGTTAGTGATTTTTATAACACCAGAAATGCAATATAGATTTAGTCCTTGTTGAGTTATTTGTCTAGTAGGGAGGAGACAAACATTTTCTAGGAGAGCATATTTAGTGAGAATAGCTAGGGGACATGTTTACTATACTCGACATATTTTCTCACAATTTTAAATTTGGATTACTCCATTGTATCTCCTAATCAGCTTTGAGTATCTGTTACATCTTGTAGTAGAATTTAACTCATATTAAGCTTGGCTATTTGTTATTCATTTGTGCAGAAAGTTGAGCTTGTAGGTATCAGTTCGGATCTTCATTCTATATTGTGGCATTGTTACCATGAAACAAGATGCTAGTTGATCATTGTTGGAATTCAAGGATGGGTCGGATCTTCATTTTGTGATAAGGCCATTATGGTCATACAACAGAATGGTACCTAACATTTCATGTCAACAAGTGGAGCTCACAAGAGATTAGCTCTAAACCTCATTCAGTGTCAAGGAATTATAACCATACTTTTGAATGGTAGTTGATCATCAGACTTAGCACCATATAATAGAGGCATTGAGGTCTTGAAAGAGGATTAGTACTGTAAAGTAGAAGCATTGAGGTCTAGAAGGGGATATGACATTGGGTCACATCTTCATTATGTGTAGAGTCTCTTATGACCCTATAATAGGATGGTACCTGATAAGTCATTGTCAATCACTGACATCATATCTCTTATAGCTCTATGTAGCATGGAGTTCCTTTGGACTAGTTTGGATTCTATAGAAACAAATTAGAGCCAAGATCTATATTATAGAGTGAAAGGGGATAATTGTTTTTAGATGTCTAGAAGCTTAGCACCAGCACAATAGGAGCATTGAGGTTTCATTGGGAAACTTAGCACCATACAACGAAGGCATGGAGGTCTTCTTTAGATATCGAGTGGTGTAGTAGGAGAGTGATCCCAAGTGCCACAGATCCTAGAATTTGAACCATCATTTGTTGATTTTACATTTGGCAGAATACTGCATAGATCTCTTCTTAGCAACATGATTTAGAGTTTATAAGATTTTTGGGACAAAAACAATTTCCCATTGGGGAGGCATGATCCAAAGGACATTACAGAGGAAAAAGGTTCCCTAAATCTTCTAGGATCACTATAGTATAGAATAGAACTCGAGATTTTTCCGCTGACTATTTGAATGTCGAAAATAGAGTTTGTACGTACAAATGGTGGTTGGTCAAAGTTGAGGTCAGCCCTAGACAAGACAGGTCAACTGGTGAGGCAAGAAGTGGTGGCAAGTATGATCGTGTGAAGGTGATGTTTTTGGTTTAGTACCTCCATTCTTCATCATTCGACATCATCTTCATCTTCGTACATGATCAACAAAAATATTTGACACATGGTTGGTCCTTAGGTCACCACATTACCTGCCACCATTTTCTGAATAGTCAAATCAAGTGAGTTTTAATTTACTCAAAAGGTTGTCTATTTTACCAATTTTGAGTTCAAAATGAGTTGTGCATGGAGCTATGTATCAAGTTAATCATCCAGTTGCATAGCAAGTCATGCTTCACAAGTTAGCAAGTTACTTCTATAACTTGGTGGGCCATTTATTTTGGTTGGAATTTAATATAGTATTTATACTATATTATAATCTTAAATTTTTTTTTTTGGTAAAAGTTTTTTCTATGGCTTCAAGTCACATTCCAAATATTTTGGGAAAAGGCTATTTAAAACCTATCCTATCTCCTTTCCCATCGCAAGTGGGATAAATTATTATCCCCAATCCGTCGGCAAAGAGTTTGCATCGATATGGAGGCATAGTGGACTCGGCGTGGCGGGGAAAAATGGGCAATGTGAATGATATGGGTTATGGGCTCATCGTGGGAACACGAGAGAGGACGGTGATAAGGGCACATGGATGTAGTTGGAGGGCTCGGCACAGAGCATGGGTCGACATGGATAGGCCATAGAGGGGACACATGGGAAGGAAAAGCCATAGTAGATGAGGTTGTTGAAATGACCAAGAAAAACCCACGAGCTTTCCTCCACAAAGCCCGCTCCATTAACCAACTTTCCAATGTAATGGCTATGTGGTAAAAGCAGATGGATAAGGCTCTTAAGCAAATAATTTGGGCCCTTTTCATTATAAAAGGGACCCAACCCCCTTCATTCAAAACACACAAGCTTAGTTATTTGTTTAATCTTAGTGGTGGGTTTGATATAGTATTTATACTATATTATAATCTTGAATTTTATTATTGGTGGCTTAGGGAATTAATATAGTATTGGAACTATATTTAATTCTTGATTTTTTAAAGGCATATTTTTGTATTATTTTCGGCCTATTATTTTTAGGTGATGATATATAAAATAATTGTGATTGGGAGTTATTATTACTACCCAATAGGCCCATTGAGCCCCATTTAAACTTGCGAAGCTTGGAGTTTTGGACGGAGTGCCAAAGGGTGTCTTGCGAATGTCTAGAAGGCTGATCAAATTCCTTAGGATACTTGTGCAACAGGAAGGTGGAGGACGGACTGATTTATCATTGGTGTTCTTCGAAAGGCTGGAGCACTTTATAGGAAAGTAAGATTCCATTAGATGTTCATTATAAGATCAATATTTGTACTTACAAATTTTTACTAGTGGAACGATTCGAAAGAACCCAGAGATGTAGGAAATTTCCAAATTCCATAATTAGTCATTGTGCAAATTTTATTACCTTTCTGTATTAATTTTGAATTGATTACTTAAAATAAGTAATATCAGAAATTATCAAAAATTCTATAAGGTTCTGAAAAAATTTTGGGTATATTTTCAGATCTTGGTGCAAGTTATTATAGTCTAGTGAGTGTGCTCCAAAGGTCGTATGATGTCTTCATGAGGTCAAACATGTTCCATATTATGTGGTGAAGGTGTCTACGTGTTTATAAGGTGTTTCCATGATCAGTTCATGTGAAGTTTGTGTTAAGTCATGTCATTCTAGGCCTAATCCTTGACCTAGTGCATGGTGTATGGCTTGGTAGCATGAAATATAAGATGAAGTGATTTATTAAAACAATTTCAAAGTTGACATGGTATATAGATGTGGAAGTTCTATAAGGCCATAAATCAGAGGTATATGAAAGAGGGTTTAAAACCCGCAAGTGAGGATCACGAGGATGATGTGCACATCAACGGACGTGCTAAGCGGCAGTGTGAAGAGATCTCGGGAGGAGCGACCATCAACCGAATGTGCACGCAAAGATTCAACAAATGGGAAGAACCTTGATAAGCCACAAAACTCTTCTCTATCTCATAGATCAAATGGGGTGTACATATAGGAAGTGCTTTGAGTAACCCCGGTGCTGCAATCATGAAAACTCGAGTAGAGAGGGGGAGTTACATTCCCAGAATAGAAGTGTAACTCCCAATGATGCATATGATGCATTGACTCACTGATGTCTTAATGCTTTGATGCATAAGAGAATCTCATAATGACCCCTAAATGACACATGGACCTACGATCTCACCTAAGTGAGATGACTCACCTAATGATGTGGAAAATAACACACACCAACACCCCCCCTTCATCGTAACTTAGGATGAGGTGGCAAGTTAGAAATAAGAAATGGGTCTCGACACAAACCCTGATGAGGTACCCATGTATAAGAAAAAGATCCCAAGAAGTGAAGGAAAACCCAGTGGGAAAAACATCCACCACAAGAGAAAAAACACTCTCTAATCTAAGAAAGATACCAAATATGGGTCCCGACCATAGACGAGCTTGAAAGGGTACCCATGTACAAAGATGTAATCTCTTAGAAGGAAGAAGAAGAGAGAAGAAGAGGGAGACAAGAGAATGCAAGAAGATGCCATGGATGGATATGAACTCTGCGGTGAAGGAAGTCTCCCGAGAAGAGTGTCGATGATGAGATCCTCTACCTTTAGATCGAAGAAGATCCACCCACACCGAATCATGTGTTCTTTGCCCTTAGGAAGGATAGAAATGATGTGCTAGAAGTCTACCCATTCCATGAAGGAAACTGAAGGTAATAACACGAAGAACTCTGATTCTAGTGCATGGAAGTGTGACATAGGTCTAGTGAGTGAGTGCCAAGGAACTGAAGGTAATGCCACGTGTGTAGAACTTTCAGAGTGAAAAAGAGGAACACCCATAGAGAGGATGTCCAAGTGATGTGAAGGGAACAAAACATCCTCCATAATAGAAAAGGTATCCACAGCTGAGGGTGCATCAATGAAGGTCTCTAGAAAAGTGGAAGTGGTAAGAGTCCCAGAATGGGCATTCCTAACACGGAGATGATGAAATCCTCTGAAATACCTGAAGATGGATGAGGAACCTGTAGAGCATCACAAGTAGACTCTACAAAAAGATGACTAAGGTCAGGCAGATACTCATCCCAAAGAGGGATCTCAACAAACAGAAGAGCGATGTCAGATAGGTATGAGTCATCCAATGAAGGTAGAGGAGTGGAAGGGGCCTCGCACACTAGAAGTGGAAAGGATCTTGTGTGTGATGATGGTATGAGATTGAGTAAGAGACTGCTCGATATCCGATGAGATGTGGGATTTTTCAACACTCTTTGGAATAGTGAGAGAAAGAGGAGAAGAGTCCTCTGTAGTGCTCTCTACATCAGAACTAGGTGCACAATCCTCTTCATTAGAAGTAGAACCAAATGAGTCTATGTCAGCAGAACTATCATCACATGAAGAAGAGGAGAAAACTGAATTAGCAGTAGTAATGGCTAAGTATGTGAAGGGTCTCTATAGAGGGACTGAAGAATGCTCTAGACATGGTGGGGTGGATCTAAGTCTGCCACGTGAAACCAGAGAGATCGAGATACATGCATCATCATGTGACCAAAAACATGGTTGCAAGTGTCGAGAAAATCCTCTAGATAATGATGATCAGTGGGTGCAAGAACTGGCCCAAGTAAGAAGGGTGAAAGACCCTCATGAGTGAAGTAGTGTTCCATGGAAGCACGCCATGTTGAATAGTTCTCTCTCCCGGTAAGAAGTGGTGGAGGCTGTAAAGTGATCCTACGACACTCAATTATGGAAAGAGCATCCTCCATGATGTGGAATTAAAAGTGCAAGGTGCACAAAAGCAAGACGTTAGACTCAGCCGATAATGCGTCTACGTGTGAAAGCCCAAGAGTACTAATGAACCCCCAGAATGTGGCACTTTATAAAGTAGTGTGTTTACAAAATTGAAAATGTCATCATGTAATGTGTGAGAAATCATACAACTTTGACTAAAGAAGCACTAAAAAATGAGTAGCGAGTCAAAAGTTATAGCAAAAAAATGATTCCTGCAACTAATGGAAAATGTCAATAAACCCTACAAACGGATTTAAAAAGTGCCCGAAATGGGTGCAAAGGGTGTCGTGTGGGTACCCATTGGAAATGGCATCAAATTTCAGGCATAGTTTGTTTTTCTTGCGAGGGGGGATTAGCCTCCTGCCAACCTCGAACCTCGCCCTCCATCTTCGACACATGAATGAAGGACATAATACAAGAAAAATACAGCCTTGAAAATTATTACAATGCCATGTGAATGTTTTTAATCCTTAAAAAATTAAAAATGGGATTGTTTTAACCACCCAATAATGTCTAAAATGGATCTGGAGGTCCACATTGTCAAGCCATGGTGGAAGTGCAAGTCCACGTGGCATATACCAACAAAAGCGTCGAAGGAGAGGTTGAAACCGCCGGTGGAATCCACAAAGAAAATGCATAGGTATCTTTGTAAGGCCACATGGACGGTTAAAAAGATACTTCACGCAGAGAAAGGCAGGTGAAAGCCTAGTGAGAAGACCAAAAAACATAACACCAGAGGAGATCCTAGCGTAGGTTTCAACGTTGAACGCAAAGTCAAGGAAACAAAAACATTTTCCTATGCAAAAAGACACAGGTGTAACATTTTCTAATGCAAAAAAACACAAGTTGAAGGTGAAAACACCTAAGGAGAGCCGGAATAGCATCTAAAATGCCAGAGCTAGGATGCCACATGTAGAAAAATGGCCACACTTGTAGAGAAACAAACCAGATGATTCCTGAAGACCAAATGCGAGCTTGGGAATGCAAGGGTTAATGCAAGAACAATGAGCCAAAAAAGGAAACCCCATTCAGTCAAAGACCAAAACAAACGATGCTAAGGTAATAACTGTGGCTGAGAGATATCCACGTGCATACAGAGTGAATGTAGTGGAAACGACTATGGCAGCATTCCTTCAAGCAATCGATATTTGAATGTGACACCGTGCACACACCAAAAAATGAGCCGGCAATAAGAAGGCAATGAGTTGGCTTTTGCAACACATTAAACCCGAAACATACACCCACAAGAATCTCAAAAACTAGATTTGAACCCAAAATAGAAATAGCCCTCAAGAAAACACCTCCAGACACAAATGTAACCTTGGAGAATTGAGTGATCAAGGACACTAAACTTGAAAAACACAGAAACTTGATCAAAACCTAGGCAAGAGGTATGAAACCTGAATCAATGCAAGAAGTCTACAATCAAAATATCCATTACGACACACGTAATGAGAATTGGGTATCACACCGTGGAAGCTAGATAACACACAAGTAATGTCGAGGAGTGCACGAATCCACAATATTGACTCGATACCATGAAAGAGGGTTTAAAACCCATAAGCGAGGATAATGAGGGATGACATGCACATCAACAAATGTGTGAATAGTAGCGTGAAGAGATCTTTGGAGGAGCGAGCATCAACCGAATGTGCATGCAAAGATTTGATAAATAGGTAGAACCTTGATAAGCCACAAAATCTCCTCTATCTCATAGATCAAATGGGGTGTACATATAGGAGGTGTTGAGTAAGCCCCAGTGCTGCAATCATGACAACTTGAGTAGAGAGGGGAGTTACATTCCCAGAATATAAGTGTAACTCCCAATGATGCATATGACACACTGACGCACTGACACATAAGATAATCTCATAATGACCCCTAAATGACATATGGACCTATGATCTCACCTAAGTGAGATGACTCACCTAATGATGTGGAAAATAACACACACTAACAATATAATAAATTTTCTAGGTCTTATTGAAGAAAGAATAAGAGGACAAGGCAAGTTGACATGGGTAATGTTAATGTAGGTATTTACCTTAGCTCATGTTCACCTAGGTACTTTATTTACCTTTATTGTATTTATCCTCACCCACTTATGTGTGTGGATATTTATTTTATCTTATTTAGATATTAGGAGATATTATCTAGTTGTTAGGTATAATTCTTTCCTTGATCTATGGTATTGACTAGATCCTTGATGTCTAGTTCTCTCCTAAATCTATGGTCTTGACTAGTTCTTTGATGACTAGTTATTTCCTTGATTTATGGCTTGATCTACGACCTTGATTGGTTCTTAGATTATTATTCCTTGCCTATATAAGCAAGGCCCATTCTCATTGTATTTCATTAAGTTCCATAATAATATATTATATCACCACTCATTTATTTGCAAAGGTTTTATGTAAAGTTATTCTAGCGAATTACTTTCATCTAATTGATCGTGGTGTTTGATTAGCATCTATGTTCTTGGCTTGGTATGATTTGGTTATCGTTGGTTATCATTCCTTTCATGGTATCGAGTAGGAGATTCTTTGTTGACATCCGTTTGTAAGTTTTATTTTGCAAATAAATTCTTTTTATATTCATATTTGGGATTTGGTCGTATTTTGGATGTGGTTTTTGTAAAATAGAGGCTTCTTTGGATTGAAGATCAATTTAAACTCAGCCATTTCTTGAGGTAGTGACCCATTGAAATATTTAGCCCTTGGTCATATGGTATTGTCATATGAGGGCTTAAAGCTTGTGATTCCTACTAGTAGGTGCTTAACTGCAGCCCCCTTTAATTTAATTTGTGTGGTGAAGGAAACAACATTTTATTTTGTTGTAGTGGCACCTAAACTAAATAGAAAGTAAAATATTGAAAAACTTGTATCTTTTGATTGGTAACTTAGTTTTGAGTGTTGTTTTTTGTAAAAGTTCTTGTTTTTTGTGCTCTATCCATTGGAAATATTTATTTTGAGAATTGAAATATACTTATAAAGTGCCAAATATGGAGGAGTGTTGTAATCAATTGTGGACGCAATTTCGGCTAAGCCCGATGTCCTAAATTTTGGGAGTTGCATTCTTGTATCTATCATGGATTTTGAGAATGATATGATTTTCTCTGAAGTGTGTGGACTTCAAGAGGATATTGTAAAATTTGTGGAAGAAAATAAATCTCTTAAGAAGTGAAATTATCTTCTACAATCACTCATTCATGATAAGGATACAATAATACACTCCCTATAGCAGAAACTTGCTAGCCTACAACATCACCATCATATTATGGACAGTCATATCCATGATCCTAGTCCACTTGCAGTTGTTGCTCTTGTACCCACTGACATTGATATGCTAGTATTTGAGCCTGTTTCTACTCTTGATGCTCCTAATCTTGTGAGGCTTGTTACTGCATGTTCTTCCACATCTGTGTCTATTACAGTACCACATGTTGTGTATCCTACTTCTACTCAACTACATGGATTTTTTGAGAAGCATACCACTGCATTCAGTTCTCACATGCTCCGTTCTATGGGTTTCACTAGAGGAGGTATTGGTAGACATTCACAGGGTATTGTTTCCCATATTACACATGTTAAGTGGAATTCTCGTCATGAAATTAGTTTTCGAGAAGATACTTCATTGGGATCACACATTGAAAAAGCTTCTTTTTTTGTTCTCTCAACTGTTTATAAGGATTATGAGAAACACATGATTTCTGCACCTTCACTCAGGCTTGAGAAACCTGAGATTTCAGCTATCAGACATGATCAGCCTCGACACACATTTTGATGTTCCTTTACATGCACCCATTGTGCATTTTGCACAAAGTCATATGTAGGCATCTTCTTCATCCATCATGTGTTGATTTGGGGTGGATATCTAATCATTCATGGTGGTGATATAGGAATTCATTGCAAGGACTCTATAGGAGTGGCTCCTCCACCATTCGGCCTCTTGCTCCACTCTCTATACCTTCGCATTGTAATGCTCCTTGTTTGTAGCATTTTTCTTTAGCAGGTGTAGTGTATCTCTTGTTTGTTGAGAGATTTTATATCTTTATTTTCGACACTTTTGGCATGTTGACAGTATCTCTTGTGGGGGATCTATTATGGTGAAATCTAGTTTCATTTTGTTAGTATTCGAGTAGTTATTTTTTGGCAACTCATATAAATTTGTAGCTTCACTCCACCCATTCAGTAGTATGGGAGGGTGTGGTCTTGATCCTGATTCTTCAAGTTTCGTGTCCTTTCCTTGTTACTTTGGATTTTCTTGGATCATGACACTCTGGAGTTTGTGTCCTTGCCTTGTTGCTTTGGTTATTGTTCTTAGATCACGACACACCTATTTGTAGCATTTGATCACATTATGTTTGGTGTTTGTTTTTGCACTTTTGACATCACTCCATTAACAGTCTCCTTGTATGGAGCTATTCTAGTGAAGCCCAGTGTCAGTTGTTTTTGAGTTTTGTGATCGAGCAGTGGATTCAGACCATAGTACACACCAAACTTCTTCAACATTGTACGAGTTTTTTTGAGTTGAGCTTCTTGGGATGCCTTGCAATGGGTTTTACTCTCTTTACTTTGTTGTTATTGGTTTTGGGTACCTTGCGGTGTCCCTTTTTCCTAGTTATTGTACATGAGTACCTCATCAGGCCTAGTTTTTGGGACTCATACTGTGGACATGCCACTTCTATTTTGGCCCCTAGCTTCACTTGAGGGGGGGTGTTAGAGTAGGTATTTACCTTAGCTCATGTTCACCTAGGTACTTTATTTACCTTTATTGTATTTATCCTCACCCACTTATGTGTGTGGATATTTCTTTTATCTTATTTAGATATTAGGAGATATTATCTAGTTGTTAGGTATAGTTCTTTCCTTGATCTATGGTATTGACTAGATCCTTGATGTCTAGTTCTCTCCTAAATCTATGGTCTTGACTAGTTCTTTGATGACTAGTTATTTCCTTGATTTATGGATTGATCTACGACCTTGACTGGTTCTTATATTGTTATTTCTTGCCTATATAAGCAAGGCCCATTCTCATTGTATTTCATTGAGTTTCATAATAATATATGATATTGTCATTCATTTGTTTGCAAAGGTTTTATGTAAAGTTATTCTTGTGAATTACTTTCATCTTATTGATCGTGGTGTTTGATTAGCATCTGTGTTCTTGGCTTGGTATGATCTGGTTATCGTTCCTTTTAGGTAAGTCATGGTGTATGGAGAGTTTAAAGTATGTAAAATCATTTATGAGAATTAGAGATCATATATCATGTTTCCATGATGCTTTGTGTCAAATTTTTGGTTGAGGTGATGAGTATTTTTGAAGATATTGAGTATTTTAAATTTTTTTTTTTTAGAGATAAATCTTGAATTTTAGATGTTCATTGGGGAGTGTGTGATTTTCATGGTGACACTATGAACCTCACTCTTTCCTTCTATCCTGCTAAACACACCATTCTAGGTCTTCTTGTCAAAACCCTCTTCTTCTAGGATGATTTCACACTTTCCCTTGATCTCGATCACCTGATCTCACTTTGGCATGTTATAAAATCATAGTTTCCTCCTCATAATGGTCACTAAGACATCCTTCAAGCTCCAAACATCTCCCTTTAGGTCACTCAAACACTAGCCCTCATAACTAGCACAAGTGAAGCTTTTAACTTTACTTTATGCTCGTATCCTCATTAGAAAACATCTGGGTTGGCATTAATATAGAAAAAATACTTTCTAAGTCATAAGAAAATGATAAAAATATCACATATATGACCATGTAGGTCACCACTATCACCAAGACCCACCGAATGCTCCATTAGTACACAATAAGTCCTGAAAGCCCAAAACAAGTAACTTGCCAACCAAGTAGTGAACAAAGCCAAAAAAACTTCACCAAAGTATGCCACACACTTAAACATGTTTTATAATCCCTCAAAAATATATATAAATATTGAAACACACTCATAAAAATCATCACACCATGAAACTCACTTGAGACTATGTTAAACCAAACACCCTCAAAATTAGCCTTCAGTAATCAAGCCATAACTTGCTCATTTATAATAAAAATATCAAGTGTGATATATCATCTTAAGTAACTTGGAATAAGAAACATGAAACCTTTAAAAGCAATTCAGAGCTCCACCTGTAGCACCTTGAAACCACTTTTTTCTTATACTACTCAAAACTACCCCAAAACTACCTAAAAATCAGTCCTCATAAATAGGGAACACTTTGTAATTTAGAGGCACAACCATGACCTAAAAACATCATGGAAATGTATTAAAACTACCATTCTTCAATAAATGGTAATTTAGTCAATAGGTCCAATGGGAAACTTTTGCACAAACCTGAAAAATTCCATGAATGAACTTGCATTTTTTTTTTTTTTGGGGGTACACACATCGAAACTCTAAGTCAATCCCAGAGAAATCTAGAAAAGTCATCTAAAACCTCAAATAATCATGTTTTCCAAAGGTATCAATTATGGGTCACTATACACATTTTCCTCCAAGTCGCTCCAAAGCTAGGGTTTCATGAGGGTTAACAAGTAGCTTAACTTCTTAATAATTGTTCATAAAAATGTGATTATCAAACTACCTAAATATTTTTAGAAAACATTCATAGACGACCTAATAAAATACCCCTCGGAGCATGGGTCACTAGTTGTTGTAGAAAAAATAATTGGTGAAAAACATATTTAGGTTATTGATTTGGTACTTGGTTATCTTAGGGATTCGTAGCCTCCATGTGGGGTTAGTGCCTCACTAAATCGGGGTTGGTGATCCTTGTAGAGTTGGTGTCATACGAAATTGGGATTAGTGCTCTTGTGGGGTTGGTTCCTCACTATTGAAATCTTACTTTATGTGTAATATTTGCATAATTCCTTTGTTTTATGTAGTATAAGAAGAGATTTAGTGGGTTTTCTTTCCCTTGATGTTTTCCCACATATATCTTGTGTTATTTTGCATCTTGTTCATGTGTATGGTTGTTCAATGGTTAATAAATGCACAATGGTTAATGAATGTTGAATGGATGGATGATATGATAAATGAAAACTAATTTAAATGAGTTAAAAGTTGAGTGATTCACCCCCCCTCCCCACATATTCCATTGTACTTCCAACAATTATGATATTTGAAAAATAGTGCTCCAAATGTGCATGTCACAAAAACAACATCAAAGCAATTTGAAAATAAAAAATAAATAAAACATGATTATAAATACCAAAAAACAACATAAGTATAATAAATAATTGTATTTGAATTTATTATTATGAAATTGAATAGATAGCAAATTTTAAAATTTCTAGTGATAAACAATAAATAAAAGGTTATACCTCTAACGTTTTAAATGATAGTGTTAACTAGTTAATCTACCTTGAGAAGCAGATGTTGAAAGTAGTCAGACAATTTTTTTGAAAAAATCCTTTGTATGGAAGTTTTCTATAAAGAATTTGAAAATTCTCTAAGTCCAAAATTCATTTCTAGTTTCAAACTTTCGGAATTTTAATGGTGCAAGTTTGATTTTTGATTAAAAATCTCCAAAGTCCGAAACCCCAAAAGTCCAAATTTTCAGACTTTCGGGATTTTGGGGTTCGAGAGATTTTACTTAGTAGATTGGCAATTTTAGACTCGGAGTTCAATTCGAAACTACGAAAGTCCAAATTTTCAAACTTTCGGTATTCAAAACTTTTTGTCATGGTTTTGAAAATATCTCTCAAACTCTCCGAAGTCTAAAACCCCGAAAGTATGAATTTTTAGACTTTCAGGATTTTAGGTTTCAGAGCTTTTTTCATACTTTTGGTTAAATTCCTTTTGGACTTCCGAAGTCCAAAAGTCTGAATTTTCAGACTTTTGGGTTTTTGGGTTTTGGAACTCTCGGGTCTTTTTTGAGATTTTTCTTCCAAAATTCCAAAGTCCAAAAGTCTGAAAGTTTGAATTTTCAGACTTTCGGGCTTTTGAGTTTCAAAACTTTTCCTTACCATTTCACATTTTCATCTCCAAATCTCCAAAGTCTAAAATCTCAAAATTCCAAAATTTCAGGATTTTAGGTTTCGGACTTTTCGGAGATCTTTGTGCAATTAATTTTTCACCAACCTCATATGGATCAGATTTTTCACCATTAATATCAGAATTTCTATTTAAACTCATTTTTTCACTGTCATTTTCACCTGACACTTTTACTCTGACATTCCATTTTCTTGCACTTTTAGATGTCTATTTCAAGGTATCTTTAACTTTTTATTTTCTTTTTTGGTTTTAGATCTTTTATTTCTTTTGTTCCTCCTTGTTTATTTTCCTTTGTTTCCTTCTCTGTATGCCTTTCGAAATAACAAAATCCTTGCCATCATGTTTATTTTTGTGTTTGAGGTTTCCATAGGCATCTAGGTTAAAACAAAGATCCACTCAAGTTTTCACCTCTCAGATCTTCTCAGTTCTTCGGAGATCTTCTTTAATGATTTTCGGCAAAACCTTCTTCGGAGATCTTCTTTGGTGATTTTTGGCAAAACTTGTTTTCAAGGAATTCCATTTCAGGTTTTTAGAGAATTCCATTATGGGTTTTCAAAGATTTTCATTTCGGAACTTCAGAGTTTTTGACTTTGGGTTTTTCAAAACTTTTACTTTGGATTTTCGGAGGATTTCATTTCAGGATTTTGGGACCTGTAAGTTTTGGGATTTTTCAACTTCAGCTTTCGAAACACAAAATTTAATGTCTACTTCTACATCAAAGGGAAAAGAAAAGATGAAGTACTCATTTCTTGGCATTTGCTCCTCATTCTTACTTGTCCTCTAATGTGGGAAATATAGGAGACAGTGAATTTGGAAAAATTGATTTTCTTGATTTCTAGGAAAGAGTGAAGGCTCCGAATAAGAAACCATGGATGCGGGCTATCTATAACAGTGGGCTCATCCTAGCTTCCAGTTTCCCCACATCTATGCATTTCCCAGAATCTTTTCTAGCTACATTAGATCACTTTGACGAAGAATCTTTGTCAGTCAAAGATGACGATGGTTAGGTAGTAATCCGTTTGGACACAGAACTCTTCGAGGATTTGCTCAAATTACCCGACGTTGAAGATTACGTTGATATTTCACTAGAATTAGTAGTAGATCATTGGGATAAGGAGGTGGAGTCATGCACAAAAGTTGTGATGATGAGTTATCTGGTCAAGAGTGTCGTCAAGTTGCCAAAGACCATGCATCGGTCGGACTTCATTTAAGAGGTCAATGACATCATCATATTATTAAGCATAGTTTCTGGACTTTTTTACCAAATATTTCCAAGAATGGATGTTCTTATACATTACCACCATCAAAAAGAATAAATAATTTATCAGGTGGGGAGAGCATATCAACAACTCTATCTCTGCTATTATCGGTTGAGTAGGGTGCTGACCATGAACAATTTTTACATGACTTCTTTTTCGGTGTATGTTCTTGGCCGCTTAAAATGGGAGATTTTACCAGGTTGAATACTAAAGGTATTCATAGCTCCTCTTAAATTTATGATTTCTATCCTCAGCTCACACTGAACGAAGGGAGTAAGCATTTTGTAGGGTAAATGATGCCTTATTTGTGGTTATTCTCTACTGTTTTGATAAAGAATTTACAATCGAAGGATTTCTGATGAAGCCTTCAAAGAAGTGCGAGAGTGGGGAGAAATCTACTTTTAGTTTCCCACATTTACTTACCTTCACATTCCTGAATTCATAGATGCTCCCAAAGAAAATTACCTAGACATCCTACTGATAAGTGGGTTCTCCTTGAATTGATTCACCAATTGTTGGATTATCATCGAATCCAGAACAAACACCACAAAGAGGGGATGCATTTCCCCATTTCAATTGGTAGATACACTTGCCCCAATATTCATAAGGCTAAGAATGTGGATGCAGAGATGGGTGAAGTTACTTTACATACCTTCCATCCCCGGACCAGCTTCGACTACTAAGGAAAATTCGGTGAAAGAGGATGGTCCAAGTGCTCACATGCCCCAACTAGAAGACATCTGGATCCATTTTCGGGATGAATATATCATCCAATAGAGAGATTATGAGAGGTTGACTTTGGAAGAATTTAGATAATTTGGGATAGCTGATGTGCCAGAAGATATGAAAGACAATGATGAGGTATTGGATGAGGCCTACAAGAATAATGATGTTGTGAATCAACCACTGCCATGGATTGATTGGTATGTAGAAGAATGTTCCAATACAAAAGAGAGAGCGAGGCCCATTCTGAAGAGAACTCATAGTTGGTTGGTTTCCTTGGGAATCTCACCCAAGGGGATAGAGCAGCCTACAAAAATAGGAGTTATTATAACCATAATCCAATCAACACCTCCAAAGGGAAAAAGGGCGACCCAGAAACCCCAAATAGTGCCCAAAAATATTTCATTTGTCGTTAGAGGCTCATCTCTCTCCAAAACATCTATTTCCAAGGCTATGTCTCAATAGCACCCGTGGAAGAAGTAATTGAAGTAAGTGATTCTCCCAGTGCCCCACAAGGCCCATTATTTCCCTCTTCTCTTCCATTGTCTCTTCCTATACCAGTTCCTTCCACTTCTACAATATTTTCCCCTTCCTCATCTCCTTCCATGGCCCAGGTATTCTCATCCCTTCCAGTTCTTTCAGCTGGAGAAACTATTGGGTCACCCATTTCTTCCACACTTCCATTTCCTTCCATCTCATTCCCTAACATTGTTGTATCAAATCCTATGGCTGTCCTCACATCCACCCCATCCATCACTACCACTACCATTCAAGTGCCAGTTAATGTTTCTAGTGCTATTGTCACATCTAATGTTTCAGGTACTGGATCTATGGCTCTTCCTTCATCGGTATCAACTATTCCAGAATGGTTGTTTAGGAAAACTCCTAAACAAAAGAAGAAGGTGCCCCTGGGAGATGTGATAGATCTCAGCATATTGGAACATACGCCCAAGAGACAGGCCAAAAGGCCAAGAACTATTTCAAGTCTGATAACAAATCCATCTGGGGAGTGGGTCATAGAATTTTCTACTCCCGTCAAGGGAAAGACTAAGGAGACAATCACATCTAGAGATTATCAGATCTCCATGTTTTCATTGGGAAAAGCTACCCACGAGGGGGCTAAGAAAGATGTACACACTACTCTTGGGGCTCTAATGGAGAATTATGACAAAGATAAGGCTATGAAGGATGAAATCAAAGCTAAAGTCAAGCATCTCACTACGTTGCTACGTAAGGTGACCCAACCATCCACATCCACTGAGATCTTAACTACTATGGCCATGACAATTTCATCTACCATAGACGACTTTTCTTATCACGAACTCAAAAATCTAGGCCAGAAAGGGAGATCAATCAATGGATGGATAGATAGAATATTACAGGAAGCTAATCCTTTAATCAAGGAGGTTGTTGAAATCTATAATGATCTAAGTTGGAAAGGCTAATATTTGCAAAATGGATGAAGCCTTTTCCAAAGATAATAATAATCTAAATCTGAATTTGGCAACATGGAGTGAGATCATATCACAAGACCCGGACTCACTCCTTCAAGAGGATGTGATCGATGATATTTCTAAGTTGTTTGAATATCAGAAAGCCATGGAATTCTAGTGTCAAGTGCTACAAGATCTAATCAAAAAACTGGATGATAAGTGAGTGGAGATCACATATGCCTTGAATGATATCTTAGAAGAGTTCAATAATGCTAATTGCAAGTTCTTCAATGAAAACATCGATGCTCTTCCTTGAGGAGAAAATTAAAGAAAATTTCAAGGACATGGTTAAGCATGATGACGAGGTTACAGAACTTTCAACTGTGATTCCATTGATAGAATGGTCTTATGCCAGAATTTCATAGTAAGGCTGAGGAAAGTTGTGAGCAAACTCAGGAAGGTTCCAGTTATGATCACAAGGGAAATTGAAACAACATATGTAGTAAACCACTATGCATGTGGACCTGGGGAAGAATAAATTCAAGGGGTCATTAAACGATTCATGGAATACAAGCATCGAATGGCTCTATGGGAAGAAGGAAAATAGGAAACTGCAAAGGAAGAAAGCATCACAAGACTAGGCAAAGGATGAGCAGCCATGGGAGGGAAGATCCAAGCTCTGGGTTGGTCAAAGTTGCAGGGTTGACTGAGTCAAGCCCTTGCAACTAATTTGCTATTTTTATGGGAGCTTGTTCCCTTAATTTAATAACATTTCTATTTTTAGCAAAATGTTAGTTAAGGGCCCAACTGTCATGGCTCAGCCTAAAAACTTATAAATAGTTGAGTACATGGAGTTTTTAGGTAGAACATAATAGAGATTTTTGGTGAAGTTTCTCTTCAAGCTTGGAAGAGTGCTTCAAGAATTTTTGAGACCTTTTAATCATATTCAGAGTTATACCTTGTTGTGAGAATCTAGTTTATTGTGTTGAATGATTAATCTATGCATGCTTTGTGAATGTGTGATTCCTTGGTATGAATGATTAGTTTACCTTTATCTCAGATTATCTATTTGCATGTTGTGAGAGAATAGTGTGATTATCTTTTCATCAGTTGTGAGAAGTTTATTTTCCTTTTGTTGGTCAAGGTTGCATTATCCTTAATCAACTAAATAGATGTTTAACTTGTGCATGTGTTCTTATTTTTGATAGATTAATTGTGTATCAAATCAAATCTGGTTTCTCTCTTATGTATGCTCAAGTTTAACAAAGGAATGTATGCCCTTGGTTTGTGGTATTTTGTACCCTTTCTAAGTTGCAACAGGTGAAGGTGGCTAAAGATGCAAGCATCCTACCCGCATTAACCCTTCCGGAGGTTAAACACCCCTTTATTTGGTGCATCACTATCCCTAGTATAGTTTCATTTCTGTAAATCATTTTCCCTAAGACTCATGAAATGTTATCCTAGGATTAGATAACCATTTTTCTTACACTAGGAGTAGTAAAGAACTCAGTTTAGGTAGAGGAAGCCAACCTTCTCTGGAGGTTCACCTAGAGCCCAAGTCCCATAGCTTAAGAGGTGATCCCATGTATCACAATCACACTAAACGTCCTTAAAGCATTTTGGCCATTTGGGCGGTGTAGTGATTTGGTGACAACAGAGATAGCTAGAGTTGAAACAATACATTTTTAATAGCCTCCTCATAGTTGATGTTTAAATCTATAGAGTTAGAGAATGCAAAAATATAGTACATCATTGAGATCATTTGTATTTGTATTTGTATTAGTAACACATCTTCTTTAATCAAGGTAATTCCAACGTGTAATTTATTTGTCATAAGGAAACATGTCCATGGAGTAGTGTGAAACATACAACCTCATCCAACTTTCTAGATTTTATCCAATCTATTTCGTAGTTTTAATTTTATAAAATATAACTCATTGAACACCCTTTCATCCTCCACATATCCCAAAATCATAGTTTAACACAACTCATATAGTAAAAAATATTCACTAATATTTTCCTATAACACACTACTATGGGATATTTTTCTCCACATCCTTGTAATTGCACCATTCTCTTTAGGTTCATTTAAATAATGATATTGGTCAACCATTGTCATTGAAAAATGAGTTGATTGAGATTTTATTAAGTCCTTATTCAGAATACCTTTTATTTCAACACCATTGACCTTTGATGTCTTTGTGAAATGATCCATTATAATACCCATGGATTTATGAAATAGCTTACTAACTATATTTACACGATCACTTGTAGTATTCCAAAATATCGATTCATCACTCCCATAGCTTCAAGAATGTTATCTTTATTGAAACACTCTTTGATTTTGGAAGCTAAGGATTGTGCAATTTTTTAAGCTTTATTCATGTATCATATGTAATAGTATCAAACAAAACATGAGTCACAACAACTTCTTCTCATTCTGTGCTTGGAATATCTTGTTATTTTTAAAAATTGTGTAGGGGTATTTCCTTCCATTAACATTGATACAAAGGTTATCATGAATATTAAATTTCAAATAATTATTAAGATTCTTAACATCCAATAAAACTTTCCAACTATCAAAATAGGTGTATCAAAACTTATTCTGACAAGTACAAGACATTAAGAGATCGACATGCCCACTTTCTCATCTGTATAAAATCAACAATATAGATGGATCTATCTTGTGCATGTTTCATAAAAATTTTGATCTCCTTCAACATTGGTATAATACAACCAATATAAGGAATGTTTCAGATCTATTAAATGGAACAAAAAAACCTTATCTTTTCAACTCCATTATGATATTGTAATACCAAAATTATAGGAAATGGGTAAATTTGTAGGTCCCTGAAGCATACTAATGTATGCATGATTCATAAGCAAGAAAATTACTGGTTGAAAAATCATTTTGGCATTTTTGTTGCTTTATCTCTTGCACTTTATCGGCTTTATACATCTTACGGTTTGTTGACACTTGAATGATTTATATTTTGATGGCCTCAGACACTAGGGCCTAGGTAGGAAAGAAATGCCTAGGTGATCTTTTCCTTCTAGGTTCCCTTGTCCATATCTCTCCTCTTATTACTATTTTGGGTCCTTTCTACTTCTTTGTCACCTTTTCACACTTTGGGTTGGCCTTTCGGTTGTCAATTACTAAATTAAAAAAGGGAATCATATATATACTTAGTTACTTATTTCGGATAAAGGCCAAGAATTAAATGCATTATCCATTACCACCTACGATGTACAAAGACATAAGAGAACTACATAATAAATATCTAACACATTCTTACAAGGGTATACACTGCATAGGATGAGAGTTCATTATATTACATCACACATTTTACATATTTGGAACAATCTAGATCTAACCCACTATCATCGTATAACTTGCATAAGGAAAACCTAGTGCACATATACAAACACACAAAGAATAACGTGGAGTCTAAGATGTAGTGCAATACTCAGTCATAAGTTCACTCTTCGGGTGACCACCATGCTCATTATAAATCCCCATTATGTATCTTTTTATTATATTTGATGTGGTTTGTGGGCATGTGTAGGTAGTCATTTGTTTTACAAGTTATAGGTATGATTGGCAACCTAATAGTGAAACCAGATTGATAAATAGTGAACAACAATGAACACATTATGACTTAGAAAAAAAGTAGGTTCGAGCATCCGAGTAGAAACAAGTGCCTTGATCAATCATTAGTGCATGAGGCACTCTTGCCTTTATACAAGCGATTCTATCCCAAACATTCTAGAATTTCTTAACCTTGATGAGCAATTTTGACATTGTTTCCAACCTTTTCTAGTGGATACAATGTCATGATCACCTTCAAGTTGTACATAATAAGATAAGTAATCTTTCTCCCTTCACTTTATTAGGGTTTTATACCTTTAAATTCTTATTTCATGCACATTATTGTATTTAATCATCGAACATCATTTGTTATAGTAAGTTACTTTGAAATAATATTTAATTGAAATTATATTATATCATATTGGTGAAATCGCATACAATTATTTAAACACTCAAACTTAGTCTTGCATATTACCTCCATATTTATTTTCACCCTATATACCCTTTGATCCTTCCATTTTCACCATCAAGAGTGTCTCTCCCCTGTTTTCTTACATGATAGTCCTGAATGTGAGCACAAAATGTAATCTCTCTTATTTAACACACACATTCGTCCTAAAACTTCTCTCAAATACATTTATCATAGATTCAATATGGAACTATGTTTTAATGAAGAGCATATTACCTTTACATCTGCTGAAATTTCTTCTAAATCTATCTTAGATAATGATACACCCATTTATATTCAAGCTTGCATCCATAATATTGGGGTTAAATGGGATTTATCTTAAAATGGATCCGATCTTAACATTTGTAATTTATTATTCCTTCAACAAAGTGGCCTTTTCGAATCCTACATAACTCCCTCATTTATTTGTATTTGTAGCTTTGATAATATTCCTAAAAGGGTCTTAGGTACAATCACACTTACCATTCTTGCCGGTCCATGTGACTATCCCATCCCATGCCATGTCATGCCTAATAATATTAATTATAATATTCTTCTCGGATGGCCCTGGATCTATTCCATGCATGTGGTCCCTTCAACCCTTCATGTGCATCTTAAATTCCTATACCACGGTGTGGTCTATGAGGTGTTAGAAGATATCTCCCCATTTTCCTTTTACAACACTATTGATCATTCACCACTTCTGCCAAATTTCCTCCTAATTTCACAAAGTATGGTCTTGGGTATTTTTGTCATGAAAATGTGCAACAAGAAAATTAACAATTTTTAGTGTGAAAATGATACCCCTATGTCAAAATTTTCAAGTTTTACCTTTCCAAAACACCCCAGGTCTACCTAGTCAGTCCAATGACCACCCAATGAATGTTAACTCAGACCCCTAGGTGAATTAGGAAATTTAATTCAAACCCCCTAGGTGATTTTAGGAGTTCTTGAAGAATACTATTATTGGGCAGTGTTGAGAAGGGCCAACATTGGCCTTCCCAGGACTGGTGTAACCCCCTAGAGAATAACAAAAAATAAAAATACAACATGGATGTGAACTTAAGGAATCAAAACATCATAGAATTTATTTTTGAAAATTCAGGAAATATTTAGATTTGGGGCAGTTTCATCAAAAAGGGTTCACAGGCCTAGACAGTGCACAGGGCCAAAAGAGCTACTAAGCTTCAGGAAGTGATTCTAGGAGCTCTATAGGGAGTTAGGAGTAAAACAAGACATCATCAAAAGGGAATTCATATCTATACAAGATGGTGAAAACATATTTTTCACATCACTTTGGAGAAATGGGTTTATAACTAGTTTTTCTCATTCTCAACTAAGAAGGTAGAAAAAATCCAATTTTTAGGGTGTAAGTGGAGGAATAAAGATATTATATCCCCACCATTGGATTTATAGGAAATTTTCAGTCAAATTCATATAAAATTTCACCAAAACATTCCATAGGGAGCTCAAGTTATTTCCGTTTCAAGTCGTCCTCTAGGTAACTTCCAATAGTTAGATAAATTTGCAAGAGGACAAGTGTCAGCTCTAGGATCTGGTGCATTTTAATGTCCCTTTAATACCTTTAGAAAAGGGAAACGAGGGACACAAATTTCTCCCAGTCCTTTTTTTCCCTCTGGTCAACCATGGAACCCTCTACATTGATAGATCATCCCTAGGTGCTTGTCGAGCTCATCCCCTTAGCTATCCAGATCGTGACAAGTGTCAAGAGCAAGTGCGATGTGAAAATTTATGTACCCTTTGTCCCTTTTTGAAAATGGAAGCGAGGGACATGAAAATTATTCCTACCCCCTTTTCCCTCAAGTTGTCAATATGACCCTCCACGGTGTAAAATTCTAGCTCTTAGGATCCGGTTGGAGCTAAATGCACGTGCGTTGGATCTCCACAAGTGTCACATCCGACGTATTGTGTAAAATGATGTCCCCTTTGTCCCTTTATGCAAATTAAAATGAGGGACATGAAAATTTTCCCTACCCTAGAAATTCCTCATGGTTCTCCTTGTGACCACTTTCCATTTCAAGTGCTTTTCTCACACTTTTTCTCTAAATGCTCATTCGTTGGATCTATGCCAAGAGTTGGGTGTGGGTGCGATGTGGAATTTTATGTCCCATTCATCCCTTAATTCAAAGGGACATCAGGGACATAAATTTCACCCCCTCCCTTGGCATGCATTTTAAAATGCTTTAAATCCGGTACTTACTTTATTTTTCCTACTACTTCTTTTTCATAGCTTTTGTCATGCCATTATTCTATAAATTGCCTAGACCCAATCCACCATTGCTTCTCCAAACTAGATATTTCATTGAAACCAAACCCTCCACTCCATGAAATTTCATAGGTTTTAAATAATAGATTGATTGGAAGATTTAGAGAAATAAATAACGAAGGATAAGAACGAAAAAATCCATCTAGAAACTCCCATTCTTTGTGAGACAAAGATTCAAAGATATCTTGCAAACTAGTGCATGGATTGAAGAGACGTTTTTTGCTGTAATTTTATTTTTTAGATGCCACAAAAATCCTAAAATAGATATATCTTCTGCAAAAAAAATCATTTGTAGTGAATAAATATTCCTCTCGACCCAATGAAGACAAAACTCAGATTTCCCATCAAACTGGCAGTTGGTTTGAAGAGAAATTTCATTGGTAGAATGAGGAGAAAAAGCCATATCGGATATATAAATTTTATTGATAATGAGAGAAGAAAAAAAGACTTATAAATTTCAATTTCCATTAAAGGTTTCCATGTTTGGAACTAATTTCAGGTGGAAAATTTAAAATTTTAAAATCTCATGATCAATGATCGGGTAGGCATGAGATTTTAGAGTTGTGATATTGTGAAAAAATCCATACCCCAAAAAAATTCATTCTGTCGAGATCCGACCACCGTAAGCTCACTTTATAAAAATAGCAATCTTTCTACATGGGAGACTACTATTTTGGGAAATTCGCCAAGCTGAAGAAACTACAAAGGAGGCTATGAACAAAAAAAGTATCATAGGAAAAATCCATCAAAATGATCATATCAACCTAGGATTAACACTTACTAAAAATAGTAAGTGTTCCCATGAGCACCTCTAAAAATAGAAAAGCGGCCGGGAGGTGAGGGAAATACAAGGGGAAAAGGAATTCAAGGTACAACATCCAATTGAGGATCGAAGGTGCTGATTTTTCACACTTACTAAAAATAGTAAGTTGTCTTGTTGCCATTTACTAAAAATAGTAAGCCATTTATGGGGGTGAATTTCACAAGAGGAGCATTCGAGAGTAGAGTATCCAAATTGGTAGCTATAGTTAGAGTTAGAGAAGGATTTCCACACTTATTAAAAATAGTACGTTGTTTTTTTCCATAAATAGTAAGTGTAAGTAACCATGAAGTTCAAATGGATAGGGAAGAAGCCGGTGCAGCCTTTCATGTCCGAGTATGACATAGAATATAGTGATGTCTCTTGTATGGATCTCAATGATCTAAAGGCTCGCAAGAATGCCAAGGAAAAAGGTAAAATTGAAGATTAAATATTCACAAGTGGGTTGTTCATAGCTGCGGTACACACCATGTCCGTATAAAGCACTGAGTTCGTCTTGGACTGCTTGCACCCCTATGAGGCTAAAACATGGAAAATATGAGCAAACAATGGTATGTCCATTACCATCATCAATCCCATAACTATCTCACTTTCTCTACAAATTCAAAAATCACCTAACATGGTCCTCATCATGAAAGAAAGATCCTTACAGAGTGGGAAAATATGGATGCATACGTGCGAGGGCTTTACTGGGTTCATGGATGAATACTATAAGGAAACCCTCAAGGATCTTTGAGAACACTTCAAAGATGTGATTTTTGGGAAGGATATTCAGATTCAATCAACCTCTTCAGTAGGTAGATGGGAGAAGTGAACACGAGGGAATTCAAGGATTAGATGGGTCTTTTCATCTTTATAGTGACTGAAAGTAAACAAAGAATTGACTAGGGAAGAAAATCGGTGACTATTTACATCTCGCAACTACTTTAGGTACCCATGGTGTAGAATTTCCACATGAATTCTTACTTGGTGTGCTTTCTCGCCATCTTGAGATCATTCAAGAGATTGTCCCTCACATTAAACATATCTTCCAAGGTTCCTTCATTTCGAGAAGCTCCAACAATTGATAATGAAACAAATTCATAAACACTTCACTAGCGTGAATGATGCATTCATGATGTACGTATTCCTAACCTTGGAGGGTGATTTGGAGGAAAGGATGTCACCATAAGTGACATCCTTAATAAAAAAATATGGCTCTTATTTCATTTAATTCTCAATATTCTCCTACCTATGGGTTTTAATTTCAATCAATCTCTACTAAGGTTGTCCAAGTACCTTAGTGACCAAATGGTACTATTCAATCTCGTAGGTAGCTCATTCGGGCAAACAACGGACTCAAGAGTAAGAAAAATAAGCTGATTCCATTCCCCATTTCTTTTTGGTATTCATATGCAAGAGTGCGAGTGATGCATCTCATCGGAGGTTTCCTTCACACATTTAACTATGTATTACAATATCTCCATGCCCAATTTCTACATTCAAGATGATCCTAACTCTTTCCATATCCCATAATTATGCCATGTACCTCAAATCGAAGACTATTGGGCCAACTGCATTGATGAATTGAAAGTGCACGAAAGAGATCACATGAGGATGATAGTTGATGAGATGAGGAAATTTAAGTTCTCTTAGTATGAAGATATCTATTAACATGACCAAATGGAGATGTATGATCCTGAGTATGCGGCGGTCAAAGTTTCCCCATTTCCTTAGATTAATTGGCACATTCACAAGTCAGGGGACATAAGGAACAAACCAAGAATATGGTAAGAAGAATGAGGGATTGGTTTCAAATAAAGATATCCCTGATCATTGAGTCACAAGGTAACCCCATAGGTCAAAACAAGCCTCATGATAGTCATCATTAAAATTTGTAGAGGTTACTTCAAGTTCAAGACACTCTGGAGAAATTTTAAAACAAAACATCATAGAATTGGAGACTTCTCCTCATGAGAAGTTGCTATTATCCATTTTTGCACCCACTTTACAAAATGGATGCACCTACAGGTCTGGGAATTGATAGTTAATGGGAGCATTATCTGAGGTATCTTGTGGCGAGCCACGGAAAAGGTTTGGAGTAGAAATTTCTTTAATGGTCAAGCTGGAAAAATGTATGGATTGTCACCTCCTTGATGTATATCAATCCCCTCTTCCTATCATGCACGTCAGCCACACTTTGCTGATGTCGCGACAACCACACGTCATCCGCCTCCCTCTTGCCATGTGTCACCACCACTTTCTTGATGTGCGTTAATGTCCTCCTTGACGTGCATCACACGTCACTTTCTTGACACGTGTCAAAATCCTCCTTGACACACATCACATCCTCCTTGACACATGTTAGATATATATGTAAATTCCCCTCATTTGAGGAGGAGAGATTTCAAAATTGTAAAGGAACTCTACCAAAATTGTTCCAGCACTTTTGTGAGCTACAAGCCTCAAATTTATGCATTTTGTGAAGGATTCTTTCCTTGTGCCTATATTGTAATGGATTGTGCATCATTTTAAGCAATAAAATTAGTGTTTTGTGGCTCTTCTTTCCCTATCTTGATTTATATTGCATTTCTTGCCTTCTATTATATTTTGTAGGTATATTGTGCATATTGTGTTCCTTTATAGGGTTTAAATTTGTTGTGCTCCATGAAATTGGAGGTTTGAATGTGTTTGGGACTGTGGCATTTTTCTCCCTCTTCTTCCCCATTTTCCTCCACTTTCACTCACTAGGAATCTCTCTAGTCTTGTTTTGGTGTTATCACCTCCCTTAGTTTAGGATTTACATTTATGTATTTCTCTCTCTCTGGTCCCTTGGAATTGGTAGTTTAGGAGTAGGTTAGCATTAGAATAGGTAGAATAGGAACCAGCCTTCTCTGGAGGTTTGTCTCAATGCAAGGGTCCCACACCTTGAGACAATCCCATGTTAGTCAAAAGTAGGGTTTTGTAATGTGCAAATCCTAGGGTGCTACTTTTCCGACATAACAATTTTGGCACACCGGTGGGACAAAGTCAATATTTTCATTTTTATCAAGATTGGGTGTGTGTCTTGGTGAATTTATATCCTTTAGAGGCTTTGTACAACACATCTAGTGACTTCATCATTCAAATCTAGTGGTTTCAATAGCCTAAGTTTATCAAGTTCATGAGAAGAATCCAAACAAGGTCAAGAAAAGAGAAGAGGGGATATTTTTCTATCTACACTTATCCCTAGATAGAGAAAGAGAGGAAGAAGAGCTCAAAGGTCTCCATCTCCACCAAATAGAACATTATCACACCTCCACTAGAAGACCCTTTCTTCAATCAACTAGGGTTCTCAGGCCACTCAGGATGGCTCATCTACAACCACCAAATCAGCCACCTCCAAACCCATATGCAAATTTCACAGAGAAAGCAGTCCACTTGCCCTTAATGCACAAAATCTGGTCTTGATATAGCAACATTAAAGAATATCCCATACTTCACTGGAGAAAATCACACAACTCCCATCGACCACATTCAAGACATTGCAAATGTTTATGCCATACATGAGATTGTTGAGATGGATGTTGGTCAAGTTGTTGGCTTCTTATTTCAAAGGAAAAGTGTTGTAGTGGTTCAGAGGCTTGGGAGCAGGATCAATTTAGAATTGGGATCAATTGTGCATAGCTCTCTGTGGCAGTTTGGGGAGAGGGCTGACAACTTATCCCTTTTGGAGAAGATGACTACAATCAAAAGGGCACCAAATGAGAAGATGACAAGACTTCAATTCAGATTCCAAAGAACATGGGAAAGGATCCCAATTGTGGTCAGACCAAAATGAAGGTGCATTTCTCTATTTTCTTAAAGCTCTAAATTCTATATATATCTATTATGATACAATCTATGGGGGAATAACCCTACAAATGCCTATGCCATAGCCATTAGAGATGAGAATTCCTAATTCAAGCTTGGTAAACTCACACCTAGGCCACCTATGCCTCTCTATCTAGATATGGGAATCCTAATCCTAATCAAACACCTACAATAGCCCCATCCCTACTCCAAGAAATCAGAGTTCAAATGAAGCATCCACTTCTTCTTCTAGCCCTTCAAATGAACTCCAAGAGGTTATGAAACAATTGCAAAACTTAGGAAATGAGTTGGTAACTCTTAAGAGGAAACAAGCTCAAAATTCTAGACCTTATCAGCCTCAGTTCCAACCTAATAAACCTCCATATCAGCCAAACAGGCCACCTGTTCAAGCTACTAACTAGAACCAAGGACAACCCCAAGTTGTTAGGCCATTCCAAGCATATAACCCTAATGCAGTTTCAACATCTAGGGCCTTGGTTCCAACTCAAAACAACATAGCACAAGAATATGAATGGTGTTTCCCATGCAGCCAACCACATAATCAAGAAACATGCTTCAATGGTGCTTTAAATCAAGCATTGATGGTGACTATGATGGGTGTTCCTCAAGAACCAAACCAAGAAGAAAGTCAAAGCATAAGTAGCTAATCAAGAAGCACCTCCAAATGAGACAACACTTGTGAATTGGCAAGATGAGGATTTTATGGAATAAATCAGTCCCCTTCTCAAAGTGTGGCAGCCAATACAAGGTCTAAGAAGAGGAATATATAGAGGAAGGGAAGTCATCTAATCCAAGTACTTCTCATCCTTTTATCACACTTGAGGTATTAGCAATCCAAGTGCAGCCCCAAATGTTCAAAATCAGCCCAAACTACCTTCTAAGCCAACTCAGGTACGATGGTTACAGTAGCCCATGTGTAGGAGAAATTCATGCTAAGTAAGGGGCAGCAAAAGGAGAATCCATCTCCTTTTAACATTATTGATCAAATGAAGAAGACCAATGTAAGCATTTCTATGTGGGAATCATTGAAAATTCTAGGCCAATGAGGATTTGTTACAAGCAGCCATGGAGAATTGGTCAGCATCAAATGAGTTGTCCAAGAATCAAGAGAAGGTGCTCACTAATGCAGCTCCAAAAGAAGGAGTTCATGGAGGTCAGAAAAGGTAAAAACATGAAGCCTCCTCCATTCTATATATCTTTGATTATTGGGAACAACCTTGTACACAATTGCATGATTGACTCAGGGGCTAGTAGTTTGGTAATGCCAAAATAGATTACAGATCAGTTGGGCTAAATATGACCTGGTTTCCAAAGGAGTGGTACAGTTAGATGGGACAAATAGTGGGGAACTATTGGGATCATAAAAGGTTTAAACCTCACATTGCATGCATGTCCTAATGTCACAGTTCAACAAGGATATATCAGTGATTGACTTGCCACCACTCTTTGCATTGTGCTTGTCAAGAGACTTCACCGCCAAAATTGGAGGCTACTTATCAGCTGATTGGTCACATATGCTCTTTAGAACAAGGTATGGAGCTAAGGCTACAATCTAGTCTGAACCTATTGCAAATTTCCATATTGAGCCTCATGTACCAAGCCCAATCAATGTAAATTTCTCAGCCTTTGATCAAGAGGATTTCCCAAACACTCAAGAAATAGATACCAAAGTTGGGGGCATCCCAGATTTGACTCTTGATGAATGGGAAAAAAAAAAATTCATGGATATGATCCATACAAGGAAATAGAGGAGGCTGAGTTGGGAGTTTATTGTTTGCATGAGGAAAACACACCTCTTCCTAGCCTCACCAAACCAGATGATAAGGGTGATAATGAAGTATGAAAGCTATTTTTTGATGGCTCAAGGAGTAGGCAAGGTGCATTGGAGGAGGAGCAAAATTTTTTCACCACAAGGTATGAAGTACTACTCAAGCTTTCCATTTTTAGTTTACTTGTTCAAACAATACAACTGAGTATGAAGCTTTGATACATGGATTGAATTGGGAAAGAAAGAGGGGTATAAAAACTTGCAAGTGTTTGGGGATAGTGAGTTAATTATCAACTAGGTTAGGGGAAAACATGTTGCTAAGAATGATCTTCTCAAAGCCTACAAGCATCGGGTATGGGATCAAATTGATGATTTTGAAGTGTTCAATATTCAAGCCATACCGAGGAAGAAGAATGAGGCTATGAGATAGGCTTGCAGAAATTGGAGCAACATTTGATGTGGTGGACAATATTAAAAGAGATAAAGTGCAGCAACCACATATTCATGTAATTGTGAGGCCAAGTTGTACCTAGAACAATAACATGAGCTATGGAAGGTATTTGAGAATGATCAACAAGATCATTAATTTTTGTACAGGAGGAGGCTGAGTTCTCGGTTAAAAATCAAGAGAAATTGGAGCAACAATATGGTGATCAAGTGGTTCAACTTGAGGAAAATAAGCTACCAAAGGGTTTAGTGACTCTAGAGTCAATATTCAATCCTAATGATCAATTTGGAGAGGAAAGAGAAAAAACATTCAGGTCAAAGGTGAAGGATTTAGATCCAATTTCAGTTGGAGAAGGAAAAACACTTCAAATTGGCAAGGTAAGCACATTGATCAAGAAAAATATGAATTTATACAACTTTTCAAGAATTTCAGATGTATTTTCTTGGAGCTATGAAGATTTGAGAGGGTTTAATCCAAAATTGGCACAACACACCATTGAAGCTAGATTTGGGAGCTAAACCCATTAGGAAAAAGAAAAGGCCAGTCAATCCTCATATCGAGCCTCTCATGAAAAAAGAACTGAACAAACTCATTGAAGAAAGCATCATCTTTCCAATCAAGCACTCTTCATGGGTAGAAAATCTGGTGTCGGTTAGGAAAAAAGAATGGGAAATCAGGTTATGTGTGGATTTTGAGACTTAAACATGGCCTCTCTCAAGGACCACTATCCACTTCCTTCCATGGAGAAAATCTTGCAAGTAGTAGCCGGGTTTCGAAAGGTTCTCATTTTTAGATGGCTACTTGGGCTATAATCAAATCATGGTGAAAGAAGATGACCAATTCAAGACAACCTTCACTATGAAGTGGGGCACATATGCTTATAGGAAGATGCCATTTGGACTATCAAATGTTGGAGCCACTTTCCAAAGGGAAATGGATATGGAATTCAAAGGATGATCAATAAGATAGTTCTTGTGTATCTAGATGACATTATATATCTCTCAAGAATGCAACAAGTCATCTCTTTCACCTAGACAAGTATTCCAAAGATGTAGGAGATTTGGAGTGTCTTTGAATCCAAAAAGTGCATATTCTTAGCTCATGAAGGAAAGCTCTTAGGCCACATCGTGTCTAAGGAAGGGTTGGAAATTGATCCAAAAAGGGTAGAATCCATTCGAGCATTGTCATTGCCAAGTCACAAGAAGGCTCTCCAAATTTTTTTGGGGAAAATTAATTTTTTAGGAGGTTTGTTCCTAACTTTTCCCATCTTGTCAAGCCACTCACATGATGATGTTGAAGAAGACCATGGTTTTCAGATGGATTGTTGAAGGAAAATAAATATTTGAAGCTATAAAGTAGGCCATTACACAGGCTCCAACCCTCATAAATCCATATTTCTTGAAGGACTTTCATTTTATACACTTTTGGGGCACATGGATGCAATATCTATCATACTAGTACAACCAAATCAAGAAGGACTAGAGCATCCTATCACATTCTTCAGCCAAATCCTTTAGGATTATGAGGTGAGATATTCATTCATTGAGAAGCATGTCCTTGTTGTGATTAGAAGTTTAAAGAAATTTAGACATCTAGTGTCAAATAAATAGAATTCATCTATTAGTTTCACATGTTGGTGTAAAATATTTTCTTTTGAACAAGGACCTTAATGAAAAGAGAGTTGGTTGGATAACCAAGGTCATGGAGTATGATATTGATATAAATGTGACCAAATTAGTTAGGGGAAAAGGGTTGTGTGAGTAGCTAGCTTCTAACCAACATGTTGAATCAAGAGAGGAGGTAGAAGTTGTTATGGTGTTGTAAGATAATCAAGAACATAGATATATGTGGTATACCCATTCCTTGTTGGACTCGAGGATATTGTACATTTTCTTCAAACAGGTCAAAGTCCTCAAGGATTGAGTAAGTCCAAAAGGAGGTATTTCAGACTTCATTGCATCCCATATGTGTCTTGTAGATAATATTTTTTTCAAAAGGGATGTGAATGGTGTCCTCCTAAGGTGCATCAAGACAGATCAGATAGAGAGGGTATTGCACATGAGTTTCATGATGGAGAGGTAGGTGGTCATTTTCCCCAAAAAAAACAACTATTAGAATCATGAGGGTTGGTTATTACTGGCCTAATATTTTCAATGATTTCTACTCATGGATCAAGAAATGCAAGAAGTGTGCCTTCTTCATAGGTAAAGAGAAGCTAGCAGCCCTCCCACTCCATCCTATCTCAGTTAAACAACCTTTCATGCAATGGGGGCTTGATTTTATTGGGATGATCAATCCAAGTTCTAGCCTAGGTCACAAATGGATTCTTATAGCCATGGACTACTTCACTAAGTGGACAGAAGCAATTGCACTTAAGGAAGAAAATGAAGCTAGCATTTTAGATTTCTATGAAGGTATTGCAACAAGGTTTGGTGTTCCTTCCACTATAATATCAGATAATGCCTTAGCTTTCATTGGAGAAAAGATATCTAATTGGGCTGTTAGAAATGACATCTATTTGAGCACTTCTTCTAACTACTACCCCCAAGGTAAGGAAAGCAGAGTCCATGAACAAGAACTTGTTGAGAATCATAAGAAGAACCCTAGATGAGAATCAGAGGACTTGGCATACCAAATTGAAATCAGCCTTGTGGGATGATAGAATCACTCCCAAGAAGTCAACTGGTTATTCCCCTTTCAAGTTGGTTTATGGAAGGGAAGCAAGGCTGCCAATATCCCTTGAATTACCATAGCCTTGGAGCTTATCAAGTAGCTGGAGTTGTTTGAGTTTCCAGCTATGGAAGTTAGGTATGTAGAGCTCATGGAGCTGGAAGAGCTAAGAAACAGGCCATGAAAACAATGGAGAAGGACCAAGCTCAAATCAAGATGAGTTTTGACAGAAAGGCCAAAAAAAATAAATTTTCAAGAAGGAGACCTGGTTTTGAAATGGGATGCAGACAGAGCCAAACTAGGAAGGCACTCCAAGTTTGATGCAATATGGAGTGGCCCTTACTTGATTTCAGGGTGCAAAGAAAACAATGCTTTCCAATTGAAAAAGTTGGATGGAGAAGAATTAGATCCTAGTCAATGGCATCTATCTCAAGCATTATTACTGATGGGAGTATCTTTCTTGTACATATTAGTTTAGAGTTTGTAATTCTCTCAAGTGCTTACACACATTGTTTTGTTGTAGCTAGGTTTGCTTTTAGATAAGTGCTTGTGCACTCTCTGCATGTTCCATTTGGGATATGTATGATTTTTTTATTTGTACATGGTTGTGCTTTGTTGTTGTTGCACTTTTCTAGTTTTAGGAAAGATCTGATGATGAAGTAATGTCTCAGTAGTGTTCTAGAAAACAAGAGGTTTCAGACATCAGACCAGTTTCAGCAATCAGAATGACTCCATGCCCAATGGATGCAAAATCATTGGTCTTTCAGATCTAGCAGGAAGATCACCCCACAGTAAGTCACCAATTGTTATCCATTTTGCACCCCCTTGCAAAATGGATCAACCTATAGGTCTAGGAATTGATAGTTAATGGGATTTATAGGGTATCTTGCGGTAAGCTTGATCACCATGATGAAGGTTTGGAGGATTTGTCTTTAATGGTCAAGATGGAAAAATGTATGGATTTTCACCTCCTTGATGCATGTCATCAACATCCCTCTTCTTTCATCAATCGCACCTCAACCACTTTTCTTCATGCAAACACTTTCTTCTTCATCAGCCATCCCTCCCTCTTCTTATTGTGCATCATTCTCCTTCTCTTTCTTGACATGCGTCATTCTTCTTCCTCCTTGCATGCATGTCACCACCACTCTTTTTTGCACATCAACATCCTCCTTGATGTGTGCATGCATCTCTTCTTTTCACGTGTCAACATCCTCCTCTTGACATGCATCAACATTCCTCTTGATGTGCATGTCAATGCATCCTCCTCATGTGCACATCACATCATCCTTCACATGTCTCTCTTGCATCATCATTCTACCTTCCTCATCATCCTTCCACTTCTTGTTGCATCGTCACATTTCTCATCACACATCATTTCTTTTTTATCACATGCATCAACATTCAATCCTTCCTCATTGCATGCAACATTTCTTCTTTTGTGTGACATTCATTTTTCATTTCATGGAAAACTCTTCCCTTCTTGTTTGTGCATCAGCTAGTGGTTTTTTGGGTGAAAAAAAGAGTTTCATATATGACTAGACATTAATGACATCATACAAGGTAGCTCAACAACCGGATTAATGAGGTATGGCACCCCATGTTCACCGTAAGAAAAGTACCATTGAAAAGTGAACCATCATGGTCACCCATACCTACGTATAAGAATTTAATGAAGGATGTTGGTTGGTAGCTCCTTTTCTCTATATATATGTAAATTCCCCTCATTTGAAAGGAGGAGAGATTTTGAAATTGTAAAGGAACTCTGCCAAAATTGTTCCAACACTTTTGTGAGCTGCATGCCTCAAATTTATGCATTTTGTGAAGGATTATTTCCTTGTGCCTATATTGTAATGGATTGTGCATCATTTTAAGCAATAAAATTAGTGTTTTGTGGCTCTTCTTTCCCTATCTTGATTTATATTGCATTTCTTGCCTTCTATTATATTTTGTAGGTATATTGTGCATATTGTGTTCCTTTACAAGGTTTAAATTTGTTGTGCTCCATGAAATTGGAGGTTTGAATGTGTTTTGGGACTGTGGCATTTTTTCTACCCTCTTCTTCCCCATTTCCCTCCACTTTCACTCACTAGGAATATCTCTAGTCTTGTTTTGGTGTTATCACCTCCCTTAGTTTAGGATTTACATTTATGTATTTCTCTTCCTTTGGTCCCTTGGAATTGGTAGTTTAGGAGTAGGTTAGCATTAGAATAGGTCAGGAACCAACCTTCTCTGGAGGTTTAGATAACCAATACATTGAATTATACTCACACCATCCAGCGGTGGTGGCCCCGATTTATCAAGTGATAATCATTGCCAAGGGAAAGAAATGTGGATGATATACAGGTGGAAAAATGGATAACCAATACATTGAATTAGCACTAAGGTAATCATGCCAAAGTGGATGATATAGTGGTGGATTATGAATTGAGCACAACCATTAGGGCCGACTACACATGAAGGGGAATTACACATGTATCAACATTCTTCTACTCACATGGTGGCTAGAAACAAATAAAATAAGAAGAATATTAATGAGCTAAAGGAATAGGTGTGAACCCTTTCATCCTATGTGCAACATTTGGTTGATCCAAATGCCATGACAATTCCCATCGAAGAAATTACACCAATCAGTAGCTTTGATCAATAATTGATCAAAAGGACCCATAAGCTCATGATGCAGGGCGAGCCAATAATGAATGGATCAGTTAAATCTCGAAAAGGGGAATTTAGTGCTCCAAGAGGAAACCAAACTCTTTTCCTACATGTGCACACTTGTGAACATGATGCAATTATTCAAGGAAGATATAAAGAAAGATATTATTTGGAGATTCTAGGCCAAGTGGTGAATAAAATGAACAACTTTCACTCCAAAGATTTGATTAGTAATAAATTTTTTATACCCCTTTTGAATAATTTTCATACATCGATCGAGCCATTTCTGAGTTGGAGGATAAGGAGGAAAAACCATACAAATTACATGATATAGCATCAACCGCCAAATTCAGAAACTTAGAGTGCACTCAATGGAAGAAGACACAAAGGCCAATGAGTTGATTGTTCCATTTGAAGAATATGTCAAGAAAGAAGCGGGAAATCCATTATCCTTCACCACGGATACCCTGGAATTCCTTTAAGAGATTTGGGCTGCCATTGCACTCATTACATAGAAACATCCATCATGGTTCTAGAAATATAAAGATATCAACAACGTGTTTGATGGATGGATAGAGACTAATTTTTATTCACATCCCTCATGCTGAAAAAGTGGAACTTGCATCATCTCGTTTCAATAAATAATTTGAGGAACATGAGGATTTCTCAGTGGTGTGAGATGGATACTAGTTAGGTAGTAAGATCAAGTCTGATGGAGTGGCTCATTCTTCCACATGATTCTCCTTCCTTCTTCCTTTTCTCTCTCTCTCTCTCTCTCTCTTTTCCTCTCAAATTTCTCTCTCTTGATGTTCTAATTTTGTGTTGGCATGTGCACTTTTTGATATGTAAATAAGTGACTTTATAAACATAATGTAAAAATTAAGTCACCTTGTTTTTATAAAAGGGACTTAATATTTGATAGATATATGAACAACCTAAAGTCAAAATTAAGGCTTGTCAAGAGTCACGGGAAGATCAAGAGTTGATTCTCTTACATATAAATTGTAGCAAGCTCCTCATTTGAGGACCTTCTTTGTCTTTTTAATGTTCTTATGTTGTTTTTCTAAATTCATGAGAGAGAGATCCTTGTGAAAAGAGAAAAGAGATAGAAATTCTTTCATTTTCCTATTCTCAAATGTTTTCCATTCTCATACTACAATTTATACTTGAGCATCAATACAAGAAGGATTTTATATCCTTTTTCGCCCAACATGATTTATTGATACTTTGTGCTCATTAAATTCTAATTGGTCTTATTATTATTTATAGAATTGTTTCTCCTTAGTTTTAGTGCATGTTATGAAACTTCTAACTAATGTATGCAAGACTGTGATTTTCTACTTGTAGTACTATTTATGTTATCTAACATTCTCACTTCCTTTCCGATCTCCTAGAAAATTCCTCCCTTGCAGGTGTCTACAAGATTTTTCCACAAGGTCATTGGAGTTCCCCTATTGGATCTTGGGTCACAAAGCCACCAGAAAAATCCACTTTTCAAGTGCATGCATATCTGAAGCTACACCGTCTAAATAGAGGGACTTCAACTCCTAAAGTGTTTGCAAGAAATCCATAAATTTGTCACCCAAAACATTTTTTCACAAAAAGTTTTTGACAGCTACCATGGGGAAGATTTAGCAACATCTGGACCCAAATATGACCGAAAGGTCAAGAAAATAAAAAAACTTGAAAAAACCAAAATCCAAAAAGAGAAAATTTGGAATCTAAAAAAGCTCCCAAGCCTATGTCTTTAAAACATTTCTATTCCAAGAAATCCTCCTATTGAAAAGACTGGAGTTACTTTTAAATATTCATGATGACATTACTTCAGATTTGTGAAAGGTTATTTGGCATAATAGGAAAATATTCACACAATAATTCATTGCCAATAGTACTTGTTCTTGAAGAAGAACACATTGCTAAATTGGAAAGGCGGAGATAAAATCACGCTTTGCAAAGAAGAGTGTGGATTGTAAAGCTGGTGGATAGAAGATACACTTGAAAAAAATGCAAGGAGGAAAACTTGATCCTATTTTTGAAGAGCTTCAAAGAAGACAAGGGCTGCTCAGAAATCCAAGGTCTCCATTTCATTAAGAAAAATTTCCCACTAGAATCCTGAGAGTCATCAGCCCATAAGATGTTGAGTTTCTAAATATCAAAAAAAATCTTGAAGATGTCATTGACGTAGAGATCAAAGAAGAAGCTAGAGAAAGAGAAGCCAAAGCTAAAGTAGAAATAAGAGCTCAAATTGAGGAAATTGAAAGACTTCAAAGACGAGGAGAATATGAGAGCAATAGTGGAAGAAACAACCTTAGAAAGGATGGAAGATAAAAATCGAAACAAGATGGTAGATCGTGATCATGAAGAGCGTAGGCCAAATGTACCATGTGGTGGAAACATTGGACAAATTGCCCTTGCTCAACCACTCCACGAGCTATCAAAGGCTCAAGGATTTTTTTCCAAAATTCGGAGGAGACAATTCTTAACTCCTAATGAACATGTAGCAATGTTCATCATCGCTTGCACCTTGTTTGGGCATTGAGCATGAAGATGTATCAGTTTGAATCTTTGTGGAGTCACTTGAAGAAAAATCTACCAAATGGTTCTACATGTTACCTCCACGGTCTATCACCTATTGGGAAGATATAATAAGTGCATTTGAACATAGGTTCAAATCTACGAGATACTACGGGATCTCTTGGTCTAGTTAGTATAAATGAAGAAAGATGCTTCTGAATCAATGATATACTTCATCGCCAAATATAATAAATGATCGATAAGAAGAATACCCAAATATTTTGTGCCTCTCAATTTTTTTAAAAGATTCTTCATTTGTGTCGTGCCATTAGAAGTTGATTTATTCCTTAAAAGAGCCCAACCTAGGAGTTTGAGGGAAGAAAAAGACTTCAAAATCGAGACAGAGGATGATCTAATCGTTTCTGGAAAAGTGAAGGGTCTAAATGGAAAGAAAAGGACCAGGAGTTCAAAATCGATTACCATAGACGCAATGTTCTAGAAAATGGCCAATGACTTAATTGCCTTGAAGAAACAACTTTCTCATATCACAATGAAAAATACTCCAAGGAATCCAAATCCTTCCAATAGACCAAGGATTACTCCACCTCCTCGTCATCTCGCTCTCGAAGCACCACCGAGTCAATACCACTTGTGATACTAAAGAACTAGAGGAGGAAGTGGAGATAGAGGAACTTGAGGAATAAGATGCAGGTGATGATGACAACTATCTCAAAGTCAAGGAATTTGATGGTGATGCTCACAATATCTTGGTCGAGTATGTTGATGGAGATGAATATGATGATGATGAAGAAGCCCCAATATTTTCATGTTGAGTTTTCACTCACACACAATCAAGGAATTTGCTTCATCCTCAAAAAGTTGGGGAAGGAAAATAAGAAGAATGAAGATTATTTGGCAGAAATTCCACAAAACAAGATCATCACCAGAGGATCACCGCTACCACCCTCAATGGAGTTGGATAAAGAGAAACCAGACCCACTAATTAGTAAAGACCACATTTCCACACCAAGTAAGTCTCCTAGTTCTTCTCCTAGTCCTAAAGTTGCTAAAAATAATTCTTCTTCAAATTTTATTCTGTAAAATCATCTAAGGCCCCACCAAAACCTACATCCACATCCCATTCCAAGCTAATTACTATAACCATGAAAGAAAATACAACTTCCATATTAACAAAAAAATTCCATGTAAATTTTCCATCATCCCCAGAACCTCCAACTTGACCACCATGACTCCTTTGATTATTTGGAACACGCAAGCAAAACCAAAGTCCATATCATAGAACTTAGTATTTATAAACACATCCTTCCCAATTTGATAGATTTATTGATGTAGTCTGTGATGGTAGCTATATAGGGTCAAATGAAAATTCCCAAGGCCTACTTACCACACCATCCACACTACCTAAGCAAAACATGCTAGCCCTCAATTCCTCTAAAACCAACAAAATTGAGCCCTTTAAGCTGTCACTTCTCGTTAAAGGTTTCAACTCAATAATTGCATCATGGATTACGGAACCTCATATAACATGATGTAAGTCAAAGTTTAAAATTCTCTAGGCCTCACCTTGACCTGAGAAAATTACTCCTATTATTCAATGGAATCTAAACAAGTTCCATTAGTGAGAAGAATCAAAGATGCACATGTAGCACTAGCTGATTTTACGAGAGAAGAAAGTTCTCCTTACTATCTTAGTGGTGGACATTCCAACATCCTTTAGGTTTTTTTGAGCTAGATTTTTGCGAGAGATTTGGGTAGAGATATAAAAATGGATTGGTCATCTACAACTATCCCGAGAAAAGGAAATATGAAGAAATTATTTCCAGGAAGGAAGATGAAGTACACGGTACAAAAATCTGATGATCCAAGGGAAAAAATTCTATTTCAAGATAATGAGTTAGGAAACTACTTCCTCACATTAGAAAAAGATGAGAATTTTCTTCTTCTTACATAAGATGAAGAAGATCAAATTTTGACAATGGAATTTGATCGTAGTCAATCTACCACGAGTTCGAGAGTAGGTGTGGTGTTGTATTCTCTTCTACGGAGAATTGTTCCCATTTTCTTACAAGCTACAGTTTGATAACAAAAATAACATGGCAGAGTATGAAGCTCTCTTATTGGGCATGGGCATAGTAGAAGATATGGGAATCAAGAAGCTAAAATTTCAGGGGTTGTGCAAAAGTGATAGTGAAGTAAGTTTAGAAGCAATATGAGGTAAAAATTCAAGGCTACGAAATTATAGAAAAGAGTATGGGAATGCATTGAATATTTGATGCATTTTTGATTGAGTATTTTATGTGATAAAAAAATGAAAAATCTTATTGCCTTGCAGTTTGAGCCTCTCTAGTGACACTTCATCCTTCCTTTTGCAAAGATTAAGTGTTTGTTGAGATGGTGTTCGGACCAGCGTTCCCAATAATGTAAATCACTAGCAAGTCTTCAACGATGATAATCATATCTTGGCATTCCTAGAATAAAAATATAATTTCAATAATATTTTCTTTAACGAAGTGATAATCCACATAGGGAAGTAGTAGTTGAAGAGGAGAAAGGAGGAATTGAAGGGATTGATGAATAGGGAGTGATAAAATTAAAAGGAAACGAAATTCCTAAAGGCCCGGTCTCACTAGAAGACTTATTTAATAAGAATGAAAAATTCATTCAACAGAAGGCGAAGAAATTTTTTTAGTTCCAGACTGATTTTGAGAAAGAAAACATTAGCACCCCAAAGGGCCCAATAATGGTCAAAATTGGAAAGTGTTGTTCACTGGAAGAAAAGATAATGTTCATGTCAATTCTCAAAAAATATTTAGATGTTTTGGCCTATTCTTACGATGAACTCAAATCCTTCCAACCAAAATAAATGCACCATTAAATTCCATTGAATCCGGATGCCAAGCCATTCGAGGATAAAACAAAGGGCATACAACCCAAAGATAATAGACATGGTCGAGGAGAAAGTGATGAATATATTCAATGCCGGGATTATCTTTCCCATCCATCATTCCACGTGGGTGGCAAACATTGTGCCACTATGGAAGAAGAATGGTGAAATAAGAATATGTGTGGATTTCCACAACTTAAGACAAGCATCGCTGAAAGATAATAATACCCTCCCCATCATGGATCATATTTTGCAGAAGGTCACTAGATCTGAAATGCTCTCATTTCTTGATGGATTCTCTGGGTACAACCAAATTGAGGTAGAAGAAGAAGATCGAACCAAGACAAATTTCATAACACCTTGGGGAGATTTTACATACGGTAGAATGCCTTTCGGTTCGAAAAATGTAGGAGATACATTTGAAAGAGTGATGGATCTATCTTTCATAGATCGAAGCACTATATTTTCATATACGTAGATGATCTCACAATATTCTCAAAAAATATATGAGACCAAGGTTACCATTTGGAATAGGTAATCGTGAAGTGTGGAAAGCACGAACTATCCTTAAACCTAAAAAAGTGAATTATTGGAGTCATAGAAGACAAGCTTCTGGGGCACATTGTGAATGATCATGGAGCACACATTGATCTAAAAAGTAGAAGCCATTCACGCACTATCTCTACCCATAAGAAAGAAGGGATTTCACTCTTTCTTTGGTAAGGTGAAATTTCTTCATCGTTTTGTTCAAGAGTTGAAAAATTGATGAAGCACATCACCACCATGATGAAATCTCAAACAAGATTTACATAGAATAACAAGGAAAACTAGTGTTTAAAGAAATCAAGAAATCCATTTCCAAAGCCCCGAATCTTGTATCCATGTATTTCAGCAAAGAGTTCATCATGTATTGTTATGCATTAGAACATACTCTCTCTTTTGTTCTTGTCTAAAATAATGACGAAGGTTTGGAAACATCTATCACTTTCATGAGTTTTCCATTGAAGAAAAATGAGTTGAATTACATCCGATTAGAGAAACATACCTATGCGGTGGTCAAGGCTATAAAATTTTTAGGTTTTACATACTCAAGTCTCATACAATGGTGATGGTCCCTAATAGCGCAATTAAATCCATCTTGACACAACAAGTGATGTAGCCTAGAATTTAGCAAGAATAACCCAGGTGCACTGGCACATCACTCATCTGAGCTGAGTGCTCACCTAAATCTCACAAAGGTACCAGGCCCCTCCTTAGAGTTTCTTGTGTAGGATGTGATCATGATGAAGATATAAGGTCATGCAGATTCATAAAAAATATAAATGTCCCACAATGCATATTCTAGATCTATATCTTAAAGAACCATAAATAAATGATAAACATAATGAAATCATCCATGAAATAACCAATTAAAATCATGTTTAACACCTTGATTCAGCCAATACACTCCATTATATTAATCACAGTAAATACACATAAGCTTCTTATAATAATAGTATCTTAAGCTCATCCGTGCATCAAATATGGTAGCATAACCTATATTATATCTCTCTATGTATATCTAACTTTGCATACATACATACAATCTAACACATATAAAATCTATATTTATATGGGTGGGGACTTTCCCTTCACCACTTACATAATTCCCAAAATAGGTCGCATGTTGAGAATAGCCACATGCCTTTACAATAATAGTCACACATGCAAGTGCGCTAATAATAGATCATCTCATAGTTAACTGGCAATAGTAATTCTATTATTAACTCGAACCCATGCAAAGCACTTAGTAACATGCTCTTCCAAAAATATCCTATGTGTGTTCGCAAGTCTTTATCCGGTTTGTGTGCTCTACACGCTATCTCCAAAAATAGCCCATAATCATGAAAATGGCTAAGTCCTAAATATTTCTTTGTCTTCCGCATGTTTCCTTCCCTATTCTTCCGTGCCTTTGAACGTGCCCTGTTCCCACATGCAAACATTCTATGTGCCTTTTACTAAGTGTCATACTTTGTATCTTCTCAACATTACCCCACACTAAATTGCATCATGCCTCTCCAGGAAATGGTTTCCTCTTGATGTTTAAAGAATAAAGAATATAAATGGAATGAAATTAAAGAATTACTATACAAATAATGAATTTTTACTCTGCAACATCCTCTATTTCAATTGGAAGAATTAACTCTAGATATTCTTCTTTGATTTCAGCCTCTAAAGTTTTCCAATCATTGAGTGTTAGATTTTGTCTTTCTGGAATCTCCGTTGCAATAGAATCTAACTCATCTTGGGAAATCTCTTCCTTCTCATTTTGTAATACCAAAACAATGTTGGACATAGTAGACATTATTCCTTCCAACAGATCCATCTTCTATGTTATAAGTTTTCCAATTTCATCCAGCCTTTCCTTATGGGGGTCTTAGGATGCTGCTACAAGGCCTCACGATTTTACTTTACCAGAGCTAATCATTCCGCATGCCCTAATGTCTCATCTTTCATGGCCTTCAAGACTTCATTTTCTTCTACCATGGTCTTGGCTCTTATCACTTCTTCTAGAGTTGCAAAATATTCAATGCCTGGTCCACTTTCTTTAGCTCTTCTTGCAGTGTATATAATAATGCCTCATAAGATGAAATTTTTCTAACCACCAAAGCCCTTGCTCTCTCTACTTCCTGCTCTGGGTCCTTTGGTGTTGGCATGCGAATGGGTCCATCCTCAAGCACCAAGTCAACCAAGGTACGTACACATAATGCATATCCAAAGGGAATCTTTCAGGTACCTTAGACTCTAAATGTGGTCTTGCTTTCAAGACATGATCTCCAATTTCTTCCGCCATGTTGGTGAAGGCATTATTCTTCTTCTTCTCTAAGTCCTTTTCTCCTTTTAGACGTGCTATTTCTATAGCTTTGGATTTGATATCTTCTCTTAGCACCCTAATAGTTGCAGCCTTATCTACATTCCTTCGTGCCACCTTTGTAGATACCTTCACCAAGGCATTACTTACTTGTTCATCCGACATAACAATAGTGGGATTGATAGTTATGTGCTATTTTTTGGTGCCTTTTTCATTCTTCTCGACACACAGACTCTTCACACACATCAAAATCCAGCTCATCCATATGATTTTGCATGGACCAGGACAATTGTTTCATCACGTACATAGTAGCCATGTCTGATTCCATCAACTCTCATCCATACAACTCCTTAAGGCCTATTATATTCTGGAATCGTGTGCGGACAATTTTACTTGTGTCCTCATCATAGCCCATGATGTGCAACATACTCCCCACTTGTCCTCTTCGTTCTTGGCCCCTTAGGAACTTGAGCGCCAAGGTTTGGAGCTAGATCTTCTATGTTCTGAGAAGTATCTTGTTTTGTTTCTTCTACCTCTTTTGATCCTTATTCTCCTTCCTTCATCTCTTCATCCTTGGGATCCTCTACATCTTTTGAAGTAATCTTGGGTGTCAGGCACTCTTTACAGACTCCTTCACTTCTTCATTCACCTTTAGATTTTTCCTTCTTTTCTCAATTTGCCTCTTTTTGAGGAGAGATTTGTGGTGATCTTCGTAATGATTGTGGAGTTCAGCACCTTGGGTCCTCGTTCTCCTGAATACCCTCTTAAATCGGTGTTCTTCATGCTCCTACTTCTCAAGTCTTCTTCTTCCTCTCGTGCGCGAGGTGGAGTACTTTCACGCTCAACCTCTACTCTGTCCATGGGTTACCTCTAGCCCCTATTATCCAAGCCACCACTATCTTCATGCTCTTCCTCCTCATCATCTACCTCTATTTTTTATGTGGGCTTTGGAGCTGAAACATTCTCCATTGTATTTTTCCCTTAGGCGGCCCTGGGAGTGTGAACTCATTCTCCACATACTTGTTATTTTCTAGCTTGGGCTTGAGTTGAAGGTATATGAGCACTAATCCAATTTCCCCAATAGCCAAGCTTATAGGCTTCATACTTATGACATTTGAGATAAGCCTCTCAATATAGGTAGCCCATCCTGGAGATACACATATGTCTTTCTCAGCGTATGGTAATCACAATCCACCTTGTCGGAATTAAAACTTAGGCAGCGCACATCAGTAAATTGATGGACCGATGCCTGGAAGTAGTGCGATGTAAAGGCATATATATTTTTCACCATGGGCTCCAAGTCCCATCCCTCATAGTAAATCACGTGATGTAAAAGTGTTGATACATCACAAATAGCACTTCCTTTCCCACCACCGATGGTAACTCCTTAGGAATGTGCCACTCCTCTTCAAATGTCACACATGAGCCTATCATACCACATCTCGCCCTTTGTTTGAATGGCCCACTCATTGACCCTTCACATAAATATTTGTCAAACCTTTCTGCAAGGGATTTTTCTCCATGGGATACTCCCATATCTTGTTCTTTGGCCCATTGGGCACTCCAATCTCCATAAATACTAAAGAAAGTAAAATAGTGCCAAAACTAATTTTATCACCTATGCGCACACTTCTTCGACAATGAATTTCTCTATGTAGCCTACTATGTTATAGATCACTCCTTGAGACATTCTCCTTTGCAATATGTAGCCACATTGTATTCACTTATGACCACCTCTCTTGGTCATTCAACTTTGTTACTAGATGTGCAACTGCCTAAACCACTGGGTACTTCTTCAACTTATCAATGTCCATTCACATGGACCCTTTGTATATCCTAACTCTTTCCATGTTTCCATGATTGTTGCTTTATTAGTTAGATCACTGAAAAGGTCTACCCATGTGCCTTTTAATCTATCCAGTGTTGTAATCAAGGTGGTTGTGATTTTGACCCTCCGTCCGGATGAAATAGAAGAAGTCTCATGGACTCTGCTCATTAACCATTGGTATAATGGTTCATACTTTCCAAAATAAGGGAGCTCGTATAATTGATAGACTCCAACCTGCTTTAACAATTTCTCTCCAGCATCATCATACATTGGCATGTCCTCTACCGTGTGCTTGTTGGTCTTTGTGCTCAACAACGCATCTAACTCCTTCTTGTTATCTAATGTGGTGGTTATAATCACTGATCTTGAATTTATGGATGTGAGAGTCCCATTCTTGTCCCACTATCACACCTCCGGGTACTACATTTTGAGAAATTACTCTCGGGAGCAATTTCAACTTCTGTTTCTACCTTCTTCTTTCCTTTGTCTTCTACGGTAGGTGCTTTCTTTGGTGCCATCTAAAAATATCACCTTTCTATTCTCTGTAGCAAGAAAATTATTCTCATTCTATCTTATGTAGCGAGCAAGTCCAAACCCTAGCTTGAATCTATGTGCCCTAGTTCAAATCATGTACCCTAGCTCTTTCACAACGCGTCTGCTTCACTCAAACCCTTCACCAATGGAAACGCATGAATTCTTTTCTATGCACACATAAATATTCTCTCCACATATAGTTTCACACTCTTTCACCTCAATACGATTTTCTCAGCTCATTTACACTTAGCTCTTTTCAAATTCTCATGATTACAATGGTAAAAATGAACTCACATCCCATCCTTATATAGATTTTCAAAAATTTAGTGCATTTATTGCTCCTTCACCTACTAAATAATTCTCTCATTAATTGACCATTTTCACAATTTCCACATGGTACATCTTCGTGCCCCAACTATAACCTTCTAGCGCCTTCCTACCTTCTAGTTACATACTTCTCTTCAACATGCTTCCATGCACCGAGTACCTCACCACTATGCCTTCTCCTGGTAGTCTCCACGGACCTCTACTTACCTCGTGTTATATTGTTCCTTCATTTATCTCCATTTATGGTCATCTTTTAGAAGCAATCTCCTTTCTTATATAGCACTTGTAACAGCTTGTTCTCAAATGTACCCAGTTGTGAATAAAAAGTAACAACCACCCCACACAAATGGTATGTGCAGTCCTCTGCGCATAAAAATACTTCAAATTGTAATTAGCTTCCAGTGCACAAATGTGCTTATTACACAAAACACCAAACTAAATTGACAAAGCATAGCAATGATGAAGGAAATACATTAAAAGGAAATGCATAAAGGGAAACCTATTCTAAATGGAAATACTACTTATTACAAACACCAAGAAGACTTATTTATAGTAGGGCTTCAACCTACTTCCATTGAAGTATCCAAGTAACCATATTGCATCAAGAATTTCTAACTGACATGTGCTTGATTCAAGAATGTGAGTGATAATATACGGTCCTAACCAATGCACTTTAAGCTTTCTGGATGGCAAAAATTTGAATCATAAAGGCACCATTTGTCCAACCTCAAGCTTCTTATCCCTAATGTGCCTATCATGCCATGCTTTCTACCTAGATTTTTCTTGCTTTTGACTCCAACATGCTATGGCTCGCCTCTCATCCAATTGTATCAATCTATCAATCCTTTCTTCTAATGCTTTCTCATCAACTAGACCTCCAGCATGCGCAATATGCAAAGAAGGTAACATTAATTCCATAGGAAGACTACTTCGCATGCCAAACACCTAACCTGAAAAGGTGTGGCCTTGTTCAACCTCTTATATGTTGTTCTATACACCCATAACACATAAAACTTTATCATCCCAATATTTCCTTCCAACATCACATATTTTTTTCAATGTCTGGCTTAAAATTTTGTTGAAAGCCTCAAGCAGTTCCATTTTCCTGAGGATGATAGGGTGTAGTCTTGTGGTGTGCAATCATAAATTCATCTAAGAGTATCCTGATTGTCTCATTCAAAAAGTGTGTACCCCTATCACTTGTTAAACTTAACGGGCATCCATACCTTGTAAGAATATTTTCCCATAGAAACATGGCTATTGTAGTGGATGTACAATCCTTTATAGGTGTTGCTTCCGTCCACCTTGTAAAATAATTTATGTAAGTGATTATGTAGTGCGATCCATTTCTTACACACGGCTGGAGAAATAGGTCCTACAAATTTGATAGCCCATTTCTCAAATGGATCTGCACTAGGAATAGGCCTCAATAGCATCTCATCTTCATTTCCTAGTTTTCAAGGTGATGATAGTGATCACACACCTTACAATATGCTTTTCAATATTTATACAAGGTCTCCCACCATAATCTAGTGAGTAGAATCTTGTGTGTGGTGGTGTCACCTACATAATGTCCACCTGTAATACCACCATGAGCCTCTTCCATAATATTATGTGCTCATGCTCCAGTACACACCTGCGTAGTACTTCATCTCTGTCTAACTTGTATAAATCACCATTGATCAACATAAAGGGGGCACGTGAATTGCAAGTTGTTTCTTTTCTAAGGATTTCATACCTTCTGGCACCATTCATGTTCATATAAATACAACAATATCCTCTAACTATAAAGGCATGCATTGTAATGTATGCAACTACCGTGCATCTAGCATTGTATCTTCAATTATTTGTGCATCCTCCCCTGATTGAATCCTTGATAAATGTCTTGAACTAGAATTACTTTTCCTGGTTTTACCACAACTGTGAAGTCAAATTTCTAGAATAAGAGCACCCAATGACATATGTGCCCCTGTAAAATGGGCTTGTTCACCAAGTATTTCAATGCCATATGATCAGTATAAAACACAAAAGGTGTTGCTAACAAATATTATCTAAACTTATGTGCAGTGTGTAGATCATCGACAAGGCCTCACGCTCTGTTGTTGTATAGTTATACTCGTAGAGTCAACTTTCTACTAGCAAAACAGATAGGATGATCTATAATACCTTCTCTAGGTTGAGCTAACACTGCATGCCAATGGTTGTGCCAGAGGCATCCACATGTACATGAAATGGTTGGTTCCATGAGGGAAAACATAGAATAGGCATTGTAGTAAGTCTCTCCTTTAGTGCCTCAAATGCACGCTATTATGGTTCTCCCCAATAAAATGTCCCTTTTCCTTTGAGTAACTCTTCTAATGGTGTGGAAATTTTAGCATATCCTTTAATAAACTTTCTGTAATACCTTGTGTGACCCAAAAATCTGCGCACCTCACTCTGACTGGTAGGCTCCTTAGGCCCACAATAACTGCAACCTTAGCTGGATCCACTAACAAACCCTCCTTACAGATGATATGCCCTAACAAAGTTCCAAAGGGTGTAGCAAACACACACTTTTGATGTTCAAAGAGATGTGTATCTACCGACATTCATTCAAACATTAGGCAAAATTGTCACAATGATCCTTAACAAGTCCATACACCATCCAGTCATCCAAGTAAACCTGCAAGAAAATGTGAATAAAATCCTAGAATGCTTGAACAAATATGCGTGAAAACACAATAGGTGCATTTTTCAAACCAAAGGGCATCACAGTATATGCAAAACTTCCCCATTCAGTGGTGAAATTCGTTTTCTCTTGATCTTCCTGTGTAATTTGAACTTGATGATACCTAGAGAACCCATCTATAAAAGAATAGATTTTTCACCCTACAACGCCCTCTAATATTTCTTCTATGAAGGGTGTAGGAAAAGGATCAATGACACATGCAACATTCATCTCTCTATAATCCACACAAATTCTAATCCTTCCATCTTTCTTTATATTGATAACCATGGGACTAACCCACTCTGATTCTTCTAGAGGCTTTGATGATGCAAAACTTCAACATCTTGTGATTTCTTCCTTAACCTTTACACACAAGTTAGGATTCATTTTGTAGGGTCTTCTTCTTAACCGGGCGTGCACCTCCTTAAGCTTGATCTTCATCTCTCCTAATGATTCATGCACACCTTGTAACTCATGGTATCCTCTTGGGAATAAGTCTTGAAAATCTTGTAGTAACTCAATGATTTTTTCCACTTCACAGTTAGACCAATAATCCCCTAATTATGGCCTCCTTAGGTTCAGCATCCATGCCAATATTTACTTTCTTTGTCTTCATAGGTTCATGGTATGTGCGTGTGTTCATATCTTCACTATCCAAAACCTCATGCATCCCTGCTGAATGATCTATATCTAGATCTTCTACTTCCTCATTCCCACTAGATAAACAAGATTTCCTTTTCTTTCTCAAGGAAAGCATGCATTGAAAGTAATACAATACGGTATAGTCTCCTCTATTTCATCAAAACACACTTCTGAGTCTTTTCACCGAATAACTCTTGAATGAGTTCTTCTGTCTTTGCACCATCTCCCATAGTTACGTGCTTTATAACCCTTAATGCTTCTTCCACTAGAGGTTTAGTAGAAAAGTAATCAAATTTCTAGTCATTCTTGCAATCAAATCTTGCCAATTCCTAGTCTCCTTTTGTAGTTTTGCATAAAATTACCATGTGCGTGCACAACCACACAATGTGTAATAGAACTTATGCACCCATAGTGAAGGTGGTAAAGCTTCATGCCCTTCTATCTAGAGTCTCTCACATTGTTGAACGTGGTGCTGAATAGGTTGATTACCATGATAAGTGCTGATTTTAGTAGGTGTGTTGCTTCTGAAAAATTGAGTGGTCAAAGCAATCCGTATTTCTTTCCATTCTATAAGATTGTCCCTATGAACCACCCACCATGTGTTGTTGTCCCATGCAATGTGTACACTAACATATTTCTTCTTTCATCCTAATTTTCCACATGCTCCTCCATGGCATGTAGGAATACCGTAGGATCCCCTTCTCTAGTGTACCGAGGTACCGAATTGTTACCTATGCACCTAACACAATGAGTAGTTCTCTTCGTGCAAGTGCGATCCTTACCTCATGCCCAATCATCTCATAAGTACCATGCACCCAATTATCACAAGAAACACTTGTAGTATCACTAACTAATTGTGCATCTTCCCACTGGAGAATCCCTTCTTTAGATGGCTCGAGTACTTCTGGGTCCCGAATGGCATGTACATAAATCCTATTCAGATATTCTTCACTCAACACTCAACATAGGGTGCAAACTTCCCATCTGTTAAAGGGATAATAACTCTTTATTCCTTGTTCTCAAAACTAATATATCCCTTATTGAACCAGAGATCAGCATTATTTGCATAACACCAAGGGCACCCAAGTAGAGTTGGGAAGCTATCTGCCTCTGCAAGTGCTAAAACCTCAAAGTCCCAGTGAACTTGGCTCCTTGTATAGTAATGGATGCATATTTTAAAATCTAATGGGAGTGGCCTTAGTTTGATTAGCCATGAACAACACATTTGAGGATGGCTATAATGGAGGTCTCCCCATATGTACCCATGCATCTAAAGTAAGAACATTGACTTTTGCACTGTGTCAATCAATATATTGCTCAAAATCCATCCATCCACAATAACATTTAGAGTGATCTCCTTGTCATAATCCAAACTATGAGGGGGAAGATTGGCATGCAAGATCTCATCATCCATTCTCAATACCTATGCATGCGGAGTGTTTCCCTTTAGCCAATTCCCTAATAATGGAATGATATTCTCTGGCACAACATTTTTCATATCTCCTTCAAATCATCAATATCGACTGGACCATCTCTAGTGCCTTCTTTTTTATTCCATCTTTCGTGATTGCTCCTTTAAACATTGTATTTCACCATGAATATTCTGAGTACTTCCATGGTTTCTTGATACACCTCCTTCTGATGTGCATGATCTAGATATCTTGCATGTAAAACCTATTATTTAGTAATAGTAGGCTTCTATTGTAATGCATCTCTACGACATGCATACTTCAGCTTGTGTAGTAATCTTCATAGGTAATACTTCAGGTTCCGATGTCAACTTTGGAATCCACTAATTTTCCACAGTGCGTTGTATCCTAACCATCCATGCACCTTTGTTTTCTATTTATGTTTCTTGCTTAGATGCTCATATAGATCGGGAAACTCCTCATAGCTATGATTCTTCCCAAAGAAATAACAAGTAATATTTTGAGGACATTCGCACCTATAGTAGTCAGGAGATCCACATGTGAAACACGTTCCTTGAGGAAACTCACTCCATCCACCACCACGCCCCGACCTCCGTATCCTCCTCAAAATCCTTGAACTTTTCCATGACTCCTTCAAAGCACCCTTCATTCCGATCATAGCGCACTTGATTGTGATCCTAATGCTCACCCTTTCCTTTAGAGTTATCTGATACTCCTATCTATCATACACCAATATCTATAGCATCATGGATCTGACCAATTAGCTTGTAGTCTTTAGTGTTGTGAGTCATGGACCAAATTTTTTTACAATAGCAAGATATGTTCTTTCTTATCGTGCATTGTAATAGTGGGTAGGGCTAGCATCATGGTTCAAATGACATATCTCATAGTCAAGATACTAATGAAATGTACTTGATCTACAGGACAACTATCCTTGGTGTGCCCTTCCACTTCAAAATTGTACACCAAATCCTAGTGTGTGTCTCATGGGCTAAATTTGTTGATAGTTTATCCAACTGCTTGGCCATAGCTATAATCTATGCCTCCAAGAATGGGCTAACTCCAGTGTCTATGATTCCAACTTCCTCAGCATGCAAATATCTTCAAGTGCTTCACGTGGATTAGTGTATGTTTTATGTGACAATGCCCTTCTAAAGGTGTGATCAGACCTCCAAAAACCATTGTGCATGCTGACTTGCATGAATATCATAAGAAATCTTAGACAATAGAGTCTTGAAATGGGCATCATATTCCTTGACACTTTTAGTGGTGCCTTGCTTAATGTCCTTGAGGGTGCTTATACTCTTCTACTCGAACTCAGGGATGTGAAAATCCTTAAGGAAAACATCTTTTAACGCTGTATAGTCTACGCAAGTCTAATCAGGGTAAAAATTCTTCGTGTACCAACTATGTGTGTGCGTCCTTGTAAAGTAGTGGAAAATTGACTTGCTTTGTGCTCATAGGTTGTGATCCCTTTTTTGCATGCCATAATATTTCACACATGTGTACATGTTAGGCAACATCCTTTATGCCCCTATATTCTAGGAGAGAAAGGGACATCTCCATATAAATATTTTAGGGTTGGTGTGGACCCTGCCCACCTGATCCAGAACCTCCTGTGTTACCTCTTCCTTAAGAACCACTTGATCCACTAGAACTAGAGCCACCTATACCTCCTGATCCTCCACCTATATGAGAAATGACATGAAGATGTACTTCCATGTGTCCCAACAGTAGTACTGAAATGAACCCCTACCGTCTGTGAGGTGGTACCACTCCTAGAAGTGAGTCCAAAATTCTGCAGCTCACATTTTGTGTGGATGATACACCTGAAAAGGTACCTCCAAACAATAAAGAAAATGTTTTCCCTACCATAGTTATAATTTCCACTTGACTTATTCCACTCCTCTACTTCCCAAACTAGTGTGTTGACTACTTGTCATACTAGATATTGGAAAACAAATAATAAGGGTGAGGTTTCCAAGTAGATTCAGATGCATGCCCATGGCCTAGGTCATCTCTATTGGCACACTTCCTTGTGAGGCCGAGGAGGGTTCCTTGTCATGCTTTCCCAAATGGGGGAGTTCTGATGCTCTGGCTCCATGCCTCCTGCGTGAGCTCAAATCCTTCATGAGCCATCTCTCTCCTCAATGCCATTCATTTCCGCAACATCCACGCTTATTTCTCCATCCCCTCTCGTGCGCCTCATCATACTTAAGCCACCTTTCTTCTCTCTACCTTTCTACCATTAGGTCTATCATCTTTCACCAAACTTGCTCCTAACCTGCATGCGTGGTGGGGTTTAGCTAGCCATAGGTTTTTCTTCCAAGTTAGGGTTACCATCAAGATCTTGATCTAGTGGAATGCCTTGTAAGTAAGTTCCCCTGGGATATCGTAAAAATGGAACTCAGCTACCTCCAGAAAGAATAAGTGGAAATAAATTACTCCAAGATATAGTTTTTAAAAACATGGAACCACATATCTGCACAACGTGTGTCCAAATCAGATTTGCATCATAAAGGGCCTAAAATTCTTCCTACGTGTCCCAGACAAGTGTGTGATACCTCCAATTCCATTTAGATGCATAAGTAACCAGCCACTATACAACTCAATGGAAGATAACAAAGAAGCTCTCATACAAACAGTCATATAGATTTTGTTCCACCCCATGCGTGTATAAAAATTAGATCCAGTCTCTGAAACTTCATGTGTATTCTTCTTCCAGATGTTTAATCCATTCTTCAACACTTGTGAGGGTCAATCGGTACATCTTCATGAGAACCATCCCGATAACAACTAAAAAAAGGTCCGATAATGAAACCAATGATGCAACCTAGAATTTACCATAAAGAATAACCCAGGTGTGCTAGAACATCACTCAGCCTTGATCTGAGCGCTCACTTGAAGTGCATAAAGGTACTAGGCCCCTCCTTAGAGTTTCTTGTGTAGGATGGGACATGATGAAGATATAAGGCATGTAGATTCATAAATAACATAAATGTTCCCATAGTGCATATTCTAGATCTAGATCTTAAAGAACCATAAATCAATGATAAACATAATGAAATCATCCATGAAATAACTAGTTACAATCATGTTTAACACCTTGATTCATCCAATACACTCCATTATATTAATCATAGTAAAGACACATAATATTCTTACAATAATAGTATCATAAGCTCATACGCGCATAAAATCTGGTAGCATAACTATGTATTAGATATCTCTCTATATCTATAACCTGAATACATACATACATATCTAACTACACAATATAATCTATACTTATATGGGTGGGGAATTTCCCTTCATCACTTACATAATCCCCCAAAATAGGTCGCATGCTGATAATAGCCATGCGCCTTTACAAAAATAGTCACACATGCAAGTGTGTTAATAATAGATCTCTTATAGTTAACTAGAAGTAGTAATTCTATTATTAACTCATACCCATACAAAGTTCTTAGTAAATTCTCTTCTAAAAATAGCCTATGAGTGTCGCGTAATTATTTATCCGGTTTTGTGTTCTCTGCACGCTATCTCCAAAAATAGACCATAAGAAAACAGCTAAGTCCTAAATTTGTCTATCTTTTTCACACATTTCCTTCCCTATTCTTCCATGCCTTTGAACACGCACGTTGTTTCCAAGCATGAACCTTCTATGTGCCTTCTACTAAGTATCATACTTTTTCTGCTCAACAACAATACCTAGGAGCTAAGAGTGGAAATTGGGTTTCAAAGACTCAAGAGTATGACTTGGAGATCTAGCCCTCTAATTTGGCATGGGGAAATGGTCTGTGTAGATTGATTTCCAAATACGAATCTATTAAATCTCAATATAGTGAAGGTAATGATGCTTGCTCAAACTACTTCGAAGACAACCCACATGTCCTCTTTGTAACAACTACTGATGAGTGGTACGTGGAAATTTCCTATTTTCTAACCTACAGAGAATTCCCCCATCATCCTAATTATAAGAAAAGGAATACACTAAGGTTGAGAGCATAAAATTTTGTGATCTAGAACCATGTGCTCTACAAAATGAGTCTTGACGTATGTTTTCTTAGATGCATAAAAAAATAACAATAAGAAAAGATTCTTAAAGAATATCATGACCAAGCATGTGGTGGGCATTTTTCAGCCATAGTCCTTTGCACATAAAATTATCCAAGGTAGATATTACTAACCAAACCTCTTTATAGATACTCAAGAATGGGCTTCCAAGTGTGAAGAATGTCAATAATTTATTGGGAGACTACATCTTGCAACACTACCACTCCGACTATTTTTCATTGAAGAACCATTTCAGTAGTGGGGGCTAGACTTCATTGGTTCTCTAAATCATCCCTCAAGTGAGGGACACTATTATGTGCTCATAGTGATAGATTATTTCAAAAAGTGGGTGGAGGCCATTCCATTCAAAAAAATCTAACACTGAAACGATATGTAATATCATTAAAGAGAATATCATAGTACATTTTAGAGTGCCACAAAAGGTCGTAGTGGACAATGCTACCTATTTTTATCCAAGGGAGTTGAACAAGTTCTACTACGATATGAAATCTCTTTGTCCCACTCATCGACTACTATCCACAAGGAAATGGTCAGAGTGAATCAAGTAACAAGAATATCGTGACCATTTTATACATACTCATGGATGAAAACTAGAGGAATTGGCACAAAAAGTTGTATGATGCACTATGGGTGGACATGATCACTCCAAAAAAAGAAATATGTATATCAACATTGCGGTTGTTGTATGGATATGAAATAGAAATTCCTAGTATAATTGAAATGCCAAATCTCAAATTTCTCTAGGGAATATAACATGAAAAATATAAGGATTCTATTGACAAGAGGATCATGTTTCTCGAGAAGCTGGAAGTAAACAGACTCTGGGTGGTTGATCGTATCAGAGAGCACCAACTGAATGTGAAGAGTATCTTTTACAAAAAGGCTAAGATGAGGTAATTCAAATTTAGATACCTTGTCTTGCTATGGGAAAAAGGAAAAACAAAAAGGAAGGCATGGAAATTTTGATTCATTATGGCTCGGACCATTCCATATTCATGAAGCTTGTGGTGAAAATGTATTTTTACTTTGATATTTGGATGGAACATTGTTGGAGTTTCCTTGCAATGGGAAATATCTGAAATTGAATCATTAGTGAAAGTGGGTTATCCCCCACATTATAATATAGGTGATTTTTAGGTGTTTCCTTGTCTATTGTGTGTGTCTTTCCCTTTTCGTGTGTGTTGTGTGTTTCCGTTTTTTCATTTTTGGTGTGTGTGTGTTCTTCTTGGTTATCTCTCTCTTGTAAGTTGTACATGACCCAGTAGGACCCAATTGATAAGAAACTAGTCATTATGTTGTAAGGTTAAGATTCTAGAATTCTTTATGTTATGTCTTATATGTGCTTAGTCCATTCCATGCCCCCAAGATAGAGCTAGTTGTTGTCATGCAAATGTGCATAGGAAAATTGACAATTTTCGAGCATGAAAATGATACCCATGTGTCAAAATTTCAAGTTTTACCTTTCCAAGACACCCCAGGTCTACCCATTGAATCCAATGACCACCTAGTGAATGTTAATTTGGTCCCCTAGGTGAATTACTAAATTCAAGTCAAAATCCCTAGGTTATTTTAGGATTTCATGAAGAATACTATTTTTGGGCAAAGCATTGGGAAGGGATACCACTAGCCTTCCCACGACTGGTGCAACCCACTAAAACATAACATAAAATAAAAATACAACATGGAGGTGAATCAAATGTATATATACATCTTGGAATTTATATTGGAAGATTCATGAAATCTTCAAAGTAGTTGGGGCAGTTTCATCAAAAACAGGGTTCACAGGCCTAGGTAGTGCACATGGAAAAAAGAGCTACTAAGCTTCGCGAAGTGATTCCAGAGCTCTGGAGGGATTTAGGTGGAAAATGAGACATTTTATGAAATATAATTTAGATCCATACAAGATGGTGAAATCATATTTTTCACATCACTTAGGAGTGATGGGTTTATAACTAGTTTTTCCCATGCTCAGCTAAAAGCTAGATAAAAATCCAATTAATTAGGGCATAAATCGAGGAATAAAGACCTGATCTCCCACCATTGATTTCATAAGTCCATTTTCATTCAAATTCATATAAAATGTCACCAAAAATTCCATCGGGAGCTCAATTTATTGTCATTTCAAGTCATCCTCTAGGTAGCTTCCAATAGTTAGAAAAATTTACAAGAAGACATGTGTCAGCTCAAGGAGCATGGTGCAGTTTAATGTCCATTTCATCCCTTTAGAAAAGGTACATGAGGGCATAAAATTACATCCAACCCTATTTTTCCCTTTGGTCACCCATAAAACCCTTTGCATTGACAGATCAGCCCCATGTGCTTGTCGAAGCTCATCACCTGAGATGTCCAGATCGTGACAAGTGTCAAGAGTCGGCACGATGTGAAAATTCATGCCCCCTTTGCCCCTTTATGCAAAGGGACATGAGGGACATGAAAATTTTTCCTACCCCTTTATTCCCTCAAGTCATCCATATGACCCTCTGTAATACAAAATTCCACCCCCAGAGCCAGTTGGAGCTAAATGCACGCACGTTGGATCTCCGCCAAGTGTCGTGGGCTGCTGCATTGTGAAAATTGATGTAACCTTTTTCCCTTTGTGAAAAATGAAATGCCAGAAATGAAAATGCACCCTACACCATGAATTCCTGTTGGTTCTCCATGTGACAACTTTCCATCCCCTAAGTGTTTTTCTCATGCTTTTTTCCCTAAACGCTTGCCCATTAGATCTCCGCCAAGTGTCGCGTGTTGGTGCGATGTGTAATTTGATTTCCCCTTGGTTCCTTAATTCCAAAAGGACATCAGGGACATAAAATTGATCCCCCTCCCTTGGTATTCATTTTTAAATGCTTTAAATCTAGCTCTTTCTTTATTTTCCACTTCTTCTTCTTCACAGCTTCATTCTGCCATTACTCTGCAACTTGCCTGCACCTAGTCCACCATTTCTTCTCCAAACAAGATTTTTCATTGTAAAAAAACCTCTAATCCATGAAATTTCATAAGTTTTAAAGAATTTATTGATCAAAAGAGTCATAGAAATGAAGAACGAAGAAATCCATCTGGAAACTCCCATTCTTAGTGAGATGAAGATTCGAAGATAGCTTGCAAAAGCAGTTCATAGATTAAAGAGCCATTTTTTTATATAATTTTATTTTTTAGAGGCCACAAAAACCCTTGTAATAGATCTCCCTTCTACAACATAAATCAGTTTGCAATGAAGAAATATTTCTCTCGGCCCAATGAAGATAAAAATTGGATTTCCCATCAAACCGACAATCGGTTTGAAGAGAAATTTCACTGGAGAACAAGGAGAAAAAACCCATATCAAATATATAAATTTAATTACAAATGGAGAAGAAAAAAACATGTAACTTTTAATCTTCGTTAATGGTTTTCATGTTCAGAACAGCTGTCGGGTGGAAATTTTAAAATTTTAAAATCTCACGAACCAGTGATCGGGTAGGCCCGATATTTCAAAGGTGTCATCTGGGAAAAACCCCATATTGGAAAAATTCATTCCACCATGATCCAACCACCAGAAGCTCAATTTATAAAAATATCAAGCCTTCTACATGGGAGACTATTATTTTAGGAAAGTCACCAATTGAACAAACTACGAAGGAGGTGGTGAACACAAAAGAGGTATCATAGGAAAAATCCTTCAAAATGATCACCTCGACCTAGAATTAAAACTTACTAAAAATAGTAAGTGGGCCCATGAGCACTTGCTAAAAATATAAAACTCACCCACATGGTGAGGGTAACACAAGGGGGAAAATGAATTCAAGATACAACATTTGATTGAGGATCGGAGGAGCTGATTTTTCATGCTTACTAAAAATAGTAAGTCATCTCATTAGCACTTACTAAAAATAATAAGCCATTCCAAGAGGTGAATTTCACAAGAGGAGCATTCTGAAAGTAGATTATCCAAATTGGTACTTATGGTGTGAGTTCAGAGAAATATTTCCACACTTACTAAAAATAGTAAATTGTTTTTTCCATAAATAGTGAGTGTAAGTAACCATGAAGTTAAAATGGACATGGCGAAGTTGTAATGCAGCCTTTCACCTCGAGTATGAGATAGAAGATAGTGATATATATTTTATGGATCTCAATGATATAAAGGATCTCATTAATTCCAAGGAAAAAGGTAAAATTGAAGATCAAATATTCACAAGTGGGTTTTCGCAGCTGTGGGACACCCTGTGTCCATAAACAACATGAAGTTGGTCTTGGAATTCTCGCACAATTATGATCTAAAACACATACAATCCAATATGGAAATGGCATGTCCATGACAATCATCAATCCCATAACCATATTACTTTCTCTGTAAATTCCAACATCACCTAACATGGTCATCATCACATAAGAAAAATCCATACATGAGTGGGAAAATATGGATGCATATGTGCAAGGGGTTTCACTAGGATCATGGATGAATACGGGAGAAAACCCTCAAGGATGTCAAAAACCTTTTGAGATGTGAGTTTTTGGAATGATATTTAGATGCAATAACCCTCCTCGATAGGGTGATGGGAGAATTGAACATGAGGGACTTCAAGGATTGGATGGATCTCTTCATATTGATAGTGACTAAAGGTAAATAAAGAATTTTCTGGGGGTAGATAATCAGTGAAAATTTGCATTTGCAACTACTTATCATTCCCATGGTGAATAATTTCCACATGAATTCTTAATTGGTCTAATTGCTCACTAGCTCGAGATCGTTCAAGGGATTTTCCCTCGCACAAAATATCACTTTGCCAAGGTTCTTGCATTTGAGAAGCTCCTATAATTTATAATGGGAGAAAGTTACAAGCACTTCACCTGTGTGAATGATGCATTCATGATGTATGTGGTTTGAACCTTGGAGGGTGATTTTGAGGAAAGGATGTTGCCACAAATGTCATCTTTAATCAAAATATCTTAATCTTATTTCATACAATTCTCAACTTTCTCCAACCTACGGGTTACAGGATTCGATCAAGCTCCACTAAGATTTCCCAAGTACCTTAGTGATAAAATGGTACTATTCAAGTTCTACAGGATGTTCATTCAGGTAAACAATAGACTCAAGAGTAGGAAAAATAAAATGATTTCATTCCCCATCTCTATCAGGGTATTCATATGTAAGAGTGTGAGTGATATATCTCATATGGAGGCTGAATTCACACATTTAACTATGCATTCCTATACTGAATGGACCAATTTTTACATTTGAGATGATCCCGACTCTTTCCATATCTCATAATTGCGCCATATACCTCAAATCTAATACTATTGGGCCAATTACACCAATGAATTCAAAGTGTGGGAAAAATATCACATAAGGATGGTAAACGAAGAGATGAGGAAATTCAAGTTATCTTCGTATGAATATATCTGGAAGATGACCAAACACATATGTATAATCCTAAGTATGCACGATCAAAGTTTCCATATTTCCTCAAATCAATTGGCACGTTCACAATTCGAGGACGTGAAGGAACGAATCGAGAAGGTGGTAAGAATAATGAGGGATTGGTTTGATAGAAAAGAGCCTTGGTCATTCATTTGCAAGGTAACCCCACAAGTTAGAAACAAGCCTCATGGAAGTCATCATCAACAGTTATGGAGGTTACTTCAAGTTCAAGACACTCTGGAGAAATTTCAAAACAAAAGGTCTCATAATTATATAATTCTCCTCTTGAGAAGTCACCAAGGAGAACCAGAAAGAATGATGCTCGGTTGGAGAAATGCAAGAGGAAGACTTGGTTACACAAATGCAAGGAGAAGATCCAGTGGTAAAAATAAAAGTAGAGGGAGAGCACGTAGTTCAAGACCCAGTCTTCAAACCACTACAGGAGGCTTCACCTCTTTTTGACACTAATTCCCATCTCATACAAGATGCACCTCTTCTTCCAGAGTAGGGAATATTTGATGTACTTGTCATAGAGTCTAAGTCCAATGAGATGTTCATATGGATGCAGGAGACAATAACACCGATACGTGCACCATCTAACAAGTGATGACCCTTATTTATCACCGATCACATCATTGGACAAGGGAAAGAAAAGGAATTTTGCACAAATGACCTCACGGTTCTCTACAATGGAGAAATAGGTAATCAATACATTAAAGTATCCCAACCGAAGGTAATCAAGCCCGATGGACGTGATGACACCGAAGGATTATGAATTTAGCATAACATATTTAGGGATGGCTGCTCATGAAGGGGAATTTAACATGTATCGAGTAGTCTTCCACTCGCATGGTGTATAGGAACAAAGAATATAAGAAGAATATTTATGAGCTAAAAGAATAGGTGTGAACCCTTTTGTCCTATGTGTAACATTTGGTTGATCCAAATGTCATCATAATTTCCATCAAATAAGTTTCACCCATCAGTAGCTTTGATCTAGAATTAATCAAAAGGATGCATAATCTCACGATATAGGAGTGAGCCAATAACAATTAGATAAGTTCAATCTCCGAAAAGGGTAAGTCAGTTCTCCAAGAGGAAATTAAACTCTTTTCCTACATGTTCACAACTACAAATAGGACATAGTCATTCAAGGAAGATCTGGAGAAAGAAAGAGATTACTGGGATCCTCCGAGCTAAGTGGAGATTGAAATGAACAACTTTCACTCCCAAGAGTTAATTAGTAAGAAGGTTTTTGATACCCCTTCTGAATACTTGTATACGTATGGGAAATATATTTGCAATCATATTTGAAACAATCAATCGAGTCATTTCCAAGTTAGAGGACAAGGAGGAAAAGCCATACAAATTAAGGATAGCATCATGTAAGTGCAGGTAAGTGCAGCAACAGACTAACACACAATAATAATTTTCTGATTCAATTTCATGCAGAGTAGGTTACACATATATAGGAATATGTATTCCTAAAAACAAGGAGGCTGTTCAACAACACTCCCTCAAATCTCTCTCTCAACACCTATATACGTGATATTGTTTTAACTCACAACAATATCACAACTATCAAATAATACAGCCAAATATGTGAATAATTACTCACGTAATTATTCTCTTTACAATATCAATAATAATGGAGCACTAATAAATTATATTTCCTAACATTCCCCCCCTTAGTGCGAACATGGGGAAAACCTACCTTATACTTGCACCTGCTCATGATCTGGTGATTTTCACAGGATGATCACAAACCTCAGGGATGGTTTTGCAAACGGTTAACCACAAACCAAGAATGGTGGTTTTGCAATTGGTTTACCACAAACCACAAAGTGATGGTTTTGCAAATGGATTACCAACAACCAAGAATGGTGGTTTTGCTATTGGTTTACCACAAACCACAAATGAAGGTTTTCAAGTGGTTTACCTACAACCACATCATGATATGTAAAGTACTATCATCGGCCCTCATCACATTTCACTGTAGGGAATAACATAGGAAATTCTATTGACATCTGTTGCTCATACATACATAGAAAAAACTGACATACTGGAAATGGAACATTGGAATGATGTTCCCCCCCTCAATGTGAAATTTCCACTTATTGAAAACAAGATCACTGCAAACTGAAGCAAACACACAACTGAAAACAAATGCCACCAAATCATCTGTGCGGCCCCATCGTTGGTGACTGACGAGAGGTCGTTGAATGACCTCCAACCTCCGTTTGCCTCCAGCCTCTTGTTTCATGCTCAGAACAAGAAGTCTTCAGAGCCACTGTCTTCATTTACTTGTTCTTCCTCATTCTCTGATCTTTCTTCAGTAATAAAGTTGGCCTCAATTCCTTTGAGTTTTCCACTAAGTATATCTTGAGCTCGAGCTCTACAAAATGAAGCTGTATGCCCCTTTTTCTTACAGTAGAAACATTCTCTTTCCTCTTTATATTTAGAAAAAAATTGTACTTCCTTTTTACATACATTGTTGTTTCTTCTTCTATATCTTCTTTGGTCCGTTTTTCCTCAGCTAGGAGAGCTGATATCATATCTTCCAATGAGTTAGAAGGTATCTGACCAAGAGTGAAAACAACATTACTGTATTTGGGTGGTAAACTATTTAATATAATAGCTTTTGCATCCTCGTCATCTACTGGAGCTTTTACTTCTGCAAGTTGTCTCAGAAGAGATCGTAAATTGTTGATGTGACTAGACATTATATCTCCATCACTCATTTTTAGCTTGAAAAGCTGAAGTTTCAGGGAAAAATTTGCATTGACTGCTTTTGAACCAAATAATTTTCTCAGATTATCCCATATGTCCTTCGAGTTTTTATCTAGATCAACATAATGTAATTCAGAGTCTGAAAGGGCAAGGCCAATAATGGCTTTGGCTTTATCATCCCGTGTTTCCCATTCTACCAATCTGGTTGGATCTGAAGGTGCTGGTTCTTTTCCATCTACTATCCTCCAAAGATTTTTGTTCATCAACTGCATCTGGATCTTGACTTTCCATGTGTGAAAGTTGAGACCATTGAATTTTTCTAGTGGAATGTCCATTATACCTTAGAGCATCGGTTTCAACCGAAAATGCACTCTTTAGGGGAGTCGGCTTCAACCGATATTGCTCCCAATTTACACTATATATTTAAAAAGTAATAAAAACAAATTACTTTTTAAATTTTACATGGATATTTACGATAAAAAAATCCAATTAAAGATTGGATTTTTATGACTTTTTTTTCACACTTTTGACTCAAATTTAACGACGAATCTCTTGACAATATGAAGACTCAAAGTTTGACTAACACTCTTGATTGACAATTGATAGTGGAACAACATGACAAGACGACTTGACTAAGCACTACAAGACTAAATTTATTTTGACAAATTTTAACCAAGGTGGGCGACTCAAAACGAACATTTTATGCCTATTTAAATGTGACACGAATGTAGGCATGTAACTAAAATGACAAATTACTAAACATAGATATTAAAACATAATTAAAAGACAAATAATAGTAAATGCCCGACACTTTACAAAACAGTAATATGCAATATGGACAGACTAAGTATTAAACAAATGACTCACATTACGGTTGTATGACCTGTCTCAGTTTCTTTTGGAAAATGGCGTGGAATGGAGTATAATCTGCATTCGTTGAAGGAAAGACAATGCACAGCTGGATAAAAGCATACGCAGATCTGATCACCAGTTGTGCATAGTTATTATTTTAGGAAGATCATAGTCTTTATACAGATTGTTGTTCAAAGCTCCATTCATCAAATGAAATAATTGAAACTAAAATGTAACCATTCTGAAACCGAAAGTCACGATTTGCGCAACACAATATAAGTATGATCTCGTTGCGCGGGCTTTGAGTAGAGGATACGGTTATTATAGCTTCTATCTGTGAACTCCTTTTGGAAAAATACCAGATCCTTGCAAACACCTCTCTTCCTATGTCGTCATCCTTCACTGTCACATCAAATGTAAAGCCACCGATATAGTTGTTTCCACTCACCCCCAAAAAATTAGCGCAGCATGCAGGCGCTCATACAATCTCCACCTATGTGAAGCCGCATCGAGATTGAACATCACAATCTTAAATATGATCAACAATTCAGCAATAAAACTAACAATCCGATTAACCAAGAATTGTTAATGCAAATGCAGGTGCTAGCATGCGCCGTTGCAAGTAGATAACCAGGTGTGAAATCAATCAACATTGAAATTCTTTCGTAGTATTCCAAGCACTCAAATAATATGAAATGCTCCACAACGAATTAATCTTTCATCTTCATTCAGACTTTCAATATTTTGACTACGGATCTACAATGCTCTGAAACCAAATGTAAGTGCAGGTAAGTACAGCAACAGACTAACACACAATAATAATTTTCTGATTCAATTTCATGCAGAGCAGGTTACACATATATAGGAATATGTATTCCTAAAAACAAGGAGGCTGTTCAACAACACTCCCTCAAATCTCTCTCTCAACACCTATATACGTGATATTGTTTTAACTCACAACAATATCACAACTATCAAATAATACAGCCAAATATGTGAATAATTACTCACGTAATTATTCTCTTTACAATATCAATAATAATGGAGCACTAATAAATTATATTTCCTAACAAAGCATCAACTACCAAATTCAGAAACTTGGAGTTCCTACAATGGAAGAAGACATAAAGATCGATGAGTTGATTAGTCCATTCAAATAATATGTCAAGAAACAAGAAGGAAATGCATTATCCTTCACCAAGGATACCCTAGAATTCCTCTCAAAGATTCAGGTTGCCATTGACTCAATGCAAAGAAACATATGTCATGGTTTTAGAAATGCAAAGATATCAATGATGTGTTTGATGGATGGAAAGAGAATCTAAGTTTTGTTTGCATCCCTTATGTTGACAAATTAGAACTTTTAGTGGCTTTTTTTGCAAATAATTTGGGGAACCAGACGCTTTCTTAGTGGTGTGAAGGTGAGATTAGTCGGGGAGCGAGATCAAGTCTGATGGAGCAGATCATTATTCCGTATGATTCTCCTTGTTATTCTTCCTTCTCTCTCTCTTTCCTCCCAATGTTCTCTCTTCAATATTCTAATTTTTCATTGGGGTGTGTAATTTTGATATGTAATTAAGTGACTTTAGAAACATAATGTAAAAATTAAGTCACCTTGTTTTTATAAAAGGGACTTAATAGTTGATAGGAATATGAACAACCTAAAGTCAAAATTAAAGCATGTGAAGAGTCACCGGGAAGATGAAGAGTTGCTTCTCTTCTATAAATTGTAGAAAGATCCTCATTTGAGGACATTCGTAGTATTCTTAATGTTCTTATGCTATTTTTGTGAATTCATGAGGAGATATCCTTGTGAAAAGAGTAAAGAGATAATAATTATTCCATTTTTCCTATTCTCAAATGTCTTCCATTCTCATACTATGTACAATTTCTGCTTGAGCATCAATACAAGGAGTTTCTAGCCTCTTTTTCCAAGGGATTTATTGATATTTTGTGCTCATTAAATGCTAATTGGTCTTGTTGTTATTTACTGAATTGTTTCTTCTTAATTTTAGTGCATGTGATGAAACTTCCAACTGATGTATGCAAGACTCTGATTTTCTACTTGTAGCATTAGTTTTCTTATCTAACATTCTCACTCCCTTTCCCGTTCTCCTAGAAAATTCCTCCCTTATAGGTTTTTGCAAGATTTTTCCATAGGATCAGTGGAGTGTCCCTGTTGGATCCTTGACCACAAGGACACCATGAGAAAAATCCACTTTTCAAGAGCATGCATATATGGAAGCTTCACCATCTAAGTGTTGGCAAGAAATCCATAAATTTGTCCCCTAAAAAATTTTCTCACCAACGTGTATCAGTATATACTTCATTACAATTTTTGGCACCGAATAGGAACATATGGAAAGGGATTCATATAGCCTATTCTTATTCCTAAATAATCCATCAAACTCGGTATGATATATCTCCCTCTTTCTTCTACTTTTATTCCCACAACATCTTCTCCTGAGGTTCGCCCTAATTCACATACTCATCATCTTCCCCTACTATACCTTGAGCTTATTAGTGATATCACTTCTCCCACTTTGTATAAATTAGATACATTACTTAATGATGATTCTCTACTAGAATACATAGGTACTTACAAACCATTTCACCCCGACCACCACAAAAGTGTTTTCCATTTGTTCTTAATGATACAACTTACTTTGGTGAATTTGGTCCTCCTAACACCAATATTGTTACTTCTAACCCATTTCAACATCTACCACCATGGCATGCCCGATATCCCATCATCGGATAGATCTCCATCATTTACACACTTGGAGGCATCAAAATTTCCCCCATGGTCATATGTTCTAATCAGTAGTTTCCTATCCATACTATTTACATACATATCTATACCTCACTTTTGATTTATACTTAAATTCAATCCTTCTAGCAGAACTTTATCTTATATCTGCTTTGTGGGCATGCTTTTTTACATCTATCTATTCTTATGGATTCCCTATTTTGCTCCTATTATAATCCATATAGACTTTTATCCTCATGATTAGTTATGGATCCTTCTTACACATACCACTTTATATATGTGGTATAAATCCTTTGTTCTTTATATATAATTTGGCTATTAATTCTCACAATCATCACAACTATTTACTAGCAGCTCCTGATATACACACTTGGTGGGCATCAAAATTCTCCTGTGTATCTTGTATATCTATCACACCATCACATTTACATGACATCTACCTATATTAGTTGTATTTACTCTAGTTAGCTTATTTTATTCTATACACAAATGCATATTCACATGTATCTTCAGGTGAATGTGGGAATTTTACATATTCTTAAAAGATGCATGATTCTTTACACTTCTCTTTACCAATCCCGCTGAGGCTCCTCGGGGCATCTACCTTTAATATACTACTACTCCACATCACAAGGCCTATAGTAACAATATTTACTAAATTTTTTCACTATCATTTACTTTTTGCTTATTTATACATGTTTTGACATACTATCTATCTTTCTAACATTTTAACTTGGGTGCTTCATGTGCAACATTTACCTTCACAGATACTATACAACAATGGTTATTTATTATTTCTTGTCTGTTATTTTTATTATTGTTTATGGGATATGCCTTGTTTCATACTTGATCATTGTTTTCTTATGGCCACTTCATCCCTGATTGTCTTGTGACAATGTGAGCTATGTCCCATTTATGTAACCCTCTTTTGTGGTAGCTCTTATCTTCAAATTTACTTGATACATTATGTTTTATTGCATGCTAACATCTTTTACACTAACACTTGTTTCTTACCTATATTGTTTACATGTTCCTTGGTTTACGCCATGTACATCCCCTACACCCTACGGGTATTCAATCTACGATATGCTTATAAGTCAGAGGTCCTTTAATTTGAGCTGTTTACTCCTACATTCATCACATCCACCCGAAATGAGGGGGAGACTATTGGGTTAAAAATCACTCTTCCAATAACATATAACTCCAAAAAATAAAATCACAGTAAAGAATTGGATAAGGAATACGCATTCTGAGTGATCTAGGATTAGACTTGGACCAGAAACACAAATCAAACACTAGCACCCAATATCAGATAGGAAATATGGTCGATTGTGTCCCACCTGGGTGCTTGTGTCCCAGGTAAAAATGAAACAATTTCTAAGTTCCACATAGTTTTCATCAGGTTAAAATATGGATCTACAACATCAAGACACTTATCTTTAGTTACATAAATTTAGTCAATTTAGTTATAGTTTATTTATATTTTGGATACAACTTGATTACAAATTGGTTAAAATTTGGGATGTGTCAATATGTAGTGGTATGTATCATTTGAGAAGCATCATGGAAGGAGATAAAAACAGACCTCTCTCCCCAACACTCTTCTCTTGGCATGAGATCACCCAAAAACTCATCCTTGGCATGAGATCGCCAAAAACATCACTCTTGGCATGATATTTCCCAAAAACCTCATCCTTGGTGGTAGGACGCTCAAATCCAATAACATCTCCAACGTAAATAGGAAAAAATTCTATCTTAAACTATCTCATGCATCAGGTGCACTCTTTCCTTATCTCTTTTTAAAAGATTTTACTTACTTATACATACATTATTCTAATTTTTCACATATAATACTTTGACTACTCTCTCTTGTTCTTATTTTTCGGGTCCATCATTATAAAAACAAGAAACAACTCACATCAAAAGCACAAGCTCCTACAAAACGTTACTATGTATAAAATTCACCCCTAGGGTCTACCTCCCTTTCTTAGTTTCCATTCTTCACATTGCAATCACTTCACACTTTATATGGCTACTTTTCGATTCCACTTAGCATGTTATAGCTATGCTCTTCTCTCGGATTAAAGGTACACATCTTCTATCTACTTTATGCTATCAAGTATTCAATCAACATCATAAAGTGGGGGAAATATAGACAACAAATCTATGCAAGTGGGTACATTTCTAGGTCTTAACTCATACTAATATAGACACTAAATCATGCACTTTAGGAATTATCTAGTTATTATTACATACTACTATTTACATGATTCCTAAGTATGGAAAGAAATAATTAACCCATGTATTTGTCCACGTTTCTTCAATTTGTATTACTAATTTCATTCTTGCACTCTTACTTTCTTAGTATAATTTTTCACCTTTCATAATTTGACATCCTAGACATAAGCACCCAAATGAGACAAGAGTAGCATCAGGTTCTCTTATTCCATCTGGGTGCTTGTGTCCTATCTTTAATTTCTTACACTTTTTGGGTCCTTTCTCGGCCATTTGAGCATCTTATATTTTTGGTATTATACCCTTTTAGGGATAATTATGAAATTCAAGTGAGGGAATCATATAAATATAAAGTTATGTGATCATAATAAAGGACCAAGCACTAAGAATTACTTATCACCACCTAAGGTTGCATCCATCAAACATATAGATCTCCATTTTCATCCATCTAGCTCCATCACAAGGGACACAGGGTTGGTTTTTGCATACAATTTATATAAGGGGATTCTATTCAATTCCATGCACACATTATTTACATTCTACATCTAGTTACTTTCCTGCTACTCACAAAGTGTGACACTCAAAAGAGTAACCTAAGGCATGATTCCACACACAAACACAAAGATAACTAGTCTGAGATGTAGTGTAACACTCAGTTGTAAGTCCACCATTATGGCGGATGAGGACAGTCATACCCCTTCATATACATCTTTTATTTTTTAGGGTATTGATGCTTTGATTGGGGTTTTATAGGTGATTATTTCATTGCAGGTCTACCAGTCTTTTAGTGATCATACTATGATATACAAGCAACAAGAAGTGAACATAGGCGGACATATTATGACACCTCATACGATGTTTACAGATATTTTCTCGTGGACCAAGGTGCCCAGATCTCATAATATAGTTCCCAAGATCCCTCATCCTTCTCCAAGCACCCTAGTCCAATGAGAAAGTCCATATATGTGTTTTTCTAGGATTTTGTGCAAAGGTTTTCTCCTCCTGTTTAGCTCAAATCCTTTGGAACAAACTCCCACGACCTTGATGAATTAGCTAAGGCTCTTCCAAACCTCTCTTGCACTCAAGGTTTTACAATTTTTGTTTCTTATTTTCTAGGGTTGATTTCGGTATTTTATTATTAATTTATTTACTAGAAAATTGCATTAGATTAGGATAGAATATCCCATTTTTGCATAATGATTTTGGCGAACTGACACCTTCACGCTTAGGATCCTCATTTTCCCTCTATCATGGGTTGTGATATTCTTCAAGTTTATTTGTATAATTTATTTAAAATGCATCCCAATTCCCATGTTGTTATATAAAAATATCTAGACACCATGTATGTCCCTAACAATACCATGCCACATGAAATAAATGCTATTTTTTATCATCTATTTGATGACCCTAGCCTTTATTATCCTTCATCTACTTAGCCCCTATTAGAATCAATTCAAGGTTTACATTATTTATTTCAAAACAAATTTTAGGCTATGGAATCCATGATTACACCTCTCAAATCTAAAATTTGACATCTTTAGGATGCTTCTTAGGATCATGTCTGCTCTCCTTGTACATCTCATCTTTATTCTATATCTACCACATGTGCTCATATTAGTGAACCTCAAGTCTTTCCACTCCCCACACCTCTCAAATTTGCAATCAATGATAAGCAACAAGATATTCTCAAAAAAATCATAACCAATTGATCACTTTACTATATACTCATTACTATCCTCCTTATCGGATTATAAAATATCAATGTCTTCCATATTGTAATTATAATTAGATCAATGGACATAAAAAAATGACATTTATTCTTTACAACAAAGAATCAAGTAATTTGAGCATTAAGGTTTTCTCTCAAGCACTACACATCGTCATGTTACATCATCCTCTCTAATTTTTACATCTCAATGGGTTCCTAAATCCAATTTGTCTATGTCTAATGAGCATCACGCCAACGTCTATAATGGTCATTCTACATAAATTCAAGCATCACCTAAGAAACCACCTCTCAAAATCAACATAACATCTCCTCCTTTCAAGTCATCTGTGAAATCACCAAGTCAAGCTATGAAACCACCTCTCAAAATAAGTTTACCTTCTTCTATCAAGTCTTCTATAGTGTTATCAATACCGCCAAAGCCACCACAAATAAAGATTTCTCCCCATCCCACTCCACTTAAGTTTCCAATTCATTTTGTGAAAGAAACCACTCCTTCTACTAATAATCAAGAAACATGTCAAATTCCACCACCGTCGCATGGTCCGAATATTTCCTCCACCACTACATAGATGCTTAATCTTTAGTTGGTGAATTTTCTCACCTCATTACACGATGACGCACTCTTATGATTTTCTTCACACTTGACTATTGAGGTCATACTACACATATGAACCTCACACATTGCACAAGTAGACACTATACATCACAAATCTTCACAAATATTACACATTTACACATACACATCATCTTACATTTTTCTTCCTACATTTAACATCTTACATATATCGTGTGATATTCACATTTTTCATTTCAAACATCATACACATTCTACATTCATATCATATGCATGCCTTACATTACAAACTACACATTTCCTACACATATTACACTCACCTACTTACACGTGCTACACTCACTACCCTATGACACACTCTAGTCTCATGATCCATACTTGACTGTTGAGGGTATACAACAAAAATAGACCACATCACATTCACGCCTTCATCTTTCAACCCTTTTCTCATGCGAAATTCCTATATTACTGATATACGTTTTAGGATAAATCATCATTCCTCTTATCATCTTTTAGTGATATACGTTGTAGACTAAATAATCACCTCTTCTACTCATATTGTAGTGATATACGCTTTAGGATAAATCATCACACCTTCTATCATCTAGTAGTGATATACATTTTAGGATAAATCATCACTCCTACCATTTTGTTGTGATATACATCATAAGATAAATCACCACCTCTTTCTAATAATCTTGTAGTGACATATTCTTTAGGATAATTTTTCACTTTTTCTATCATCTTATCGTGATATATGCTTTAGGATACATCATCATGCATTTATTACACCTCATCTCTATGTTTCATTTCATCACCACACGTTCATCACATCATGCTATAAACAACACATCATTTGACCATTTTCTAATGATGCACTATCGTTTATGGTTCATTCTTGACTGCTAAGGGGGCATAAATAAATTTACCTCACTTCATATAACTTCATTCACTTGTGGGGTATGCAGATCCTATCATGAACTCTGCATTCCATTCCATCCATCCAAAACATATTACATTTCTTGGTTGCATTTACTCTTTCTTGAATTTACTTGTACATGTTCACTTTATTACACATGTTATATAAATATCTTGTATGTCCTTATCTTTATCATACACACATGTGTGTTCACTTGCATTTCTAGTTGTGATCACAGATTATACATATCCATTACATGTAGCATGGATGCTTGGAATAATACCTATTACTAGTCCCATAGCGTCTCCTAGGGTCATCCAATTTCGTATGTACTACAGGTAATACTATTTCATTATATTTCATAACACGATACTTTATCAGATTATACACACTTTAACATAAAATTCATCTTTCTAATATGCTAACGGGTGATTCATGTGAAACATTTGATTTGGAAGTCTTGTTATCACAAAATTATAGAACCCTCTGATTTTCTATATGTGTGTGCATGAGCTATCGGTGGAATTCGGAAACATGGGACCATCTCTCAAGTTGTGGGACTTAAGAACTTGAGATGGCCCTCCAGAAAAGGTTAGTTCCTCTACCTAATTCTAGCACTAAAATACTCCTAATGTAAGAACAAAAACCTATCTAATCCTATCCTATCAATTCTAAGGGACCAGGGAGAAGGAGAATGCATGAAAGAGGGGAAATCCTACACTATGGAGGTGATAATACAAAGAAAAGGGGTTGTTGGACATTCCATAAGGCATGTAAATGAAGAAAAATGAGTGCGGAGAGGATGGGAAAGCATGATAGACCACAATGAAATTCAACATAAAATTACCATAAACACATCATATAAAATTTGCAATGGAAATTGGAAAATGTTAAAAATACTTGATATCATGAAAATACTTGTTAAAATGTTAAAAACCAAGCAAGGATAGAGATTATCACAAAACATTGAATTCATTACCCCAGAAATTTGTATAGTACATCATAATTGAGGAAGAAAGAATCATTCCCATTACAATGTTCAAAAATAAGGTTTGAAGCTCTACAACATCGAACAAAGAAGAAGAAGAAATCAACATTGAAAAATGTCCAACTTCTTACAAAATGATCTCTCTTTAAAATATATGGAAGAAGGAATAAGAGAGAGAAGGGGAACTCAAAATTTATATTCAACCACCAATAAAGGGAATTGAATGACCAAAAAAAAATCATGTAACACCTTGTAAAACCCATCCCTTGCTGTCCTACGACTTTGCAAAAGAAAATGGCTCCCACATCTCATTTAATGTAAATTTAACTACCTGGAAGTGGTGATTTGAGACTAGGTTCGTTTTCTTCATTTTCACCTACCAAACTCTATAAAATATTTGATTTCTTGATTTGTGAGTTTAGAGGATGGAATAAAGATTCCAAAATTCCAATTTTTCCAATTTGGTTGAGTAATGAGAAATTTATGGCCATTTTTGTACATGTTGTTCCTTGGTTTGTCTCGCATTATAGGAATGAGCATTAAATTTTGGTGGCGAGAAATAATCATTTTTACTACTTCCCTCCAACTTAATAAAATTTCATGTTTTAAATGTCCTTCGGAAGGAATTTTAAAAAATATGAGGGGTCCGAAAAGTTAAAAGTCCAAGAAAATGGGGATAGGGTGTTACGAGCTTAGCCATCTTGGTGTCATCTCACCAGTTGGCTTGACTTGAGGACATTTTGTATTGCCCCTTTGAACTCCCTTTCTCTACATTATTCCATTGGCTCACCAACCATGTCATCTCCCCAAACTCTAATGTAGTGACCCTTTCCCGCATCGACCTTGCTAACTCAACTACCTCCTTGTTTGCTCGATGGGATCCATGACCCTAAATTTCCCTTCACAATGCGTAAGTATCACTCTGTGGGAACAATGCTCCATGGGGAACATTGTTCCTTGCATCCACCTTACAGCTACATTGGGACCGTACACTCCACCAACCCAAGTTCATAGAGGGTTGTGCTTCCCCAAATCTCCCACATCTCCATACTACTATGCATTCCCATCGAGCTCCTCATGGCCACATCAATTTTTTCTTTCCCATCACCTCGGGCCCTCATTGCTCTCCTACACTGCAATACATTGCATTTCCTTCATTTTGTGGTGATGTCGGGGCTCTGTGCATCTTGTCACCTGAGTTCCCTCGGGGCCACTCAAACCCAAAATCCCAAAGCGGCCACAATACCTCACCCGAAACTTTCTCCTTTATTGATCAACATGCGAGCTCTCTGAGTGAATTTGGAAAGCTAAATCCTTTGCACTATGACACCCTTTGTACCAAGTTCTCTCCTAAAAACCATATCTCATTCCTCTAGATTGGTGAGCCATTTTCTGACTCAACTACCTCAACTTCGACTTGCCCCATGACCATATGACTCAGACAACTTTGAATGTCTCAATGAGCTTATAACCAACTTGATCCATCCTATGCTCAGCTTGGCCTCCACATAGCTCACTGAGCTAGTTTTAGCTTGCCCCTTGGCCATTTTGGCAATTTTTTCAATTCCTTGTCCCTTTTTTGGAGATTTAGATTTCTCTTGGGCTTGGGAGTTAGTGAAATTGGATGGAGTGTCCCTAGGAACCCTTCTCTATTTTTAGCCACTTTTTTAGATTTGCGTGGGTCCAGGGACTTGTTTTATTACTTTGACTAATATTTGAACCTCTAGAACTTAGAAGAGGAAAAACATCATCAAATGATCCCTAAATTACCAAAAAAAATGTAAATTCTTCCAAAACCTGAATTCCACCTTAAAACCCTGATTCATCCTTCAAGGCCCTTTGAACTTCCCAAGACCACTTCTCTCCCATTTATCCAATTTACCTAGGGGTAAAAATGGATAACAATTTGGTGACTCAGTGGGACATCTTCTTGCTAGATGATTTGATCATTTTCCTTGTAGCATCCATTGGGCATGGAGTCATCTCTAATAGCCTTAATTGATCTAAACCTTGGAATTTTCACCTTAGAATTTGTTTGAAGCACTATTGATCCTAGAATTGACTTCTTGCTTGCATTTTCCAATTATTATAATAAAATATTAAAACTTGCATGAGTGGAAATTTTTTTATTTGAAATTATCTTTCTTCATTCTTCTCTGCAAATTGATCTATTTGGGACTAAAAATGAAGAGCTGAACCTACCCCAAAATCTAATTCTTTACCAATATGAAGCATTGAACTAAGTTGTTTTTTTTTTACAAAGACAAAGCACTACAAAGCTTGGAAGCACATGTTAATTAGGGAAACACCTAAGACTACTATTAATACTAATTTTCCTCATTTTGTATGCTACTCAGAAAAATACCAAATGTTGGATCTGCTTATAAATATTGAGGATAAGCTGTGTATTGTGAGACCTTCCATATGCAACACAACAAGCCCCCCCAGGATTGATTTTTTGATTTTTTCAAGTGGAATAAGAATCTTAAGCGTGGCTTATCTCGAAGAGATAATGGAATGAAAAAATTGAAAATGTCCCTAAGTCTAATTTAAATTTCTTTGCATTTGATACTTCTTGCAGATTTCAACTATTTCTTGCAACTTTGACCTTCTTGCTACGACATTTCTCTCCTTGAAACATGATGAATTGTATAAGAGAAATAACGAAACAAAAACTATGTACAAAATAAATAGATCATACATGCCCAAGTGGAACATGCAGAGTGTGCACAAGCACATGTTCTACTAAAAGAGGACCTACATACTCTACTCTAACCCAAGAAATGGAAAGCTTAAACAAACCCCGACATTGACAAGGAGAAGTAGATACCCTTTCTCACAAATTGAGACCATGTAACTTATTTTACAATGAACATGGACAAGAAAGAGAGTGAAAAATAGAAATGGAGATGGTTCTTCACCTAAATCATCAAGGTATCAACTAGAAACAAAAAAATACATGTTTTAGTTTCTCTGGATTTATATTGAAGAGACATTACAACTGATCCTTGGCACTTTTTATCTCATCCTACTACTCACAAGCAAGCATTACCAGTGGTAACTCTAGCTCTTACTCTAATGAAGCCTGATAATTGATTGGGAAAGGTATGATCTATGAAGTCTACCTATTGCTCTGAATCCCAACTCCAATCATGAATTATTGTTGAGGAATTTCCTGGCAAAGGTTACTATTTGTGATCTGATTTGGAACTTTTTGTGCTTCTACAAGTAATCGATTCTCTTCCTCTTCCTCACTTTCCAATGTGAAACATGGAAGCTCAAGTTCCTCCAATTTGGTTTCAAGGGGACTATCATGAGTAGAAAGATGTTCTTAAATTTCCTCTTCTAAGGCTACGGATCCTTGTTGTTAGAGGATGGATTATGGAGCAACTAAATTTATGATTTCCATAGCCTCCTCTTCATCAATGTACCCTCAAAGTCTAAAAATACTCAAAATCATCACTTTCTTGTTGTGCCAATGGTTCTATTTCTTCCTTGATGACTCTTTGATTTGCAACTGGTTCACCATGTGCATCCCCATCCTCAAACATGAAATTTGAGAGATCAAATTCATCCAAAAAATCATATTTTTGGAAGGATGAGGTGGAAGAAGGGATTTAAATTTCCTCCATAACCTTATTATCAGTCAATACCTCTAAATTTATGTCATTTTCCTCCATAACATGAAGCACTTTCTGAATGTTTATAGCTAATGATGATGGTTTTGGTGGATCAGTGCAACCTCTCAACAATGTAGCAAGTTCAGGCATGCAGGACAATGAGGGTCACCACATTCTATGGAAACATTTTGCATACTTGGGATATTTTAATTTTATTGCACATGCTCCTCTTCTATGGGTTTGGAGTTGATTCTTCCTCTACCAATGACCCTCTAGCTGGTGATGGATCAACAACCTGTGAGAAGATAGTGACAATGTGAAAACTGCACTCAGAATAAGTGGATTGTTGATCATCATTTTTCTTCTCTTTCTCTGTTGCTGCTACAAAATCAGTCTTCACAATATATTATTGGATTCCAAAGTTTTGAGAAGGCTTATTCATCAATGGAATTTTCTTGATATTGAAAATTTCAGCCCAATCTTTCAAGTTTCTTGCAAGTTCTTCTCTATTGAGATCCTCGGTTTTCTTCCCTCCTTTACTGATTTTCTATTTTTATTCTTCCCAAAATGGGTTTAGGAATGCTAGAGGAGGGGTGGCTTAGGATTCAACTAGTTATTGTAATTTTGGTTATGATGGAAGAGGTGTAACTTCTTGCTTTTGTGAAGGGGAAGGTGTTTTAGAAGATAAAATGGTAGAAGATAGAAGGTGGGATTGAAGGTAAGAAGATGAAGAAGTGAAATCCACCATGGGGGAATCATGTAAGAAGTTAGAAAATTCAAAATCAGGTTGAGAAAATGTATATTGGGGAAGATAAATGGAAATACTATGAGGTGTTGGTGTAGGACTTACCCATTGACAAGGTTTCTGGCACTAAGTTCATAAGCTTCTATCTCCTCAATCCACTTTGCAAGTTGTAGTAGCATCTCAACCATGAAATAAAACTTTTGTTGAGGGCTATAGTGTCTTGGAATATGGCTAACCCATGGAAAAGGGACCCTGAAACCAAGAGTGAATGTTTTCAGTTGAGATGTAGCCCTAGTTTCCACCATATTTTCCTCTATCCTTTGAATTTTCTCTAAAAACAGTCTCTTCTTGGGTGTAGGATAACCTCTAAAATTTATATGTCCCTACTCTTGAATAGCTCCATAGTTTGGTGAATGACCAAAATGACTTGTATCCTACTCACATGGATATGTATACTATTGATTTTAATCATACAACTGATCTAGAGGTGTGTTAAAACAACCGAGAGAATAATCTTACAAGTTTGGAGGTGAATTGAATTGGCTCTACTATTTTAAGTGAGAATTCGATGATAGGAATGAAGTCATGATTGCAAAACATCATGGATGAAGGAAAATGAAAAATATGGAAAGAAAATGGATGGAAATGGGTGAAAAAAAGGTCTACAACTTAGAAAATGGGTTGTTTGGATCAATGGAGTTGCTAGTTGTGCTTGGGTAATACCTCCAAAGGATAAATTTAATAAAAAGCACAAAAAAATTGATGAAATGAAGTGGTAATTTAAAACCTTTGATGTTTTTTACCTTTTTGCAATGGAATAAGTAAACTAACAACATATGTATGCTTTGTGCCTATATTCTCTCCATTATTACTATTAGTAATATTAAGTTATTGCATTATTGTAATGGGCTTAAAGTAATGGGATTAGTATACTTACAAAAAATATGTTGTGTATCATTATTGAATTGATTCCATTTTTATACCTTACTATTATATTGTTGGAATAATCCTAACAAGTTCATTTATTCTAACACCTACCTATTTAAGTTTCACAATATGTTGTTATACCAGAGTTATTGGGCGAAAGTGAACAGGTATGATATCAAGCTTCATATGTTGAGGTATGTGGACCATGATTATATTATTATTGTTACTTACCTTGGGCCTTGCTATTATTTTTTAAATATGTATGGTCTACATATTCTATAGTAGCATGATCTTGATCTTGTGATAGATAATAAAGTTAGGTCTTAAGTTATTTTGAAAGGACCTAAAGTAAGGTAATGTTTATCACCCTTGAATTAAGGTTCATAAATCTTTGGCATAGATATAAAGGATGAGCCTATACAACACTAAACTAAGTTTAATATTGTTCTAATTTAGCAAGGTCTATGGTAATGTTGATAAGCCATGTTGAAATGAATTGGGAACTAAACCCACCTAAGGTGGTTGTAAAGAATGTAACTATTAATTTGGGCATTTAAGACCAATGGCAACCACTCAGTGGAAGTGTGGCTAAGTTTTGTGTTATGGTATTTTTATTGATAAATGTTAGTATGAAATGTTTTAGTGGCACTCCTAATTTTGAAATACAAGGTGGGGGAACAAATTTGGAGGGAAATTTTGGTTGTCCTTGCATGTATTAATTCCCCTTAAATTATCCCCACAACCTCTGGAAGAGTAGGAAGAAATTTTATGTGGAAAATGAGAGATCATTTTTTTATTGTTTTTTCATTGTGTTACAAAAAGGGGTTTCATTGAGCTCTGCATTAATTGACTCCTCCCTATTTTTGAGCTCGTTGTTTGATTCTCTAAACCGTTGCATGCATCATCAGAATCGTGAGTTGAGATGTTTTTCAGAGACATTAATATCATGGTACGATAAATAAACATGAATAAGTTTGGAGGTCTTTGCTTACTATGGGATTGATTCTAGGTTTGTGATTGTGAAGGAAAAGCTTCAAAAATAAAGAAAAGAAGAACTTTTCACTATCATGAATGATTTTTCCTCCTTCTTTAATGGATTAATCTATTTAATATTTGTATAAAAAAATATATGTAGTTGTTTTTATTCAATTTTGTGGAAATGGGTTTTATAGGGGATTAATTTGTTCGGGTATTTCCTTTTGTTTATGTATTTGAATATGGATTGACTATAAAACCTCCTAAAGGTTATGATATTTAATGTAACGGTGAGAGTAGTATTTTTGTGAATATATGTATATATAAACTCTTTTTTAAATCTATGGCATGTATTTTACTAAAGACCTAGTTACTTTAGGTGGGTATTGATATGTATGTGTAGTCAAAAAATCACACACTTACTATATAATTATTACTACCAAGTATGTTGTTTTTATGTATGGATCTTGTGTAATAAAATTATTCACTAATAACCCATCTCCTAGTTCGTAGTTAGTTAGTCAATCATTATATTCATTTGTCTTGCATAGTCGTCAATTGTCTATAGAGTTCTGGTAATCTCTCAGGGAGTCCCAAGTGTCGTTATTTGGTTGGTTGTCATCTCTAGTACTTGACTAGGGCACCTATGATAGTATTGGGTGCCCATGGGAACCCCAGTCCCTATTTTAGGTACCCTAGTCCCAGCAGCATGTGGTTTTAATTTAGAGTTTTGATTTCAGTCATTGTTATTTTCCCTTGCATTCCCCTAGGTACTAGTCAACATGTCTTGTCATTGGTGTCAAAATTTGAAAAAGAGATCCCTATATAAACACAACATACTTACTATATTATGGGTAGACTATTTATTATCAAGGTATAGTTATCTAATAAGGCAAGGGATTGCATTTGAGCATCACTCCATCACATATACCGCATAGGAAAGGGAAAGTCTATCTTATTCCATCCACCATTTGCATTTTACATCTAGATATTTCCTGTTATCTCTATGTCATTGACACTAGGGAACCCTAGGAAAAATTACACACACAAGCACACAAAAGAAAATTGGGTCTAGAATGTAATGCAATGCTTATAATTTGATGTTTTGTAGGTGAATCTTCATTATAGGTATACAAAGTGTCACTGACAAAGATATTTTGACATTAATGTGACAAATATTGAGACATTGTGAAGACCTAGGATACCTCCAAAATAAATTACCTAAGTTATTTTTAGAACAAAGCGCCTATTTTGTAGACCAAAGTGCCCCTGTACTCCAGGTCCTCCTCTAGGTGCCCTATTATGGGAAAATAATCACCGCTGCAATTTTGTGGGTTGTCTGGTCACACCTTCTTCCATCTACACATCATTATGTCTCATCCCAACACACAATGAGGTAAGTTATTTTCAAGTTGGTACCTTACCCCTTTTATTTGATTTATTTCATTTCATTTAAATATCAAATAAATTATATAGCATCAATATTTCACTTTACATTAGTTATTCCATTTGTTGTTTCTACTTAGATTAACTTGAAAATCTAGATTTTAGTTAATAATATTGGTGAACCCATAATTTAGAATATTTTCCCCTAAGATCCACTCCAAACCCTGTTGGCTAAGAATAGTTCCTATTCTACACCCATCATGTCTCATTTTAGTGTCAACCCTATATATGATGAGGCTGCCATTGCTGAGCTCATGGCTCTCTATAGTAATCCCATTCCTACATCAGCTCATACTCGGAAAGAACTCTTAGAGGGTCAAAATATGTTCCTACTTACTTTGAATACTCTCATATTGGTATTAGCATTATTGAGTATCCTATATCCTTCACTCATTATACACCATGCTATACGACTACTAGTGATCCTCCTTTTGATCTCTCTAAGGAAATTTTAGATGATTCTCTTATTGATTACTTGCTTGGTATTGATCATCATTCACATGTGCATATTGATTCTTCTTCTACTCAACATTATACTATAGTTCCATTTGATATTGCTTCTCATCATTCATCACATACTAGCTCTCATTCACTTTTGTATTATGTTGATGATCCTATTGATAACACTCTTAGTGAAATTATCATTTCTCATTCTTTATCTCATCATGATGAGATATTTTATAGTCATACTTATCCTTCTTTTCTATAATGTTGAGTGTAAATCACCCATTCCATCATTACCTTTATCTAAGGTCACATCTAGCACTATGCATGAATATCCTCCATCCATTACTTCTTCTTCTCCTACTATTTCATCTCCTCTAGTGGCATCATCTACACCTATTAGTTCTTCTTCCCCTATAGAGGTATGTTCATTGTCCACCTCACCTATTAGGGATGTTTTCGATGTTAGTCCTACCATTGTTATAAATAATCCATCTATATCATCTACTATAGATCCTTTGGCACCTACTAATAGTGTGCCTTTAGCATCGATTCTCCTTTGTCACCTTTAGACATCCCTATGATCACTCATATTGAAAAATAACAACCTCTTAATAAATTGTTATCTTCTTCTACTATTCCTTCACAGGATATCATCTCTCTCATGAATTTCATAGAACAACTTAAATATCAAGTTCAATCTCTTACTATAGAGAGTAGGGCTTACCATGATACTATCGATAACAACTCTTTACATGGTAACCCTATTCCCTAAAAGACTCATATTTCATTATTCCCTAAGGATTTCATCATGCCTACATTCACTTTATTTGATGGTACCTGTGATCCTCACACTCATCTCTTACATCATCACATGTCTATAGCTCCTTATTCTAATGATCAGATATTATTTAAGGCCTTTAGACATATTCTTATAGATGAGGCATTACAACGTACACTCATATCCCCTTTGGTTCTATTAGTACTTTTTATGACATGGAGGATGCTTTCCTCCATTGTTTTATCATTAAAAATATCCCTAGGGTTACCTATGATCGCATACATACTCTACATTAAGGCTCCTTAGAATCAGTTAAGGATTACATCTTATAATTTAATTATTGCATGCATCACTAGTGTTTCAACTTATAGATCTTGAGAAGCAATTCATCTTCTATCATGGATCAATTCCTCCACTCAAAAAAATACTACTAAAGTATGAAACATGTGATTATTTTATTCTTTTATGTTACAAAGTCCTAAACCTAGAGCAAGATCTTCTAGCAATAAATTTAATTGCATGTACATTTATTTTCATCTACTCCTACTCTATCGAAATTGGTTGAGTTTCCTACATGATATCCACATATGACTCCTAAAAAAAGTGAACAGATCAACCTACTACACCACCACAACATATTTCTTCTCCTCCTAATCACATGTGAACCATTAAAATTTTCTCACCACACTAGACCACATGATGTGTAGTGTGGCTTACTTGATATACATCTCATTTAGTTACCCTCCAGCCAACATCATCCATAGCACCGTTTACAATGACTACATGATAAACCATACTGTAACTATCATCGCATCATCGGCCATAGGTAAAATGATTATAGTTCCCTTCATGATTGATTACATACTAGAAGAAAAGGGAATAATTTCCTTTGTCTCTTGCTCACGTGAGCGGTATATCTCTCCCATACCATAACAATGAGTGTCTCCTCTAGTTTAGTATTCTTCTCCATTAGGTGTCTAGTTTATAGGTAACTCATCATACTCATATGCCACGCACGCATGCTCTTCACCTCATCCACCATGTCCATTACATTCACATTATCCACCGCATCACACTACTACTTCACATTGGCTTCCGTAGCACTCAACATATCCCATTACAACTCCGCATGACATTAAGTTTGGCATATACTTACTCTCTTCTTACATTCCATATACTTCCGCTGATTTGCACCATTTGGTCTTTGGTAGGTGATTTATATCACCTTACCCCACGATGATGCACTTATGTTCTTACGGTTCTTACATGACTGTTGAGGTATTATTTTAAAAAACCTCTCATCACGCGCTTCATCATTTCATCTAGTGCACTTGATCCTTTCTAGATGACACACTCTTACTTACGTGGCTCATACTTGACTATTGAGGGGTCTTAACTAAATGATCATGTACACTCACATGTTGGGGGGCATCGCTAATTACCCCTCATTGTTTTCATCATACTAACATTCTATGATCACATTGCATTATTATTTATCCCAACACATTACTTTGTGATTATAAATATTCCATTTCCACATATATTCTATACTAACTACGTGCTACTAATAAACATGATGCCATTGTTTACAACCGATACCTCTCAACTTGCCTCTGTAGTAGGGTAGTCTTAGTAGTCTGCTCAGAAAATTGGTGTTGCACATCTACATATCATGAAAACACATCTTGTGCCAAGGTACCACCACCTAACACCTCTTGGCTCATTGTGTCTCCTTGCGTTTCTCATCCCTCTCACCTAGCAATATTGTATATGTCACTTTTGCTATGGATATTGGCTCAAATAAATGGGAATGCTTCCATGTGATATCATCCACACGCTCAACTATACCTCCATCTAGCATATTGGTCAACACATTCCATGTCAATGTGTGGATTGATGTGTCAATGATCAACGACCAATAAGCATCGCCTAAAAACACAAATTACACAATGCATTAGACAACCATATATAACAATATACACAAAAAACAAAGTACACAACACAACTATGTAAATACACAACAAAACAATATACACAAACAATAAAGTACACAACACAACTATGTAAATACTACACGATCACGGTGCATGTGCTTCCCCTATCCTCCTCCTACATGCAAATAACACCGTTGTACCTACAAATAATAGGAATAAAAATACCAACCGGTGAGCTACCCACCATGTGGGGTAAGCCTTGGTGTAACCCACATCATCTAAGTCTACAAGCCCTATCACCGCATCTACCTCATCTCACCCAATGGTACTAGCTTCTTTGTTGTGGGCCTTGGCCTCAGCTCGGCCCTCCTAGGTGCTCTAATAACTTGTAACCATATATATGGCTCTGGGGGAACATCCTGAGCCATACCAAATTGACATGATACTCTCTCTACTTAAAAAATCTCTGCCACACCTAGAAAGTGATCCTCTAGCCACATAGTCCTCCAAATGCATCGCAACTCTATAGGATCCCTCCGGGGCCATCCCCATAGTCACGATTTGGACTCCATGTAACTACCTAGGGCCCCATATTATTTATCAATGCCATGTAGGTATCTGTGTATCTTCCTACCATGAATGTCTACCCACCTCCTCGCATATACCTCCGGCCTAGCCCACTATGCTAGGGCCCTTTGAATGGTATCACAATGGATATGGCTCATATGGCCATACATGCAATAATTTGGTCATTCTTATCCCTCCACCATGTTCCTCACACATAAACCGTATAGGTATCTCGTTTAGGTGGGCCAACACACATCATTCCCACACGTATCTATTACCCTGATCCTTTATCCATTAGTATATGTCTTGCATCATATACAATATGCCTAAACCTCCTCCCTCTAAGGATATAAATGAATCAATCACAACCACTATGAAATTCCACAAGTACAGAACCAAAGACTACAATATAGCATCAAAACTAATATGATCCTTGGTAGGTACTCGATTCGTCAAAAACCCCATCTCGAGGCTCACATCTGTCACACCGCATATCCTATACTAGCATAGCCTATAATCTTACTCCAACCACTAGAAATTATAGAATATGATATAAATCCTCTAGCGTAACAATCATATCCTCTATAGGCAACTAAAACGTAAACGTATCTACACACCATTTCTCACATAGTGTAGTAAATATAGGCATATTATGGAGTACATTCCCATCTATGATATATTCCACAGAAGGCATGGTCAAGCACATCCCAATCATCATCTGACATGCCCAATCTAAGCAACGTACTCATATGATGACCACCTCATAACTTCCTTGAGTGGACATCTCTACACACAACAAAATGACAAACAAATGATGCATTAGAACATTATATAGGTACAATTTTTTTTTCATTGCATATATATACATTTAAAATCTAATTTTCACTAATACACATCAATCACACTTCCCAAATGTAGGAATTGGGTGGCTAGGTGCAAGACACTAATTCCTAGTTCTGGGTGCTCCTATCCTAGGGGTAACTAGCGCCGTCACTAATCTTTCCTAGGTCTAAAACACCAAGAAAATAAAAATATAAAAATTACAAAAATCTAATAGAAATGACTATTACACCATACATAATTTTACGAAAAACAATGCAAGCTATTAATTTCGGGGTCGTGTGTGATGCTACAACAATCACCACCCTCTCAAACCGACTAGGAAAAATATTCTCACTACAATCTTTACTCATTTCATACTCAATTTCGTAATCGTGTAAACAAAAAAATAAGTGGATATTTAATTTTTCACTTCACTACTTATAGTTATTTCTCATCACCTAATTTACTATAGTCATTATTTCATGCTTATTCTCGCAACTAATACACACTACACCATTTTCTTCATAACTTGAGCATTTCTACTCTGATTTACACACCGTTGGCAATGTCCTTTTTAGAATTTCACATTCACATTTTCTACAATCCCATTTAATCATATTTTTGTGTTTTATATCACATTTCATCAATTTTTGCTTACTTTCTACTTAGCGTTCATTTTTTCATCACTCCTTTTTCTAAAAGGGGGCATATTATTGCGGTCATCTTAAAATTCCCCTTATATCACCATGCAATAAAAACATTACCAATTCATCACTTTCAAACATTTACTAATTCACTATGCGAATTTTCACTATTGATTCCCCTAATGACCTAATCTAGGGTCAACAAACATAGAAATGTTTCCTACATGATATTTCACCACTTACACTTAATGACCAAACCTGGGAAAAAAACATACAATTTCATCAATTCCTCCTAATGACCTAATTTGAGGGCAACAAGTGTTAAAATATTTCCATGTGACGTTTCACCAATTTCTATCAATTCCCCTAATGACCTAACCTAGTAGAAACATGCATAAAATATTTCTACAAGTAACCAATCAATTAATTAATCTATTAAAACATCCAAAATTCCAATAAATGAAAAGCATTCAATCATTACAAGTTCAACACAAATCGGTCTCCTAGATGACCTAACTTAGGAGTTACGTACGACCTCCTAGATGACCTAACTTGGGATATTACATTCATCACTTTCCCAAACTACCTAACATGGGAAAATATTCCATCATAATTCACGATTGCTTTCGTGATGCCCTAACTTGAAGCTATCATTAATTTTACGCTTGCTTCTAGATGACCCAACTTGGAAGCTGTCACATTGTGGTGACACTCATGGAGTGGGGGCAAGAGCACATTTCTTATACCACTACTATATGGGTAAAAGTTTTATCAAAAATTATTTGGATCCAAAAATCACAATTCTTTGATCTCGAGTCTATCTCGCAATGGCTAGATCTTAAAGATGTAGTTAGAAATTGGAGAATAAAACACTTTTCTAACTAGATTCTTCCTCTCGGTGCCAAGATGCCCAAATCCTCAGGTCGATTATTTGTATACACACATTTGGGTTGGGAACTAATCACTCCCTACCCCATCTCATCTACATCTCATGTGTTCTAAATCATCAATTATTCAACATTTCAATCATCACTCTCATTTAGTACATTTCATCACAACATTTAGAATTTTTTTCTATGTTGATGGATCAACCCGCTGACCCATGATTCGGCATGCTATATGGTTCTTTCGGCATGCTTCTACTATCACATATACATCTTCTACTACAACATGGGCTTCTCTTCAGCCATATCTCAGTACACATCTCTATCTACTTTATGTTACTAAGCTTTTACGCTCATAAACATAAAGTGTGGTGAAATGTAGTCACAAAATCATGCACTTACTATATAATTATTACCGATAAGTATGTTATTTTTATGTATGGATCTTTCATGATAAAATTATTCACCAATGACCCATCCCCTAGTCCTTTAGTCATTTAGTTAGTCATTTTTTTCATTTTTCTTGCACATTCACTTGTTTTATACACAATTATGGTAGTCTCTTAGGGAGTCCCATGTGTCATTATTTGGTTGTTTTTCATCTCTAGTCCTTAACTATGGCACCTAGGATAGTACCAGGGCACCCATGGGCACCCCCATCCTTATTTTATGCACCTTGGTTCCAGCACAATGTGGTTTTAATTCGTAGTTTCGAGGTCATTCATTTTTATTTTCCCTGCATTCCCTAGGTACTAACAAGATGTTGGGTCATTAATGTCAAAATTTAAACAAGAGATCCCTATAAAAACACAACATACTATCTTGTGGGTGGACTATTTACCATCAAGGGATAGTTATCTACTAAGGAAAGGGATAACATTTAGGAATCAATCCATCACACACACAACATAGGAAAGGGAAATTCTATTTTATTCTATTCTATCCGCCATTTGCAGTTTACATCTAGCTATTTCCTGTTATCTCTCGTGGTCATGACACTAGGGAATCCTAGGAAAAATTACACACATAAGCACATAGAACTACATTAGGTCTGGAATGTAGTATGGTGCTTAGTCATAAGTCCACCTTTGTGGTTGCTAAGGTCAAGATGACCCCCGCATAACCATCTTTTTTTCTTATAGAATTTGATGCTTCATAAGGGGTTTTGTAGGTGAATCTTCATTACAAGTATACGACATCACTAGTGAAGATATTACGACATTAATGAGACAAAGATCGAGACATTGTGAATACCTAATGATAACTCGAATCAAGACCAAAGGTGTTCTGAAGACTAGAGAACCTATTTTGTAGACTAGAGTACCCCAAGTACTCATCCTCTTCCAGAACCCCAGTCCAGGAAAATCACCACCTGCTACAATTTTCTGGGTTGTCCCATCACACCTTCCTCCATTCACACATCATTTTGTCCCATCTTGACACACAACAAGGTTAGTACCTTACCCCTTTTATTTAATTTCATTTAAATATCAAAAATTCTATAAAGATCGTATTTTTCTTACATCAATTATTCCATTTTTCTTTCTACTTAGATTAACTTGAAAAATCCATATTTTAGTTAATCAGTATGCATACATTGAATCCTTAGATTCGAACACGGATACTTCTGTGATTTATTGTTGGGTTAAAGTAACTTTTTTTTGGTTCTATGATCACCCCATCTTACTCAATAAGCAGGCTCCATATGTGTAATTGTTGACCCAGGGGAAATATTTGTCTGTTCTTAATACGTTTCTCTTACATCCTTGATGGATGAGAAAACAAAGAATAGCATATTTTGTGCTATTTATAAGAGATTCAGAGGTTAGATTTTGAGTAGGTTTCATGTTTACAATTTAGTGTATTGGGAATGACGGTATTCTGGTATGGGTTCGAATCTCTAAAAATATAATGGATACACCATTTGGGGGTGGAAGTATTCACATTATTCATGTTATGATTTTATTTTTGTGTTTGTGCGTAGTCAAGAACCTGGAATTGATTAAGATAAATAAGGTTTTATTTCAATAGTTTCCAAATTTCTCAAGTTTTATTTATAAAGGTCGATTCTACCATGTAATGGTTAAGACATACCTATATGGTCAATACATCGTATGATATTTTTTTATTATCTGTTCATTGCAATTTCTCAGGATTTGGTGTTCGATTGTATCATTTTGTTCCCTCCTTTTAGGTAAACATTTTGAGTGTTGTGGGATGATGTTGTGTTGTTGAATTTTTTATTATGTTTAAACTTAGAGCTTTCGATAGTATTAAGTTAGCTGTTAGTTACCTTGGAATCAGTGAGACGTCATTTTTATTAGGATTGGGTTATCTGTTTGGTAGCTGAGTGTTCATTGAATAAAGTATAATGTAGAATGGATTTTGGACTATGGTTGATTTAAGGTAAAAGGCATTTAACCTTAGAGTTGTCTAACCTATACCTATACTCATGACTTATTTACATGCATGTTATTGGTTATAAATATTATCCGGTAGTCTACGTTGTAGATGGGATAAATTTAAGGATAATGTACTCGGATGCCTTGGATAGATAAGTCTACCCTACTTTGACCATGGCATGGTAATGATTTTTTTTAATGATAATTACATAATTTTTGTGATTGGTATCTATTTTAGTTTAGGGAAAATAAGGTTTCCCTTAGTGAAAAAAAAACAATGAAAATTTTCAGATATTATAATAAATATAATTACCTGTATGAAGGGTATCTAGTGAATAGATATTATTAAAATTACTATGGTATTTTTCTAATTAAGGGTGAATTGTTTAAAAAGGAGGATGATATTGTTCTATTTATTATCATGAATCCATCTCTATGAATTTTCCATTAAGGCATTAGAATTGAATAATGTGAAAAGATATTTTAGATGTAATTAAATTAATTTGATTAAATGTCAATTGATCTTGGGGGTTATAAGGTTGTTTTCATGATTTTAATTAGTGCAGCATTTCATTTATATAAATACTAAAGGACATAAATTGTAAAGTGGAAATTAGGACCTATCATGCCAGTTCATTGAAACTTAGCTTTGCTAACATTTTACATATGGCGTAAAATAAGTTTTCTTGGAAAATGTGGTTGAAAGGAATTATTTATTTCAAATTGATTGATAAAATGTTACAATGTATTGAATATTGAGATTGGACAAGCGAAAGATTGCTATTCTGTTGATTAAATAAAGGGCTAAGTTAGCCTATTTTGTATATAACTATTTTGCAAAGAAAATAAATGAATTGTAATCATTATTTAATTAAGTCTTATTATAAAGCAGAATTGATATCAAAGGGGTTATTTAGTGGTATAATTGAATGATTGGGAACTTATGTGGATTAATATTATATATTATTAAGTGATTAAATATAATGTATTAAAGGGATGATACATGAATATTTTCATTCAAATATGAATGGATTAAATGTATTATGGATTGTTGTTTAATCATTTGAAATTGATCCTATTAAGTACTATTCTAGACCTAATACATTACTTACGTAAATGGACTAAATACAAACTATGGAATTAATGTCAAGGCTGATTTAAAATCTACAACTAGTAAATATAATGAACATGTTGGAATGAATCTAAAAATTCAAATGATTTAGATGAATTACTTGTTTATATCCTTAGGTTTGAGTTCAATCGTAATGAGAGTATGGCTGAGAGCTAGGAATTAACATGTCGTAATTTAATTAAATCACCTTTACTCAATAAGATACAACATTTGAATTGGCATAACTCAGTGAGCCAACTTGTTAATGGCGTTATTACATATTACCCATTTAATGACTTAGGTCATTATTTGGCTATTGTGGTACAATTGATATGCCAAGTTATCTCATCAAGCTCGTCTAATTGCAATAGCCGTAATGCTTTTAAGTACAAGTATCATTAAAGGTATGAATGAAGATTGTACTGCACGATTATGTATCCAATGTCATCTTATGGTGACTATGGGAAAGGAATTGGACTCGTAGTGATGAAAATAATTTTAGAGATGCTTACTCTTCCATATTCATCCTAAGATGACATAATGACACTTATCCATGCTAAGTTGATCCGAATTTGTACCTTGTACACAACTTGTAAATGTTTAATACTTCACTATCTAGTCCTAATCCAAATAATAGAAATCAAGTGTTAGGGTGAAAGATGAGTTCTAAATGATGAATGTGCCATTATGGAATTAAGCATGGAAAACATGACTTGAAATTTTTTCCAAAGTAACGCAAGTTGCTAATTACATTATCTTTATTTCACCTAGACCTAAAACTATAGGATATTAGATGGGTACTCAAGTAAAAATGCCTAGGTATGCACTTTAGACTCTAACACTTATCTTTCCTTTAATGGAATGATAACCTTAGTATACTTAGTATACTTACTCTAATGAAAAGGATATGAGGGATCGGTATTAATCTGACTCATACAATTGCACAAGGTTAATTATTATAGGATGGATTGATTTAGATGATGTTGGTTCTAAATTAAGTTAATTTAGAATAAGGAAACATTGTGATCTCGATTATAAAAATCCTCTCTATAAAAGTGATAAAAGGGGTTGTTTCATTTTTGTATCGTAGATGAAGGTCAGAGTTTCTGGACCTATCAATCCATTCAATAACTAAACTTAAATGATTTTCTAACAGTAAAATGGTTAGGCTAAGAGGATGTGTTGATAATAAACCAACTTTAGTTGGTGCAAGCAACCACGACACATAAATTAGATGAGATAATCATTTTCCTTAAGGACACACTCGAATCAAATGGATGTTCTTGAATAACAAGTGATGGGAAATGAAAACAATAACGAAATCAATGGAAATGAGAAACCTCCGGAACATCCTTATGCTAAAAATAACATGAATGTTGAAGTTCCCAATGTGGGAAATAACAATAATGTAGTAAATCTTATTGCTACAAATGTGAATGTTAACACACCAAATCAGCCTAAAAATAACAAGGCCATATGGTACCGAGCTCACCAATGATATAAAAAGAATCGGTCCACCTAAGTTTGATGGTACTAATCTAGGGGATGGGGCCGAGGATTGGCTCTGTGAAGTGGAGAAATACTTTTCCATAAGAAAATTTTCCAAAGAAACCAAGGCAATTTGGGGAGCTTATTAGCTCTCCACTAAATCTTCCTCCTGATGGGACAAATGCAAAGTACAATAACATAGACTGTTACGAAAAAAAAATCATATGCTTAGATGATCTTCAGAAAACATAAAAAATTCAAGTAAAAAGAGAATTTTTAACTAGAAAATTTCAGCAATGTAGCTCAAGAAGGAAAAAGATAAATGGTGCATGCTTTTGTTGTAAAAATTTAAAAACAAGTGAAGATGGTAAGATTTTTATGGAAGATCATCCAATGCTACATGATTACATAGTGATGTATTTTTGGAAAAACTACCTAGTCTTTTGGCCAAAAGAGAATTTGAATTCACCATTGACATCAATCCTAGAACCGATCCAATCTGTAAGGCTCCATACAAAATGAATACTACTGAACTTGTTGAACTCAAGGCACAATTGCCTAAACTTTTATCAAAAGGATTGACAAGGCTAAGTGTCTCACCTTGGCGAGCACCGATTATTTTTATTAAAAATAAATATGGAACACTCAAATAATGTATTGACTATAGAATGCTCAAAAAATCCACAATTAAGAATAAGTACCCTCTTCCAAGGATTAACGATCTATTTGACCATATGTGTTGTGCATCACTTTACTATAAGATCGATATGTGGTCTAGGTACCATCAGCTGTAAATAAAAGAAGAAGATATACATAAATCTTAATTTAGGAAAAGATATGGGAACTTTGAGTTCACTATACTACCATTTGGTTTAACTAATGCTCTAGCCGTTTTTATGAATTTAATGAACAATATGATTCAAGAATCTTTAGACAAATTTTTTCTTGTATTCTTAGACAATATTATCATTTATTCAAAAATATTTAAAGTGAATAATGTACATATAAGGATTTTACTTGAGGTATTAAGAAAGAGGAAAATTTATGGGAAGTTTGGTAAGTGCACAAATATGGGGGGCCAAAAGGGGGTCAAAAAGGGAAACCTTTTTCCTGAAATCAGCGAAACTTGAACTTCATCGAATAATTTGGCATACATATGCTCAAAATTTGACAAAGTGATAAGAATAAGTACCATAGAGATCAAAATATAGTTTCTAAACTACTAATGTTTTTGAAAATGGTTGAGATTAAGAGGCTTAAATGTGGTGCGCACACAAAGTATGTCTATTTTTGTGTAAAAACGATAAGAACCTATTATGTGTGCACCCCCCCATTTTTTGAGTTGTATAATTTTTTTCAAATCCTTTAGTAGAAATTTAGCTAAGACCATATATGAGGTCCCACTAAATTTTCATAATTTTTGGATGAATTTACAATTTTTTTATTAATTTTCAAAGTGAACATATTCAAAATGAAATATTTGTGTGTACACCCCCATAACTTTGAGAAAAAGTCATTTTTTATATTTTTTTAGTGTGTGTAGAATGGAGTTTAGTAAAAACCAATCTTTTTTAATTTGGATGAAAAATTGTAAATTATGCACCAAAATGTATGTATAGGTTTTTGCAAGAAAATAAGGAACTAGGAAAATAAATTATAGATGAAAGCCTTAAAACTAATCAGATTTTAGAAAGAATTATATCGTCATCAAGGTAAAAACAAGCTTGACATCTTAGTATAATTTATTTTTGAATATTATGTTTTAATGCATGAGATATTGGGGTGCACATGTGAAATTTTGATGTTTTTCTATCAAACACGGTTTTAATCACACGAAACATAGTCAAAACCTCTAGTTATGAAATCCAAGCCTTTGGATTGGGTATTCCAAATCCCAAAAATATAAAACATAAGCAAATTATAACACACTTGTGTTCCTATTTCTAATGCAGAATATGTCCATTTGGGATGGATAACATGGAAAAAAACAAAACCATAATGTGTGTGATATAATGTGAGCATGTTTCGGCTTGATAAACCCAAGCCATAATGCGATCATGTTATAACACGGCCTAGATTTTCCCTTTTGAGTTATAGCATGACCAAGCCATAATGCGAGCAGCGCGTTATGGCCAAAATGGCCAAAAACAGAGTTGTGTCCACTTTATGAAAGTAAGGTGTAGACTTAGGCCATGTAATCAAAAAATATGGAATTTCTATGATCCATCTAAGATCAGTAGCTATAATTGATTGGCTAGCTCCTAAAAAGGTGCATGAAGTCAGAAGCTTCATGGGACTAGCTAGATACTACCAGAAGTTTGTAAAAGGCTTCTCAAAACTTACCGCCCAATCACTTTACTTCGTAAAAGGATAAAATTTTTATTTGAAATGATAAATGTGAAAGTGCATTTAAATTGCTTAAAGAGAAACTAACTACAACACCTATTTTAACAGTCCTGGATCTCAATGGGGACTTCACAGTAGTAAAAACACCTTTGGTGAGGGTTTTGGGGGTATTTTTTTATAGAACAATCATGTGATTGTGTATGAAATCAAAAAATCAAACATGAGTTGAACTATGCACCCCATGACTTGGAGCTTGCTACCATTGTACAAACTTTGCAATTATGGAGACATTAAATCTTTTAGGGAATCCCTTTTAACTGAAAATAGATCATCTCAGTTGAAATACATATTCACACAAAAAACATGAATGCTAGATAATGAAGATGGTTAGAATTATTATCTCAATATGATTTTGATATCAGATATATAAAAAGTAAAGAAAATCAAGTGGTAGATGTTTTTTGTCCTAACAGGGGAAAAATTCAATTGAAAGCAAGAAAACAATATCCTTGTGTCAAAAAAATTCAAGCTTTACCCCTCCAGGACACCCCATGTCTACCAATTCTTAACATAAATCCTTACTCGGTCCATATAATGGTCTTCATTTGTATTTCCATCCAATCCCCCTAAGCAATTTATGAAATAAAATTTAGTCCCTCTAGGTGATTTTAGGAGTTTGTGAAGAAAGCCAAGTTTTGAGCAATTTCGAAAGGGCTACCACTGGCCTTCCTAGAACTAGTGCACCCTCTGGAGCGGAATAAAGGAGACAAATTCAAAATGGAAATGTATTTAAGTTCTAAGAGAATCTGCAAATATTTTTTGGAATATTTTGGAAAGATCCAAAGGTTTTGAAGCCGATTCGCAAAAGTGGGATTTTGGGCCTAAAGGAGAAAACACCGCAAAGGAGTGCCTTAACGAACAAGAAAATATTTTGGGAGGTTCATGAAGATTAAATAGCCCAAAAAAGTATCTATGTAATGTATTTTCCATGCCCTAAATGGTGGAAAAATGAGACATCGTGAAACATCATGCACTTCCCTAGGAAACTCATTCTTTTGGCGTGCAACTAGTGGTCCCGAGAACAACTGAGTAATTTTGAGGTGATGTAGTGAGAATTGAAGCTCAAAAAACAACTATTTAACTCATTGGATTTTTTTCTAGTTAAATTCATATAAAATTTCACCTTCGAACTCATATGGAAGCTCGAGTTATCGCCATCACAAGTTGGCTCAAGGTAAGAGTTTGATACTTAACCAATTTGAAGAGGAACATGTCATCGCAGAGCTCATGATTTCATATTCATTTTGTCACTTTTGAAAAGGAATAAAGGGGACCTAAAAATTTTCCCAACTCTCTTTGTCCCCTAAGTCACCAACGTGACCCTCAACATTGCCATTGGCGCAAGGTCACTTTGGAAAAGGGACAAATGGTACATAAAAATACACCCATCCATTTTTGTCTCCCAAGTCACCAATGTGACCCTCAGCACTGCCAGTTCAGCCCCCATGAGCTAGTTTCATCAGAACCCTTCCTCTCACCGTGTAGATGATCGCCAAGCCAGAACCTAGAATGATGTGGAATATGATGTCCATTTCATCCCTTTATCAAGGGGAAATTTGGGAAACAACAATTTTCCCAGACCTTTTTTCCCACCAAGTCACTAAGATGAACCTCTTGATTGCAAAAATTCAACCCCCAAGAGCTAGTCAGAGCCCTTCCTCTCACTGCGCGGATGATCGCCAAGTGTTACAACCTAGAGATGATGTGGAAAATGATGTCCCTTTCATCCATTTATAAAGGGGAAACAAAAATTCACCTATCCCCATGCTTGCATTTTTTTTGGTTGAAAGAACAAAACTTAATCATTTTTCATGCCTAGCTTTTCTCCCCACATCTCCACAACCTGTTAGAACTCTAGCAAATTTTTCTCATACATCCAAAACACCATTGTTGAAGTCAACCAGATCCACCAAGTAATTATCATTGTAAAATTACATATATCTCAGAGGAAAATATGATCGAAGGAATGAATAATATAAGAAAAACGAAGGATTGCATTTCAAAGCCCTCAGAGTGCTTAGACAAAGAAATTGATGTAACTTGCAAACCATGTCATGGATCAAGACAAGGTTTTTGGCTATCTTCACCATTTTTTGAGGCCATAAAAATTTTAGAAACAAATATCCCTTTCACAACAAGGATTTTTGTAGCAAAGAAATCCTCTTTCTACATAAAGAAAATGAAAAGCTCATTTCCCGATTAACAGGAAACTGGCTTGCTAAGAAATTTCACCGGTATAACAAATGGAAAAAATAAATATCAGAAATATAATTTCCATCACAATCTGACATAGATAAGGGGACCTCAAATATTCAATATCCATTAATGGTTGTCATGCCTATGGCCGCTGCCAGGTGAAAAAAGTCAAGTTTTAAAATCTCACAAACGGGTGATAGGGTAGGCCTAAAATTTCAAGAGAGGGTTGATATTAGTAAAAACCCCATATCAAAAATATTCATCCTACCATGATCTAATCACTAGAATCATAGTTACTAAAAATATAAGACCTTTCTACATGGGAGAGCTATTTCAGGTGTAAGCCACCATGTGAAGAAGTCATGAAGGAGGTGGTGAACATGAGGGAGTATATGGATCAAAAGTCATCAAAGAGGTCATCTTGGCTCACAATCAACACTTAATAAAAATATTAAGTGATTTCATATGCCCCTACTATAAATAACAAGTTCATTCATAAGGTGAGAAAACATAGTAGGAATAAGGAGTTCAAGCCGCCATATAGCCAATCGAGGTTTGAAAAATCTAACTTTCACACTTATTAAAAATATTAAGTTCTCTTGCCCAAGCATAAGTAGGTGTTGAGTAATCATGAAGTTAGAGTTTTTTTGAATGAAACCAACACAACCTCTCTCTTTGAATTATGATATAGATGATAGCAATGTCTCGTATATGGATTTCATATCTAAAACCTTGCATTATAGTAAAGGAAAGAGGAAAGATCAAAAATCAAGTATTCATAAGTGGATTGCTTTAGCCGTGGGACACCTCGTGTCCGTGCACAATGCACTGAGATGGTCTTGCATTCTCACATCACTATGATCCCGATACATGAATAATTCGAGAAGATTATAGAATGAAAATGGAATTAATATCCCCTGCAACCATCTCGCTTGCCTTCCAAATACCGCATCACCCAACATGGTGGTCATCACGAAGGAGAAGGCTATGCACGAGTGGGAAAAAATGGACACATATCCATAAGGAGTTTTATGGGGTCATGGATGAAGATAGGAAGAAATACTTCAAGGATTCCAAAAACACTTTCAATATGAAAGTTTTATGAAGGCTATTCAGATGTAATCAATCTTCTTAGGGTGATGGGTGAAGCTAGTATGAAGGAATTTTAGGATCGATGGCCCTTTTCATCTTGATAGTGATTGAAGGAAAGCAACGGATTGATTTCGGGGGTTGATAATCAATGAGAACTTACATCTACAACAACCTGTGTTCCCATTATAAAGAAGTTCTACATGACTTCTTATTTTTTCTATTTTCTCATTCGTTCAAGGTCGGGCTTCAATGGACTAGATCTCTCCTAGAACATTGTTTCCAAAGTCCCAAAATTCAATAAACTCCCCCAATTAGTAATGGAATAAATTCACTTACACTTCACCCACGTGAATGATGCATTAATGATGTATGTGGTATGAACTTTGGAGGGATATTTAGAGGCAAGGATGTCATCACAAATGGCATCCCTAATCAAAACATATGGTTTCTATTTCATACAATTCTTGAATTTCTCCTACTTGTGAGTTTCTGGCTTTGACCAAGCCCCACTAAGGTTTCCCAATTACCTTAGTGATAAAATTGTGTTATTTGAGCTCTGCATGTAGTTCATACAGGTGAACAACAAACTCAAGAGTATAAAAATAAGATAATATCATTTCCCATCTCTCTCGGGGTGTTCACATGCAAGAATGCAAATGATGCATCCCATTTTGAAGCTACTCTTTTGCACACTTAACTTCTCTTGCATACCTATATCACCGAACCAATTTCGATTATACTATTCGCTTCTAATTTTTTTGCATATCTTAAATTTATGCCATGCTCCACAAATCAAGACTACCGGGCCAACTGTGTCGATGAATTGAAGTATGGGAAAAGAATCACAAGAGGATGATAGTTGATGATATGAGGGATTTTTGGATCTCTTGTCGTGAGGATATTATGCAAGATAATGGAATGAAATGTATGATCTTGAATATGTGGAAATCATGGATCCTCTATGCCTTAAGTCAATCGGGCACTTTCACGAGTCAGGAGGCATCAAAGAAAAACTGACAAGGTGATCGTGAGAGAACTTGAGGGATTAGTTTCAAAGGAAGAGAGCCATATTCATTCAATCATGAGGTGTCCCCACAAATAATAAGCAAGCTTCACAACATTCATCATTGAAAGCATTGGAAATTACTTCAAGTTTGAGACACTTCGAAGAAAGTGAAAAGTGAAGAGCCGTAAATTTGGAAACTTCTTCTATCGAAATGTCACCCAAGAGATCTAGGACATAAGAATACCTAGTTGTAAAAACACAAAAGGAAGAACAACACGTCATTCAAGACCCAGTCCTTAAACTGCCATAGGAGCTCTCACCTCTTATTAATACTACTACCTCTCCCATCAAAGATATGCCTCCTCCACCCGAGAAAGGAATGGTTGATATGCCTATCATAGAGCATAATTCCAATGAAATGTTCCCATGGATATAAGAGACTATGACACCTAATTCACACACTTTCTAACAAGTCACAAACCCCCGAAAGTTGTCAAAAATTGCATCATTGGAAAAGGGAAGGAAAATAAATCTCACACACATGGCCGCATAGTTTTACACTTGAGAAATAAGCTAACCAAGATATCGAGGTATCCCTAATCAAAGGTGATCAAGGCAAAGGATGAAATGAATCAATGATTATGAAATGCGAACAATCCAAATAGGGTTGGTTAATCATGAAGGGATTTTCATATGTATCAATAGTCTTCTGTCATTAGTGGAAAGGAAAAAATAATACAAGAAAAATGTCAATGAGATGGAAGAGCAGGTGCAAACTCTTTCATCCTATGTACAACACATGGTATACCCGAATGCCTTAGTGATTCCTATTGAGGAAGTTGCACCATCAAAAAATTCAATCCCAAATATATCAAGAGGATTTAAGATCTCACGATACAAGGATGAGCTTAATGATGAATGGATCAAATCAATTATCGAAAAGGGAAAGACAGTGCTCCAAGAGGAAATGAAACTTTTCTCCTACATGTGCACAATTACAAACAGGGTGCAAGTGATCAAAGAAGATTTGGAGAAAGAAAAGGATTATTAGGACTCTGTATTTCCATTGGTAATTTAAATGAACAACACTCACTCTGGATTTGATTAGAAATCAATATTTTTACACCCATTTTAAATACTTATCATGTGTATGGGCAAGGGAATTTGAAATCAGCTATGAAATGATAAATTGAGATCTTGCAGAGTTGGATGGAAAAGAGGAATGGGCATACAAGTTGTAAGACAATATTAATTTCCAAATCCAAAACTCAAAGTTCCTATAATAGAAGAAAACAAGAAAGCCAACAAGTTGATTGGGTCATTTGAGGAGCATGTTAAGAAAGAGGTGGGAAATCAATTATCCTTAAATAAGGATACCCTAAAGTTTCTATCTGATATTTTTTCCGCCACTGCATTCATTACAAAAAAACATCCATCATGGTTCAAAAAATGAAAAGATATAAATGATTCTTCTGATGGATGGAAAGAATCTCTAAGCTATGTGCGAATTTTCCACATTGATAGAGTGGAACCTACAATAGCTCGTTTTAACACAGAATTCAGAGAAGCAAATATCTCCTCAGCATCATAAGGTGAATAGTAGTCAGGAAGTGAGATCAAGTATACTGGAGCATCCCATTCTTCTGCATGATTATTTCTTCTTCTTCTTCCTTCTCTCTCTCTCTCTCTCTCTCTTTTCTTCCCTAACTCTTCTTCCCTATCTATATTCAAAGTTATAATTTTACATGGGGTTTGAACTTTTTTAATATGTCTTTAAGTCAATTAAAATGACTTTTAAACATAATGTAAAATTAAGTTTCCTTGTTTTTATAAAAGGGACTTAATATTTGATGAGGAATGTGAATAGTCTATAGTCAAAAATAAGGCATATGAAGTGTCACTGGGAAGATGAAGAGTTGTCTCTCTTCTATAAATTTTAATGAGCTCGTCATTCAAGGGACTTCTAAAAATTCTTATCTTTCTAGCTAGTTGTATTCTTGTAAATTCATGAGAAATGTTTTGCTTACTTTTGAGTGAAAAAGAGTTAGCCATTTTCTCTCTAATTTCCTCATTTCCTCACTATGTACAACTGTGATTTTGCAAGCTAATATATCAATAAATTTATGTTTTCCAAGGCATATGAATGTGTACATATTTATATGTATGGTTTCCTCTCGCGAGTGGCCCCAAAATCATGTTGTTTTCTTCTCAAAAATGCATGTGTAAAATTTTCTAGCTAGTGTATGTAAGAATCTAATTTTCTACTTGCATCATTAGTTACCCCACTCCATATTCTCATTCATTTACCCAATCTCTTGAAAAATTCCTCTCTAGAAAGTAACTGTTATCTTTTCCACAGAGTCAGTGGAGTACCCCTGTTTTGATCCCCGACTGCAAGGCCACAGAAAAAAGTCACTTTACTCGCATGCAAACAAGGAAGATCCAATGTTTAAGTAGAGGTACTTCGACTCCTAGATCTTTGGAAAGAAACTCACATATTTTCCACCTGAAAAATTTTCTCGCCAATAATGTGTTAAGTCGTAGGAAGAATTTTTTTACCTAACCTTGGAAACTCAATTTAAAGATGAGGTAAAGAAAGAAATGATAACAAATTCTTATTATCAGCAAGTCAACACAACACTTGCTATAGATTCCAATGATAAGAGATACAAAGGATTCAGATTCGATAATGAAGGAGTCTTAAGGTATGAAAATCAGGTTTATGTACCCTTGGAAAATGAACTAAGGAAGAAAGTGATAACTGAATTTCACAATGCTCTTTATTTTGACATTTTGTAGTGACAAAAATTCTTGCTGATGTAAAACATACATATTTTTGGAAAGGGATGAAAAATGACATAGTTGATTATGTGGGTCATTGCTTTGAATTTCAAAGTTATAAAGGTTTGAACATATGCACTTAGCTGGAATTTTGTACCCTTCCACAAAATTTCATAGTATAAATGGCAAGCGATTAGCATGGATTTTTTTAGGACTGCGAATGTCTAAAAATAAACACGATGTCATTTTAGTCATAGTTGACAAATTGACAAAAGTATCTCACTTTATTCTGGAAATTTGAAATATGATTCACTTATTCTTGCAAAAATATGCATACATGAAATATTTAGACTACACATCGTACCTGAGCTAATAATTTTAGATCAAGACCCAAGAATGACTTCACATTTTTGGAAAAAATTAAATGCATCCTTGGGAACAAAAGCTGAATTTAGTTCTGCATACCATCCGAAAAAAAGATATACAAAATGAAAGAGTAAATCAGATTATGAAAGACATGCTTAGGATTTACTACATTGATCAACAGTACAAGTGGGAGGAATATCTCCCTTTGGTCAAATTTTCGTATAACAATACCTACCATTCCTCTCTGAAAATGGCACCTTTTGAGGATTTTTATGGACAAAAGTGTAGAACACATGTTAGTTGGGACAACGTAGAAGAAAGAGAGGTAATAGGACCTGAAATTATTACTGATATAGAACAAGTAAAAATAATCCGAGAATCATTAAAAGAAGCTACCAATAGGCAAAAGAGTTACAGAGATTTGAAAAGATTTGATAGGAAATTTGAGCTTGGATGTAAAGTATTTTTAAGGGTAAAACTTAAAAAGAGTTCATTTTCTTTTGGAAAATTAGCCAAGATGTCACCTTAATTCATCGAAATTTTGAAATCATCAATTGATTAGTCCTCTAGCTTACCAATTAGCATTTCCTCCCGCATTGTCCAGATGCATGATGTTTTTCATATTTTCCTCCTTAAAAAGTGTGTTTCAGATTTGTCACATATGCTAAAGTGGAATTTTTACGCTCAAGACCCGACTTTCATCATGGTTGAACCCATGAAGGGAGCTCAAAACTTTACAAATGCACTTGTGTAATAGAGACATCATTTGATGCAAGGTCCAATGGGACCATTTTTCTTAGGAAAGTGCAACTTGGGAGAATCTAGAAGAAATAAAATTACTTTTCCGCATTTGTTTTAGTAGAAAAACATATAGTTTTACATGATTCTATGATGCATTATGATTTCCTATGACTAAAAAACTACTTTTAATTTTGTTGTTTGATTAAAAATTTGGAAAAAGTTCTAGTTATAGCTAGCATAACGTTGTTTTGAAATTATGAAAAACTTGCTTTCTACGCAGTTTCGTGAAATATTGTTTGTATTATTGATGATCAATTGTTAGGTATTATTTCATAGGTTATATTGTTACGTAGTTGTAACAATTATTTGTTTGATTTATTTTACTTCTTGATGTATTTTGGAATTTATTGTGATTACGGTTGTACTGTGCAACCTTCATTTTTTCTCGCACATGGCTATTCAATTCCTATAAGAATTACAACCATCTATCAGAATTGATTTTGATCATTAATAAAATATTCTAGGATTTCGTCCCTATTTTACATTTGGTATTAGAGCAGGTTGAAGCTTTGTGCAAGGTGAAGAGAGAGGTTATAGAGGAAGAACAATTTGGAGAAGAAATTTCTGCATCATCAGAGATCCAATGTTTCTCCAAGTAGCTTCCTAAACTCCCGTAATCCCACAACCTTCTGTGTGATATCCAAGTAAATGTAAAGCAATTTTTTTTTACCTTGGTGCCCTCTACACCAGGAAAATTTTTCTTCCCATGACACTCAAAAAAAATAAAAAAAATTTTTCCCCAATTAGGGTTTTACCTCTAATTTAGAGGATAGCATTTAGTCTCTACAAATAATATTATCTATTGTAGCCATCAACCTTTGGAGGTTTAAGGTGTCAGAATCCTAACTCCAGGTCGAGCTACTTTGCATTTGAGATCTCGAGCCGAGTTGAGAAGGTTCAAATATCCACATCGCCGGTATTGGCAAATTGAGTTGGACTCAGATCCAATCGAGCCATCTTTACAAAGGAATTATGCTCCATTCAAATTGAGCTGGATTACATTACAAGATCGCAAAGTTCCAATCGAAACGCTGAGTTATTTTTGCATTCTGATCGATCCATTTAGATCAGCCCTCAATTACAATGAGTTTTAGCCAAAAATCAAGTTTAGTGAAAAATGCATAACACTGAAACCGATCTTCCAATTTTAAAAATAAAGCTTCATCCTTGATCATTTGTGAAACACTTCTACAAAGCCTACATTAATTAAACCTGGAGTTTATTGAATTTCCATTCAACAACCATAAGAAAAATGGTCCAAGCCGAGCCCTACACCTACACAAAACAAAATAAATAAACACATTACAAAGCAAAGATGATGACAATACATCGAAAAAACTTTAACCATCAAAACAATCACAATAAAAAAAATCAAGGAAAATCAAAATGAAATGGTGGAAACCAAAGCAAAACAATAAAAAAAAAACTAAACAACAAAAGGTTGTTCAAAAAGAACTAGATCCTTTTTTTCAAGCTAAACCCTAATTTTCATCCTCCAATCTCCACAACCACGTGGATCTCTACATTGCCATGCCACATTATTTTCAAAAGGTTAGTTCAATTTTTGAATTAATTTAAATATAAATTGCTTCATTTAAAATATCAAAGTGTCAAGGTTCGATAAGTGGATAGTGAACTAGAGAGGGGAGGTTTGGGGTTCAACCCCACCCAAGAAACTCATTTTTTAAAACATTGACATTTAGTGGAAAATTTAAAACCACCAACTTTAGAGTAAAAATATAAGCAAAAACCTCTCTAAACCCCTTAGCCTCAACTAAACAAGCCACTATTTTTAAAGAGAAAACCCTATTTTAGGGAAAAAATTTTCTCCACTTTGCTTTATTTTTGCATTGAGAGCAACATTTCTAAAGGGGGTATACCTACAAAACTTCATTTTGAGCTATTTTTTGCAATTTTTCTCAAAGAGCCATTATTGGGCTTCTGAGGCCACCAGGCCCCAAAAACAAAAACAATTTTTCTCGCCATTCAATTTTTCAAACTTTTTGAATGTAATCAGATACTTCAAGTGTATTGTACTAATTTACAAGTTCCATAATCAACCATAAACATTGAATCGTCAAAAAATGGTAGAGAATTGTAATAAAAATAGTGAAATTTGGTTCTAAAACACTCACGAGATCCTAGATCTCATTCGCAGTGTTCGGTATAAAAAAGTGCCTCTGGGAAGCACTTACGGGTAAAGCCGTCACGACTACTACTGCACTTAACACCTAATATAGCTACAATAACGTCATCGGGCATCAACCCTTTAAATCGATGGGAGTAATAAGGACACAATGCACACACTATGAGCCCTCCCATCCATCTGTGAATGATTGCATGACTTAAATCTAGAATGAGAAATTATCCAAGTATATAGAAAAGTTACGCACGCGTATGAGGATATTTCTTTGAGCCGGTGTCAATAATCACATAGACCCCTTTCAATATTCTTCTTGGTACCACATATCAAATTATTTCACGTACGTTAATGCCTCTTTCATGTACCATCTGAGTATATAGAAAGGGTGAGCTTCTTCCACATACCAATGGGTATATCGAAAAGGGCATGTATATAGAAAGGTTTGGTATATCGATGATGGTATATAGATTGGGAGACCTTATACCTGGAGTGATAAGAGCCTAACCCTGTCAGTGGATTCTGCAAAATGGGCACCAATGCCCCCAAATTATTTCTTCCAAGATTCACAACTACTCAGAGGAAACAACTATGCTACATGGAAGACAAAAATCAAGACACAACTTGAGTTTGAAGAGATCTATGGACTGGTGTGAATGGTACTAACCAGATCAACAATTGATACAACACAACAATGATAGTTTGATAGATCGATCAGAAGGCCAAGCTAATCATCTTGTTTGGAGTGTTCGATGATGTGCAACCCCACATTCGAGATGCCAAAATAACCAAAGAAGTGTGGGATAAGTTGAGCATGGTATACAAGGCCAAAAACAAGAATGTCATACTGAATTTGTAGAGTCAATTACACACATTGAAGTTTAACAAAATGAGAAAATAGAAGCTTTCTTGAGAAGAGTTACAGAGTTGAGGGCTTCACTTCTAGTCCCTAGGAGAAGTGGTCACTGATGAAGCTCTCATTCCCATTGTTTCTGAGATCCTCCCTCCTTCATACCACATTTTTGTGACAAATCCTAAACTTTTCAGATACGATATTAGTTTTGACAAGTTGGTAAACCTACTGCAACAAGAGGAAGCCATGTATAATAAGGATGATGAAGAGGAGAAGGAAATTTCTTCTCATCAAAATGGAAAGGAAAAGGAAAAGGAAAGGAAAACCTAATTCCTATCAAAAGTCCCAAAATCAGAAATCAATCATCAAGGGGATAAACAACAAAAGAAGAAATGTCCAATCTACAAAAGAGGACATGAATTAAAAGATTGTTGGTATAATACTTATAAGAAAGGTTCATCAAGTAATTCTAGACCTCAACACCAACAATCTCACAAGGGACATTCTAACTACAATCAAGGGTAGAAAAAGGGGAACTGGAAAAGAAAACCCCATCAACAAGGAAATATTGTTGAGCAAGAAGAACATTTAGATAATGAAGACTACTTGTACACTACTCGATCAAGTGAACCTTCCACGTCATCTAGTGATGTCTGGTATGTTGATTTGGGAGCCACTCGACACATGACCAGCCACAGAGACTGGTTTACTTCAATGAGGGACACACCTTCAAAAAACCATGTTTCATTAGGTGATGATTCTTCATACATAGTTAAAGGATTGGGAACATTTCTCTACCTCTTGGTTCACACAACTGTAGATTATTAGATGTCTTATATGTCCCTGGGTTGACTAAAAATTTATTTTCAATCAGTCAAATCCTAGATCACAACTTGAAAATTGACTTTGATAGTCATTCTCGGCAAGAAAATGTGTTTAATTCGAGACAAATCACGAGGCTCAAAAATAGTTGTAAAAGCCTCCAATGTGGGATGCATGTTCCATCTTGATTTTGTCCACAAGAGATGATCGGCACTTATGGCTAAGAACTCTACCTCTACATAGTTTTGGCATTAGAGACTTGGTCATATAAGTTTCAAGTATCTCAAGACACTTCATCGACATAATATGGTAAAAGGATTACCATCTCTCCAGAAGGATACAAACAAGTGTCCTCACTGCCTGCAGGAAAACAACACAGAGCTTCATTCAGAAGAGTACTTTTGAGCTCATGGTAAGCTTGATCTAGTTCATAAGTTTGATCTTTATTCTAATGCAACCAAGTCATTCTAGATTTCAATACTTCATGCTTTGTGTTGATGATTATTCAAGAAAAATGTGGATTTTTGTCTTTGCAAGAAAAGTGAAGCTTTTGAAACCTTCAAGAAGTTCAAAATGGTTGTTGAGAATGAAACTAGTCATCACATCAGAACTCTCCACTCAAATCAAGGGGGAATTCACCAATGATGAGTTCAAATACTACCTACAAGCTCATGGGATTCATTGAAAATGCCTCCTCCACACACACCGCAAAAAAATGGTGTTGTTGAGAGAAGAAATCATACTATCATGGAAATGGTGTGATGCATGATCGATGATTCTAGACTAGCAAAGACATTCTAGGAAGAAGAAACAAAGAAAACAATGTATTTTTTGAATAGAGTGCCCATAATTTCTCTTAAAGGAGTAACACCACAAGAAGCATGGTAAAAAAGAAACCATCTGTTGCACACCTCAGAGTATTCGGTGCAAAGAAAGTATGCATATACCCAAGAAGAAAAGAAATAAATTGGATATGAAATCACAAAAACTTCATCTTCATTAGGGTAAATGAAGAGACTCTTGGGTACATAGATTGATGGATCTAAAGACCAGGAAAGTCTACACCAAAGAGATGTTGAGTTCTTTGAGAAGAAGGAAGCAGTAGTCTCCTCCTCTAGACTCACCTGATGTAGATTTTTCACCAGTTGTAAAAATGAAGCTGATGTTCCCAGTAGATGATGAAAGTGATGATGGGGATGATGGTGATGATAAGATAGAACCACGACCCATGAGAATAGTTCAACGTATGCCCAAGTGGTATACTAGCATGTTACGAGATGTAAGAATGGATGCTCCACCGAGAAGAAGTGATGATGATCCCTCTTCTAGGAATCACACGAAAGGAATGATAACCAAATCGTGCTCAAGCCAAGAACACGAGATGCTAATCAAACACCATGATCTATAAGATGAAAGCAATTCATAATAACTTTACATAAAACCTTTGCAAATAAATGAGAAGCAATATCATATATTATTATGGAACTCAATACAATACATTGAGAATGGGCCTTCTTAAATAGGCAAGGAATAACAATCTAAGAACCAACCAAGGTCGTAGATCAAGCCATAAATCAAGGAAATAACTTGTCATTAAAGAACTAGTCAAGACCATAGATTTAGGAGAGAACTAGACATCAAGGATCTAGTCAATACCATAGATCAAGAAAAGAACTAGTCAATACCATAGATCAAGGAAAGAACTATACCTAACAACTAGATAATATATCCCAATATCTAAATAAGATAAAAGAAATATCCACACACATAAGTGGGTGAGGATAAATACAATAAAGGTAAATAAAGTACTAGTGAACATGAGCTAAGGTAAATACTCTACTCTAAACACCTCCCCTCAAGTGAAGCTTAGGGGCCAAAATAGAAGTGGAATGTCCATAGTATGAGTCCCGACAACTAGGCCTCGATGAGGTACTCATGTACAATAATTGGGAAAAAAGGGACACCACAAGGTACCCTAAACCAAAAGTAACAACAAAGTAAAGAGAGTAAATATCCACTCTAAGGCATCCCAAAAATCTCAAGCTCAAAAAAATCATACAATGCTGAATAAGTTTAGGTGAACTGTGGTCTAAATCCATTGCCTCGATCACAAAACTAAAAACAACTAACACTCTGGCTCCACCAAAATAGCTCCATACAAGGAGACTATCAACTGAGTGATGTCAAAAAAAAAAACACCAAACATAATTCGATCAACTACCTACAAATAGGTGTGCCATGATCCAAGAACAAAAACCAAAGCAACAAGGCAAGGACACAAAATCCATAGAGTGTCAACGATCTAAGAAAAGCCAAGGTAACAAGGCAAGGACACGAAACCTGAAGAAGCAGGATCAACACCACACCCTCCCATACTGCTGAATGGGTGGAGTGATGCTACAAATCTATATGAGTTGTCAAAAACTACTCAAACACTCAAAAATAACACTGGAATGTACTGTAATAGATCCCCATAAGAGATACTATTAACATGCCAAAAGTGTCAAAAATACAAATACAAAATCTCTCAACAAACAAGAGAGATACACTACCCCCGTTAAAGAAAATGCTCAAAACAAGAACCATCACAATGCATAAGGTATAGAAAGTGGAGCAAGAGGCCTAATGGTGGAGGAGCCACCTGTGAGATTCCTCTCAACGAATGCTTATGTCATGCGCCACGAGTTATTAGATATCCACCCCAAATCAACATGTGATGGATGAAGAAGATGTTCTACATATGACTTAGTGTAAAATGCACAATGGGTGCATGCAAAAGAACATCGTAATGTGTGTCAAAGTTGATCATGTCCTGATAAACCTGAAATCTCTTAGGTTTCTCAAGCCTCGAGCCGAAGGTGCAAACTCATGTGTCATTTCATGATCCTAAACGTAAAGAGTCGAGTGAACAAAAAAGGAGATCTCATCAATGTGTGATCCCAATGAAGTATTTGTTCAAAACCAATGGCATGACGAGAATTCCATGTAACATGTGGAATAGAGGAAAAATACCTTGGAATGCCGCCAATGACTCTCGCTAGTGAGACCCATATAACGGAGCATGCGAGACCGAATGCAAAGGTATGCTTCTCAAAAATCCATACGCAGCTGAAAGTGTAAGTAAGATACACAACATGTTGTACTGTATATAGTGCACAGATGTGGAAGAGCATGCAAAGAATAAGCCCCTCATAGGTTTAGAAGCATCAAAAGTAGGTTCAGGCTCAAAGACGGTAGATCAATGTCAGCGGGTACAAGAAGAAACAAACCGCAAGTGGACTAGAGCATGGATATGGTTTCCACTGAATATGATGGTGATGTCATAGGCTAGCAAGTTTGTTCTGCAGGAGTGTATTATTGTATCCTTATCATGAATGAGTGATTGTAGAAGATAATTTCACTTCTGAGTGATCTATTTTCTTCCACAAATTTTTACAATATCCTCTTCAAGTCCACATACTTTAGAGAAAAGCATATCATTCTCGGTAATCCATTTATAGGTAAAACCGCAACTCCCAAAAATTTAGGATGTCGAGCTTACCTGAGAAATTGTATCCACAATTTTACAACACTTTTCCATATTTGGCACTTCAATATAATTATATTACAAGTCTCAAAATAAATAACTCCAATGGAAAGAGCATGAAAAACAAGCACTTTTTGCAAAAAAAACACTAAAACCGAGTTATTGCATCAAAAAGATACAAGTTTTTTAATATTTTGCTCTATTATTTATTTTAGCTACCACTAAAACAAATAAATTGTAAGTTGCCTTTCACCACACAAATAATATTAAAGGGGGCTGAAGTTAAGCACCTCCTCATATGATCTTAACCATATGACCAACATCCGGATCCCCTACCTTCAAAAAGTAAAGATCCGCAAAACCTTCCTATGTGCAAACTAGAAATGATATGCTGCTAAATAAAAAAACCCCAATGATAGATCTAGAGAAATCTAAAAACACAAATAAATAAAAAAATTTTTTTCCTTTGCTTGAATCCCAAGGTGCACTCTGTGCTTCTCTACAAAAATAAAACCACAACAAATGATCGCTCTCTGAATTGGCCGAGATTACAATGATCTTAGGTTTTTTCACACTTTCCAATCCAATGGAAGCCTCCGTTTTTGCATAAAAATGCACACAAACAAAATATGACCAAATCCCAAATATATGTATACATAAATAATTTATTTGCAAAATAAAACTTGAATTTGATGTCAATAAGTAATCTCCTAGCCTCGATACCATGAAAGGAACGATAACCAGATCATGCCAAGCCAAGAACATAGATGCTAATCAAACACCATGATCTATAAGATGAAACTAATTCACTTTAATAACTTTACATAAAACCTTTACAAATAAATGAGAAGCAATATCATATATTATTATGGAACTCAATGCTAATACATTAAGAATGGCCTTGCTTAAATAGGCAAGGAATAACAATCTAAGAACCAAAATCAAGGTCGTAGATCAAGCCATAAATCAAGGAAATAACTAGTCATCGATATTAAAGAACTAGTCAAGACCATAGATTTAGGAGAGAACTAGACATCAAGGATCTAGTCAATACCATGATTAAGGAAAGAACTAGTCAATACCATAGATCAAGGAAAGAACTATACCTAACAACTAGATAATATCTCCTAATATCTAAATAAGATAAAAGAAATATCCACACACATAAGTGGGGTGAGGATAATATACAATAAAGGTAAATAAATACCTAGGTGAACATGAGCTAAGGTAAATACCTACTCTAACAATCACAACTAAAATATTGGAAAGATGCCATGGATGCTCGAATACAACTCAAGAAGAAAAACAACACTTGTCATCTTTTGATCTTCCAATAGGGAAGAAACCCATCGATGCAAATGGAAATTCAAAACAAAGTATAGAGTAGATGGGACAGTTGGAAAAGTATAAAGCGAGACCTAGAGAAAAGGGATATGCACAAAAGAAGGCATTGGCTAGAGAAAGGAGACATTTTATCCCACATTTAAGATCAAAACGATCGTGATGATCTTTGCTTCTAGCTACAAAATTTTGTTGGAAATTCCATTAGATGGACATAAATATTGTCTTTCTTAACATATATTTGACGAAAGAATAAGTCTATATGACTCAACCTTGAGGGATATGTCATACCTGGTCAAGAAGAAAAGGTGTTTCAAACTTGTTTGCAATTCAAGTTTTTCATGAAAGAACAAAAACACATGCTTGAGGTACGAGCTGTAAATTCCATACGTGAGCATGTCTCTACACAATATACAGCTTTTAATTTTTTCAATAATGAACAACGAATATATCTTCACAAATTCACTTCAACACATGACAAGTTCAATTTGTTCAGAGTTCCTCTCATTCATTGAGGAAATGCAAAATTAAGGGGGAATGGTAGGTTAATTTATGCATTATATTACCTTAAGTAATTAATTATTTATTAAGGTAATTAGTTTATATATTGTTATATGGTTTTATAACAATATTTGTCATATTATTTCATAGGTTATATTGTTATGTAGTTGTAACAATTATTTGTTTGATTTATTCTACTTCCCATATGTATTTTGGAAGCTATTGTGAATATGGTTGTACCTGTGTAACCTTGCATTTGTCTACACATGGTTGTTCAATTCCTATAAGAATTGCATCCCATCTATTATAAAGTGATTTTGATCATTAATAAAATATTCTGTCAAGCTTCCATCCTATTTTTCATGAATAAGTAGCTTATTATCTGGTTTTTTAATATTTTGTTACATTACAATGAATCATTGGGATGATTATCCTTTAAGAGGGGAGGTATACAACACCTTTGCTATTTGTTAGCTTGTTGCAATGGATACCAACAAGTGGAGTGACGACATATGTATGCTTTGTGTCTATATTTTGTCCACTATTGTTAGTAATCTTAAGTTATTGCATTGTTGTAATAGGCTTGAAGTAATGGGATTAGTACACTTACAAAAAATATGTTTGTATCGTGATACGTTGATTCCATTTCTATACCTCATATTACATTATTGACTAAGCCATATAAGTTCATTTATTCTAACACCTACTTGTTTAAGTATCGCAATATGTTGTTATAACCGAGTTATTGTGGTGATAGTGAATAGGTATGATATCAAGCTTCATATGTTGAGGTATGTGGACCATGATTATATGATATCAAGCTTCATGTTGAGGTATTGGACCATATTATAGGTATGATATAACTTCATATGTTGAGGTATGTGGACTTGTTATTATTTAAATATGCAATTGGATTGCAAATTCTATAGTAACATGATCTTGATCTTGTGTTAGATAATAAAGTTAGGTCTTAAGTTATTTTTAAAGGACCTAAACTAAGGTAATGTTTATTCAAATCCTAAATGCTCTAAACTATGTGAAGGTTCTAATTTTTATCACCCTTTAATTTACCTTCATAAAGATTTGTTTGGGATACATGTCAAGGAGGGGCCTAGACAACTAAACTAAGTTTAATGTTCTAGGTTTCGATGGTAATGTTGATAAGCCATGTTAAAATCATTCGGGACTAAACTTGCCCTATGTGGTTGTACATAATGTAACTATTAATTTGGGAATTTAAGACCCACCACCAACCATTTAGTGGAAGTGCAGCTAAGTGTAGTGTTATTGTATTTTCATTGATAAATGTTAGCATGAAATTGTTTAGAGGAATTGTTGATTTTGAAATGTATGGTGGTGGAAAAAATTTGGAGGGAACTATTTATTTTCCTCACATGCATTAACTCCCTCAAAACTATCCCTACTTACCTAGGTGAAGAGTAGAAGTGGTTCTTTGGGCTCACGGGGGCTGAAGGGAGATGGTTTTGTTATTTGTTTTCATCGTGTTGTAGACTGAGGTTTCGTTGAGCTCTGCATGAATCGACTCCTCCCTATTTTTTGCTCTCTGTTTGATTCTTTGAATTTTGCAGTATGAATCATTGTAATTGTGAGTTAAGATATTCTAGGGAGACATTAATATCAAGGTTCAATAAATAAACATGAAGAATAGCTTTGGAGGTCTTTACTTGTTGTGGGATCGATTCTAGGTTTTGATCGCAAAGGAAAAGCTTGGAAAAGAAAGAGAAGAAGAAGGTTTCACCATCAAAAATAGTTTGTCCTAATTATTCCTTAATGGCTTACTATGTTTAATATCTCAGATAAATAATATTCGTAGTTTGTTTGTTCCATTTTGTTGAAATGGATTTTTAGGGATTAACTGTTCTCATTGGGTATCATTGCTTGTTTCGTATTTGAATATGGATTGACTATAAAATCTCCTGAAGGTTATGATATTTTCATGAATCTTCCAGTGAGAGTAGTATTTTTTTGGATATATGTATGTATAAACTCTCATAAATTTTCGGCAATATTTTATGAAAGATTCAGTTACTTTGGGTGTTTATTGATATGTATGTATACATTGAATCCTTAGATTCGAGCATGGATACTTTTTTGATTTACAGTTGGGTTGAAGTAACTTCTATTTTGGTTCTATGATCACCCTTTCTTGCTGCAATGAGTAGATCCATCTGTCAGATTACCCAAAACACACTAAGGGTAAAAACTATGTCTATTCTTAAGTCGTTTCCTTTTTCTTCCTTGATGGATGAGAAAACCAAGAATAGCCTAATTCGAAGCTATTGTTTGTAAAATATTCATAGGTTATAATTTCGGAGTAACAAGTAGGTTTTTCAATGGTTTACAGCATTTACTTTAATAGAATCATGGTATTTTGGTATGGTTTTGAATCTTTGTAAAGATAATGGATACTCCATTTGGGGATGGACGTATTCGCATTATTCATGATATGCTTTCATTTTCGCACTCACAGTGTGTATTCATGAATCACGTGGAATAAGCAAATCAAACATAAATCAAGTTTTATCTCAAGAAAGTGTCCAACCTGGTCTTGTTTTTACGGTCTAGAGTTTTACTTATGAAGGTTGGATTCAGACAGGAGCAGCAGATAGTTAATACATATCTTTGCATGGTCATTACACATGATGTACAAAATATATTTTGTAGCCATATCATTCATTACACGCTTCTCGTCGCATTTTCGATTGTTCGATTTACTCACACAAAAGGAGGGTAAACATTGTGATTCTTGTGGCATGATGTGGTGTCATTGACTTGTTTATTATATTGCATGACACTTGGATCTTTTGATAGTAGATGGCATCACACTAGCACCTTGGAATTGAATTTCGAGTAGTCTTTTTCATAGCATTAGCACACAGTTATCATTTGATGGTAGTCGAGTGTTCATTTAATATGGTATAGGTAAAAGCATGTAGAATGTATGTATTGGACTAAGGTTTATTTACATGTAAATACAGTGTATATTATATATATTATGTAATATTATGTATACATATATATATGTATATATATATACATATATATATATATATATATGTATATATATACACATACACACATACACATACATGCCACACATATACACACACACACACACACACATATATATATATATGTATATATATATATACAGTCCACATATGTATATATGTAGCAAGATGGGATAAATTCGAGGCTAATGCACTCAAATGATTTGAATGAGATAAGTTCTCTACTTTTACCATGGCATGGTAATGATTTGTGTTTATGATAACTACATAATTTTTGATGATTGGTATCTGTTTTAGTTTAGGGAAAATAAGGATTCACTTAATGAAAACAACTTAACCTAGTTTTAATGTAAATTATCCGATATTACAATAAGTACAATTACATATATGAAGTGGTAGTGCATAGCAGGAATAGAGATATGGTAAAATTAATATGGTCCTTTTCTAATCAAGGATTACTTGTTTACTAAGGAGGATGACATTTTTCATTTATTAGCATGAATGGTCTTTATGAATTCACCATTAAGGCATTAGAATTGAATAATGTGAAATATATTTTAGATGTAATTAAATTCATTTGAGTAAATGTTGATTGATCTTTCGGGTTATTAGGTTGTTTTCATGATTTTAATTATTGTTGGCAAACATTTCATTTATACAAATACTAAAGGTCATAAACCCATTGCCAAAAGTGGGAATAAGGACCTATCATGGCAGTTCATTCGAAATGACCTTGCTGACATTTGTGGAGATGGAATAAAAAAGTTTCATCGCGGAATGTGGTTGAAAGGAATTATTTATTTTGAATTGATTGATAAAAAATTTCAATGTATTGAATATTGAGATTATACAAGTGAAAGATCAGCTATTCTAGTTATTAAATAAAGGGCTAAGTTAGCCTATTTTATTTTTAGGTATTTTGAAAGAAAATAAATGTGTTATATTCATTATTTAATTAAGTTTTATTATAAAGAAGAATTAATATGAAAGGTTTCTTAGTGGTATAACTGAATGATGGGGAATGTATGTGGATTAATATTACATATTATTAAGTGATTAAATATAATGTATTAAAGGGATGATACATGAATATTTGCATTTAACTAACATTTAATGGATTAAATGTATCATGGATTGTTGTTTAATCATTTGAAATTGATCCTATTAAATAATATTCTAGATTTAATACATTACTATTTTAAATGGAGCAAATACAAACCGTGAAATTAATGTGAAGGCCACTTAAAAATATTTAAGCTAGTAAATATAATGAACAAGTTGGAATGACTTTCTAAAACATGTAAATGATTTACATGAATTCCTTATTTAGATCCTTAGGTTTGAATTCAATCGTAATAGAAGTATCGAAGGATTTAGGAATTGACATGTCATAATTTAATTAAATTACCTAGTAAACATGTAACTAATTCAAGTGCACAAC
>CM031235.1:144980803-145019156 GCA_018340775.1 Taxus wallichiana var. yunnanensis | reverse complement strand
TTTGATCTTGATGCATTCTCCATTGTTAGAAATAGCTTCTCCATCTTTCATCTTTTCTCTCAAAATTGAGTAATATGGGAAGATCCAAAATGGCCACAAGTAGCAATTCTTTATGAGATTCCATTCTCAATCTTTGAGATTAAGTAACAATCCACTTTGATTGCTTATGTTCTTCATAGGTTCATAGTTTAAGTTAGCAATCATAGAGAGTAGGAAATAACTTAGCATTTAATTTCATTTATACATTAAAGAAACATTTCCTTTAAGCTCTTATCTTGATGGTTCATTTTTTAATTAACATTTACTTTTGAAGCTATGTGAGATATTAGTTTCAATTTATAGCTTAGTTAATTATATATGAGCACAAATGGTCACTTATCCATGCGGGTTGATCCAAATTTGTACCTTGTATGCAAATTTTAAATGTTTAATACTTCACTATCTAATCCTAATCCAGATAATAGAAATCATGTGTTAGGATGAAAGATGAGTTCCAAATGACGATTCTTCCATCATGGAAAACATGACTTAAAACTTTGGCCAATGTAACACAAGCTACTGATTGCATTTTCTTTATTTCGAATAGACCTTAAGCTATAGGATATCGGGTGGGTGCTCAGTAAGAGATTCCTAGGTATGCACTTTAGACTATAACACTTATCTTTCCTTTAATGGAAAATAAAACCTTGGTATACTTACTCTAATGGAAAGGATATGAGGGATCTTGGGTAATAATCCTAGTCATACAACTGAACAAAGTTAAGTGTAATAGCATGGATTGATTTATATGATGTCTATTCAAAGATAAGTTAATTTAGAACAAGGAAACATTGTGATATGACTATTAAAAGAAAATCTCGTTATTGAAGTGATAAATGGGGTTATTCTTACTTAGTAAGGTGCTTCAAACATATCCCATCAAAGCGTACTTCAAAAATTTATCATCAAATTACAACACCTTTTTGATTTTCCATGTGTGTGTGTACATGATCTATGAGTATAATTGGGAAACATGGGACATTCTCTCGAGTTTTGGGACTTGCAAACTTGAGATGGCCCTCCAGAGAAGGTTGGTTGTTCTACCTAATCTTAGCACTAAAATACTCCTAATGTAAGAAAAACACCAATCTAATCCTATTCTATCAATTCCAAGGGACCAAGAGAAGGATAATGCATGAAATAAGGGAAATCTTATACCATGTAGGTGATGACACTAAGAAAAGGGGTGATGGATACCACTGATACATGAAAATGAAGGAAAATGAGTGTGGAGAGGATGGATAAGCATCACACAGACTGTAATGGTATTCGACACAACATTCCCATAAACACAACATCATTTAAAATTTGCAATGGAAAGGCGAGAAGTGAAAAAAATACATGTATCATAAAAAGAGGCAAGATAGAGCAACAAAAACCAAGCAAGGATAGGGAGATTATGACAAAACATTGATTTCATTACCCTAGAAATTTTCACAGTACATCATAGTTAAAGAATTAGGAATGATTCCCATTAAAACAGCCTTAAGAGAATGTTTATATCTATACAACCACCCATCAAAGAAGAATAATAAGGGAGAGGCATTGAAAAATGTCCAACTCCTTACAAAATGAGCTCTCTTTACAATATATGGAAGAAGGAATGTGTGTGAGAGAGAAGGGGAAATCAAAATTTACATTTAACCACCAACAAAGAGAATTGAATGACCTAAAAAAATCATGGAGCACCCTAAAAAAATCATCCCTTGTTGCCACGTAGGTTGCAAAAGAAAATGGCTCCCCATATCTCATTTAACGCAATTTCAACTACTTAGAAGTGGTGATTTAAAACTGGGTTAGTTGTCTACATTTTTCAACTACCAAACTCTACCAAATCTCTAATTTCTTGATTTATAAGTGTAGAGGATGGAATCATGATTCCAACAAGTCCAACTTTTTCTAATTTGGTTGAGTAATGTTAATTTTATGGCCATTTTTGTGCAGGTTGTTCCTTGGCTTGTCTGTGCCTTATAGGGTTGGGCATTAAATGTTTTGGCTTCAAATAATCATTTTTACTTCTTCCCCACAAATTCATAAATTTCATGTTTTAAATGTCGCAGGAAGGAATTTTAAAAATATGAGGGGGCTAGTGTGTTGATTTAGCTTAAGAGCTTTGCCAACTTGGTGTCAACTCACTAGTTAGCTTGCCGAAATGGGCAGTTTGCATTTCCCTTTAAACTCCTCAATCTGCATTATTTTGTTAGCTCACCGCCATCTCACCTCCTCAAAATCTAATGGGGTAACCCTTTCCCACATTGACCTTACCAACTCATCTACCTCTTTGCTTGCTCAGTGGGCTCCCCCGACCTCCCGTCATTCATAATGTGGAAGTGTCACCCCTTTGAGGAACAATGTTCCATGGGGAACATTGTTCCCCACGTACGCCAGATCTACATCAAGCTCATAGCCCCCCTAAGATGATTTTCTTAAGGATCTCGCTTCCTGAATCTCCCACATGTCTGTACTATTCTCGCATTCCCATTAAGCTCCCCACAGGTGCATCACATTTTTCTCGCCTATTGCATCAGGATCGTATTACTCTCTCACGTTGCAATGCATTACATTGACTTCATTTTGCAGCGATGTCAGGACTATGTGGAAATTTTGATATGAGTTCCCTTGGGGCCTCTCAGACCTAAAATCCTAAAGCGGCCACAATGTCTCACCTAAAACATGATCCTTAATCGATTAACCCACTTCCCTTTGTGGTGAGTTCTCTCCTAAAACCCACGGATCATTCCTTTAGCTTGGTGATTTGTTTTCTAACTCATATGCCTCCACTTCAAATCACCTCGTAACCAAATGACTTGGACAACTCTAAACCACTCAGTGAGCTCCTAACCAACTTGATCCACCATATGCTCAGCTCACCCTCCTATAGCTCACCGAGCTATTTTTAGCTCACTCCTTGGCCATGTTGGAAAATTTCTTAATTCGTTTTCCCTTTCCTAGAAATTTGGATTTCTCTTAGGCCTAGGAGTTAGTGAAAACTAGGTGGTGTTTCCTTAAGACCCCTTCTTCATTTTAAGCCATTTTTTCATATTAGTGTAGGTTTAGGGCTTGTTTTCTAGTTTGAATAAGCTTTGAACCTTTGAAACCGAAGAAAAAAATTCATTAAATGATCTCGGAGCTTCGAAAAAACATATAAATGCTTCTAAAACTTGAATTCCATTTGAAAATCCTAGATTCAGCCTTGAAGGCCTTGAAAATTGCCCAAGCCCACTTATCTTTGAGTTGTTCATTTTATCTAGGGGTAAAAATGGATAACAAGAATATTTTCCACCATGGTTATCTATTACATTGTTTGTACTTTATTTTCATTGTTTTCTATTATATGTGGTCCTTTCCCTTTTCTTGTGCACAATTTTTTTGTTTATGGTTGCTACATCCTTGAGTTTCTTGTGACATCATGAGTGGTGTCCCATGTTTTGAACCCCCTTTTGCAATTTACATTATCTTCTTTCATTTTTTAGCTTACACATTGTCTGCGTTTAGCTTACACTTTGTCTTATACATGCATGTATTTTGTACTCATACTCACACTTATTTTTTATCCACTTATTTACATGTTCCTTGGTTTCCATCAAGCACTTCCCTTCCCCTAAAGGGCACAATTTCAACAATTGGTCCTCTTTTGGGCCACATACTCCAACAATGACATCGCATGTGCCCCCAATGAGGAGGACATCATTTGGATGAATCAACCACCTCATATAGCAGTATATACATAGTACACAACATAGTACTAGTATAATTTAGCACAAATCAGGGTTCTAAATCAAACTCCAGGTCCTCGACATCGATACCTTACTTGGAGTGTCTATAACCAGGGGTAGTTACATAGTGAGTTGGTTCAACACTGCGTCTACAGAACTCCATACACAACAGATTTTATAGGAACATTGTCCTTAGTTATAGTTAGGTGGAGTAGTTAAATGTTAGAGGATAACATTGGACCTTCCTCTCTACACTACTTCTTCCATGACATCGAATTGCCCAAAAAATTAGATAGTACAAATATCTCTTCAGTTTTGGGAAGGGGTTAAAGGTTGGAGGATAAATCAGAATTTCCTCTCTATACTTCTTCAGCCAGTGTTTTGAGATTACCAAAAAAAAATCAATTCATCGATGGAATCCTTTCTACACCCTTCATCTCATGACGGATCAGGTGTACATGTTCCTATTTACATTTTTGTACTTTCTTTACACACTTGTTACATTGTCATACATGTGGTATTAAACATTTTCATACATATACATTCGTATTTAACTACTTGATCATCTTCTCTTTTATAGGTCCACCATATGGGAAGAAAGCACCTAACATCAACAAAAACATCACACACATTGACATCTACACATGCATTTCCACCCTAGGTTCATTTTCATCACTTCTTACACTTTTACATATTTAGTCTCCATGCTTCACCTTTTTCTCATTCTATGTTTTGTCTAGTCTCTCAGCACACTTTCTACATCTATCTACATATTTTATTAGGTACGCATCTCTATCTACTTTATGTTACCGATAATTTTTCTCACCAACATAAAGTGGGGGAAAATGTAGACACAAAATAACGTACTTTTGGTGATTATCTAGTCCGATTACATACTACTATTTACATGATTCCTAAGAATGAAAAGTAATAATTATCCCATGTCTTTGGCACCATTTCTTCACTTATTGTGTTACTTTAAGTCTTTGACTCTTACTTACTCATTCTTCTATTTCACATTTCAGTATTTTACATCATGGACATAAACACCCAATTAGGATAGTGGCTAGGCACTCTGTCCTCCTCCGGTGCCCCCTGTCCTCTCCTTACTTTTCTAGCCATTTGAGCATCTTGTATTTTTGGTAGTCAACATTTTAGGGGTTAATTATGAAATTAGATCAAGGTAATCATATACATATAAAGTTATGTGATCATAATAAAGGACCAAGCACTAAGCATTAATTATCACCACCTAAGGTTGCATCCATCAAGCGCCTAGTGCTCTATTTGCATCCATCTAGCTCCATCACTAGGGAAACAAGGATGGTTTTATGCATATAATTTATAGGAGGGGAATCTATTATATTCCATGCACACATTATTTACATTCTATATCTAGTTACTTTCTTTCTAATCACAAATTTCAAAATGCACAAGAGCAACCTAGGGCACGATTCCAAAACATTGGGTTTGAAATGTAGTGCAACGCTAATTTGTAAGTCCATCATTGTGGCGGTGAGGACATCATTTGACTCCTTCATATGCATATATATTTTTTAGGGTCTTGATACTTTTCTTGGGGCTTTGCAGGTGAGTTTTTCATTACAGGTTTACCAATCCTTCAGTAATCATACTATGACATTCATCCAATAAGAAGTGAACACATGAAAAAATATTGCGACACCTTGGAGGAGTTTTACAAATATTTTCCGTAGACCAAGGCACTAGTATCTCATACTAGAATGCCCTCAGTGAACTCCTATGATTCTTTAGGCACCCTACCCAATTAGATAGTTTAGATATTTGTTTTTCTAGGCTTCGTGTGAATTTTTCCTCCTCCTATTCAGCGGGTCTCCTCTGCATGACATAGTCCCACAACTTCTATGAATGCAAGTAAGGCTCTTCCAACCCTCTCTTACAGCTTATGGTTTTACATTTTGTTTCTTAATTTCTTGGGTTAATGTTGGTATTTTATTATTCATTTATTTACTACAAAATTGCATTAGCTTTGGCTAGAATATTCCATTTTAACATAATCAACTAATGTATACATGATTCATAAGCAAGAAAAAAAGTGGTTGAAAACTCAAGTTTTGGCATTTTGGTTTCTTTATATCTTGCACTTTACTGGGTTTACACATCTTACATTTCTACTAAGCACTTGCCTAAATTATATTTTGATGGCCTCAAACACTAGTGAATAGGTAGGACAAAAGTTCTCATGTGCTCCTATCCCTATTGGGTGCCCCTTTCATCTCTCTCCTTCCTCTTCTTACTTTTTGGGTCCTTTCCACTTCTTAGTCACCATTTAACACGTTGGGCAATCCTTTCAATTTATCAATTATAATATTCAAACAAGGGAATCATTTATATATATAATATATATATATATATATATATATAAATTATTCCCTTGTTTGAATATTATATATACACACACACACTTAGTTACTTCTTTAAAATAAAGGGCCAAGCATTATAAGCATTATCTATCACTTTCTAATCTTGCACAAAGATGTGAGATCACTACAAAGTACATATCTAGCACATATATACAATGTTCAAGGGATGATTTGGTATGCATACACTGCATAGGAGGGGATTTCATTATATTCCATCACATATTTTGCTTATTTGGGATAATCTAGATCTATCCCATTATCGTTGTGAAATTTGTACAATGGTAATCTAGGGTACAAATATGCACACACAAACACAAACACACACACACACACACACACACACACACACACACACACACACACACACACACACACACACACACACACACACACACACACACACACACACACACACACATGATGAAGAACTACATGGATTATGATATGTAGTGTAGATATGGGTCATAATTTCACTCTTTGGGTGACCATTGGGGTCAGTCTGACTCCCCATTCTACATCTTTTTATTATATTTTATGTGGTTTATGGGCATGTACACGTAGTAAATTTTTAGGTTACATGTATGACCGAGAGACATAATAGTGAAACTAGAAAGACAAAGAGTGAACAATAACAAAGATATTCCAACCTATAAAAGACTAGGTTTTAAGCATCCGAGTAAACAAACACCTAGATCTATCATTAGCACCTAGGGTGCTCTTGCCTTCCTATAGTACTTCTTTCCCATTCATTCTTGGGTTTTTCAAGCCTCGGAGATCCATTTGGACATTATTTCTAGCATGTTTTAATGGATACATAGTCATAATCACCCCTAGGTTGTACATAATCAGCTAAGTCATCTTTCTCCCTTCACTTGCTTAGGGTTTTATATCTTTAAATGATTATTTATTACACATTAATGTATTTAATCATTTTAATATAATTTTTTATAGTAATTTAATCTGAAATAAGATTTAATTCAAATTTTATTAAATAATATATTTATGCATGAAACCAACTAAGGATGGATACTCCTCACTAATTTTTACATGAAGACTCATACAAAATAAATCCATCGTGTATCGATATCCTTGAAAATATTTTTACCATCAGTTTTTCTAATTGAATTTTTTTGAAACTTGTGAAATCCTTTTGGATTTCCTGATAAATAAGAATGCAGTTATAGATAAGCATTTCTAATCTTCACACATTTTCAAAGTTGCTAACTATTTTAGATGCTAGATTAATTCTATGAGCCATATAATGAATTACAACATATAAGGAGATACTTTTATTTATAATAGAACACATAACCCAATTCGATGGCCTTTCATAACTCATGAATCATTGACACAAACACATACTAACTTCGCATAAATTTCATGATCATTCATGCGAGAAATATCTTTCAAATTGGAAACAATTATTTTATATAAGTTTTTAGCATTACAATTTCCACCATTTTTTGTACATCTAACAGATGTGGTTTCTTATGTGATTTTCAAAAGTATAAATATAGATGCATACCCATGACATGTTTTCAAATTTTGTTACTTCATCAATTGAGAGTGATATAAACTTTACATTTTTCACTCTCTCTTTCAAATCATCCTCTTCAATCATTGCAAGGCATTCAACCATTTCACAAAACTAATAACTAACCAATGTATTTGAGGAATTTTTGCATTCCATTACATTGAAAAAATATTTTAAAATCAATAAAAATTATAAAGAGGTCCGCCCTTCTTAAGGATGTTCAATATGGTAGAGCATTGTGTAATTTTAGCATGCAAGATTGATTGAATCACCTTTCCCAATTGTGATGTGATTGTTCCACCCTCATTTTCATACTCTATTACATATCTAACATGCATACATTCATTTTAAATTTTCCATCTTTGTGTTTTTATTATCTTGCCATCCTCTCGCTATGCGTAGACACATCTTATTTTCCACAATTTTTTTCAATTGTGTCTTACTTCAGTTGCAATTTTTTTTTCTTTCCTAGTTTTTAGGTACATATTGTACATGTATATTCAATTAGGATATATTGATAATTAAATGGCTCTACTAGTATGATAAAAGGAAATTTTGTATCCTACTTGAAGTTATATGTCCTACCAAGTTTCCACATAGATGTGTTTGCTTTCATAGTTTTACGACCAAAATTTTTAGGAATATCTCGATCATCTTGTTTCATATTTCATGAAGAATACTTTTTAATTGATTTTGGTATTAAAGTTTTTTGAGTATTTGAGATATATTTATCCTATCCTAGTTGCATCTCAACATGAATTTTGTCCAAATTTGATGACCATATTTGATTATTCATAGGAAGAGTAGTATCTTCAAATTCTAACATGTTGCCATCATATGTATCAATTTGTTGAGATTGTTTTGAGTCCATTTCCACATCAATAGTACCTTTCTACACTATTTTTATTATGATTTATTCCAAAGTGGTATTATGGGTGCTAGTGGTAGGTGTATAGGTGCTAAGTGGTAGTCAGAGAGAGTTACTATAATTCTTGAACAATGTTTCCTTCTAAGATATTTTTATTTCCTTCTGGATATTACAAACAAAATCCATTGAGTAATCTAGTATATGGATTTGGGAACTTGTAAGATGACACCTTCTTATTAAGCATCTAATTTTTTTGTCATGCGCATCGCCCTCACCTTGTCACATGTTTACACTCTTTTGTCATGCGTCTATAGCTTTTGTCATGCGTGTCTACAACCCTTTTCACATGTCTCAAACTTTGTAAGCTACTCAATTATACTTCAGATGATACTTGATTACACTTGGTACCTGTAAACAACACCCTTTATATACAAGGATTTTTCAATCAGTAGGTGAATCTGCACCCTAAAATATTGTATAATGGAAAATTTAGGTGAAAGGTACATTTTTGAACTCATAAAAAGTTTCCTTTCAAGATTTCCCAAATATAGAATATTCTTCAATTTATGAATATTTTCCACTAAATTTTTCCCTAGGTTGAATGATAGGTGTCACGAACTAGAAACTAATCCTAAGGTTATGTTCTTGTCGAGAAAGTAATTCTGAGTTAGGTGAAGGAATGTGTTAGTTTTCTCTTATATCAAAGTAAGCACAATATAGTTGAAAATTGAAGTCAAGGTGAGGAAAGATAAAAATCACAATATATAATCATGTAAGTTAATAAAACCTTTCCCATAATGTAAATCAACCCACCTACTTTATAATTACTCATGTTTATTCTTTGAGATAAAATATTGAAGTCCGAGAATAATGTTTTTGACAAATCAATCCCTCATAAGATACATTTTCCACAAGTACACAACTACATAATTTTTTTTAAATTGAACCCCTTTGAACATATATTGAACTATGTTATTTCTAAATAAAACCCTTTTCACATCTTCACAACTATGTTAGTTCTAAATCGAACCCTTTTCCACAATATAAATGAACTCACATGCTCTATAGTTAATATTTGTATGATTATTTGTTTTTTTGGAGATGAATTATTTAAGGAGATTTTATTTTTAGAATAAAGAGAATATTTTTATAGAATATACCAATTACTATGCAAACCTTTATTTACTAACATAATGGTTGATTAGCTACGTGATGGATATGTTTTCTTTATTAGACTTCCCCTCTCATCTTTTATGGCTTTAAAAATTTAAAAATATCTCATTAAATTTATCATCCAAGTTGAATATGTCTCTTCAATATATTTTGGAATTACTTTTAAGAATCTAAAAATCCTCACTTAATATATAAACTTATAATTTTAATATTAACCTTTTCCCAAAATGTAAATAAATTGAACCGACCTATAAATAATATTTATAAAATAGTTATTTTCCAAACAAATTACTAAGAGATATCAATGTTTTTAAAGTATTTCGCTCTCATATAAAAAACTTTACTCCATCGACTTAAGTATTTTAATTTAATGGCCCATTTTGCCATTCTAAGTGAATCCATATGTTATATAATTAATATTTACATGACCATATTTTTTTTAGTACATAAATTATTGAAGGAGAATAACTTTAAAAATTGATCAAGTGATGTATCATTTTCAAGAAGATAATGTTTTTGGTTTAATATTGAAATGTTACACATCTTTATAGTGGGAAGACATATCAGGTAAGAGATTTTAGAAATGTAAAGAAAATATCATGACATAGAGAAAATTTATCTTAAAAATGCACATAAAAAGAAAAATTCATTCTGCAGCATTATCATGTGATTGTATTTAAGAAACTCTAAAATTGGTGACAAATGGGTCTGAGTGTAAGTGATTTTCCACAAACTAATCATTAGAGTCAGTCATTTTGAAACTATTTTATGTTATATGAATGGATTGTGCATAAAAATTCAAGACGAACTCAAGGTGATTAAAATTCTTCTATTGAAAATTTCTATCAATGTACATTGGAGGTAGAAGAGAAACTAGTGCATGAACATGAAATTGTAGCTTAATGATAATGAAATTTTCCACGTAGTCATGGAAAAGGTGGTGGATGAAAAACATCCATGTAAGGAGAGGAAAACACTATATAGCACTCAAATAATGCACAAATAGATCAAGGAAATTTAGAGGAAATTTTAATAGAAAAGTTTGTGGATTGAATGGACCATGTTTTAAAAGTGGAGAAGTTGGGCATATGAAATTTGAGTGTACACACATGGATAATGGTAGAAATGTAAGTGTGTATATTTCAAAAGTATTTGAAGTAAATTGTTATATCAGTGAAGTATATGATTGGACATGCAATTGGAGAAAAATTCATAAAAAAGAGGTTTGTTATTGAAACCTACGAAAAGGGATAATAATCCCGCTTAGAGGATTTTTAGTTAGGAATGTATGTTTTGTAAGTTAATCATATACAATCAAATTGAAATTGAATCGGGATAACATTTGAATATGTAGAAAGTTTTTTGGTTGTTAAAAGGTAATCAAACTTTGGTGTATGATTAATTATTAATGCTTAATGTAGTTCCAAAATTTCTATATACACATACATGGATGAAGTTCTATGTGAAATGATGTCCATGAATGCTCATTATATTTTCCTTAGAAGGATCTCACAATTTCACTACTAAATATAACATGATTGTCATGAAAATACATACATTTTAGATGTAAGATATGGAAATACACATACTTTCAATCCATTGAAGGATAGGTGTCGGGAACTAGAAACTAATCCAAAAGTTATGTTGATTTAGAGAAAGTAATTTATAAATTAGATGAAGGAATGTACAATTAGTTTGTGTTTTTACAAAAGCAAGCACATAAATTCTACATTGAAGTTAAACGTGAGGAAGAGACACACACTCATAACAAAAAATCATGTAAGTTAATAGAACCTTTTCCATAATGTAAATTAACTCGCTTTATAATTATACATGTAACTTTTTCCTTGAGATAAAATATTGATATATGAAAATAATGTTTTTGATAAATCAATCCCTTATATGAAACCTTTTCCACATCTACACAACTATACCAATTTTAAATTGAGTGTTAATGTTAAACTAAACCCTTTTCCACATATACATAATTATGTTAGTTTTAAATTGAACCCTTTCATAAAATATAAATGAACCCACATGCTCTATAATTAATAATTTTTATTGTTGTTTTAAGAGATAAATTATTTATTTTTTGAAATAAATTATTTAAGGAGAATATATATTTTTAGAATAAACAAAAATTTGTAATAGAATATATTGATCATGGGAACCTATTTTAGGTATCCCATCAAGATCCACTAATTTTGATGGTCGTAATGCTTTTATATTTGAGTATCATAAAGGTATGGATACAAATTGTATCGCACGATTATGTATCCTATGCCATATTATGATGACTATGGGAAAGAAGCAGTCTCATAGTGATGGGAATAATTTTAGAGATGATTACTCTCCCATAGTCATCGTAAGCCGACATAATGGTGTAGAAACCTATAATTTAGCTCGAGAAATTTAAATACTTAAATTGCAATAATTATATACTTTCACACAAATTGACAATATATCGTCAATAAACGCTCATTTTCTCTTATATCACCATTAATTAGCTACAATACGTTAATTAATTAAATCTTATATCTAGAAAATATGCCAATTAACGACCTTCCATTAATTAATTACCCTTTCTATCTAGACTAATTAATTAGCTTCCTCTTCCATTAAATCAATAAATCATCATTTATTTGATTAAATTCCTCCCATAGTCTAAATCATGCTAATTTTTCCTCTAAAAACCTTCTATAAGCTTACTCACCTATTAGTTAATCACTTGGGTTAATTAATAAATCCCCTCAACCCCATGAGTCACTAAAGGACAAAATAAACTCTCCTAAGGTTGACTCAACCCCCTTTCAACCATCCTTATCCACAACTAACTCAACCTAGCTATTATCCCACATGTAGAGGGATGTAGAGATTCTTTTATCCATTGGGCTATATAAGGATCCCTCCTCCTACCTTTCTATTTACACACCTTCACACCCAAATGAGCATAGATCCCAAGCTATAGCCATTTTCATCATCTTAGAGCATTCCCCATTAGAGTGGAGCTAGAGCTTCATCTCTTTGTATTCAAGCATCCAAGCTATTTTTGTAAATCAATGGAGTTAATCAAGAAAGGCATTGTTGCCATGACTTGATGAACCTCCATCCTCAAGCCTCTTGGATCAAGAAACAACTATCAAACTTTTGATAGCTAAAAGATCTAACTAGGTCCATTTCATTGACTTGGCTTTCTAAAGAGTAGAGAAATAAGTGTTAGCATGTTTATCTTGAATTTTGTTTTCAAGGTTTTAATACATAGATGTTTATGTTTATTACTTTTTTATATGTTAGCATGATGGTGCATAGGCTTTGATTTAGCTTTGTTTTAGGACTACTAGGTGTTAGTTCTAATTATTTTGGCATAGCTAGCAAATCCTTGCACACATTTGACATTCTCAGTGGGATGAATCCTTAGAAATTACATGCTAAGCTATTTCCTACTCTCTATGATTGGTAACTTAAACTATGAACCTATGAAGAACATAAGCAATCAAAGTGGATTGTTACTTGATCTCAAGAATTGATCCCTATTTATTCAAAATAAACTTGGAGAAATAGGGATCAGTTCTTCTACTTCTTATATTATTTTCAATCGTTGATTGGCCTCTTTCATCACCCCATCGACACTCAAGGGGGAATCCTTCACTCTATTAAGTTTTTCTTTTGTCTCTTCAAAAATTTTACTTGTTTGTAATTATCTACTATCTTTGAAGTGGCATCACTTACGCCACCCCAAAGAGGGGAAAATGTAGACACCTAAAATGCACTTAAGAAGGATTTAATGCTAAGATTGCACTAATTATCCTCTTTCTCATCATTTCTATAATATTTATTTCTTTTCCACTAATTAGCTTCCTCTTCATATTCGTTAATTAACAACCTTTTGTTAATTAATTATCCTTCCTATCATTAAGGATGTCGATTAACGACCTTTCATCAATTAATATCCACTTCTACTTGGGTTAATTAATTATTATTAATTAATTACGCTCGTAACTCTAAATCAATAAATTATCATTTATTACAACAAATTCCTCTCTTACATCTTGGAAATATTACTATATTTCCTCTAATTAGCTTCTATAAGCTTACCTCTACCTATTAATTAATCACCTTTGATTAATTAAAACATCCCCCAACTCCCATGACTTACTAATGACAAATTAAACTCTTCTAAATCAAGATTACCTTTTATAAAGAAGCCTTATCCATTCCTAATCTTGTTTTACCTTTATCCCACATTCATTAATTTACTAGCCTTACCTCTTCATGGAAAAGTTATATCAAGAACCCTACTTCTTACCTTTCTTCTTGCACCATGCTTTGAATAGTGAAAAATATAAGCATTTTGATCTTGATCCATTATCCATTGTTGGAAATAGCTTCTCCATCTTGCATCCTTTCACTCAAAATTGAGTAATATGGGAAGATCCAAAATGGCCTTGTAGTAATTCTAGGTGAAATTCCATTCTCAATCTTTGAGATCAAGTAACAATCCACTTTGATTGCTTATGTTCTTCATAGGTTCATAGTTTAAGTTAGAAATCATAGAGAGTAGGAAATAGCTTAGCATGTAATTTCATTTATGCATTGAAGAAACATTTCCTTTAAGCTCTTATCTTGATGGTTCATTTTTTAATTAACATTTTCTTTTGAAGCTATGTAGATATTAGTTTCAATTTATAGCTTAGTTAATTATACATGAAAACAAATGTCACTTATCCATGCAGTTTGATCCAAATTTGTACCTTGTATGTAAATTTTAAATGTTTAATACTTCACTATCTAGTCCTAATCTAGATAATAGAAATCAAGTGTTAGGGTGAAAGATGAGTTCCAAATGATGATTCTTCCATCATGGAAAACATGACTTGAAACTTTGGCCAATGTAACACAAGCTACTGATTGGATTTTCCTTATTTCACCTAGACCTAAAGCTATAGGATATCGGATGGGTGCTCAGTAATAGATTCCTAGGTATGCACTTTATACTATAACACTTATCTTTCTTTGAATGGAAAATAAACCCTTAGTATACTTAGTATACTTACTCTAATGAAAAGGGACATGAGGGATCAATAATAATCCTAGTCACAACAACTTATTGAGTTAAGTCTTATAACATGGATTGATTTATATGATGTTGGTTCTAAATTAAGTTAATTTAGAATAAGGAAACATTGTGATCTTATTATTAAAAAAAATTCCATGGTATTGAAGTGATAAATGGGGTTATATCTTGGTAAGGTGCTTCAAACATGTCCCATCGTGCATACTAGAACTTTTATCATCAAAATATAGCACCTTCTGATTTTCCATGTTAATAATTTTCCATGTGTCTATGTGTACATGAGCTATGAGTATAATTGGGAAACATGGGACGATCTCTCAAGTTTTGGGACTTGCAAACTTGATATGGTCCTCCAGAGAAGGTTGGTTGTTCTACCTAATCTTAACACTAAAATACTCCTAATGCAAGAGAAACTCCTATATAATCCTATCCTATCAATTCCAAGGGACCAGGGAGAAGGAGAATGTATGAAAGAAGGAAAATACTATACCACTGAGGTGATGACACTAAGAAAAGGTCTTTGTGCTGATACCACAATAAATGAAAATGAAAGAAAATAAGTGTGGAGAGGATGGATAAGCATCACATACCATAATGGTATTCAACACAACATTCTCATAAACACAACATCATTTAAACTTTGCAATGGAAACTCAAACATGCACAAAATAAATGTATCATAAAGAGAGGCAAGATAGAGCAACAAAAACCAAGCAATGATATGGAGATTATGAAAAAAAATTTGTTTCATTACCTTAGAAATTTTCACAAGACATCATAGTTAAAGAAGTAGGAATGATTCCCATTACAATAGATAGAAGAGAATGTTTGGAGCTCTAAAACACCTTAAAAGAAGAAGAATAAGAGAGAGGCATTGAAAAATGTCCAACTCCTTACAAAATGAGTTCTCTTTATAATATATGGAATAAGGAATGTGCTTAGAGATAAGGGGAACTCAAAATTTACATTTAACCACCAACAAAGAGCATTTAATGACCTGAAAAAATCATGGATCACCCTGAAAAAACCCATCCTTTGCTGCTAATTTTGTATGTTGTTGTAAAAGAAAATGGCTCCCCATATCTCATTTAATGTAATTTCAACTACTTAGAAGTGGTGATTTAAAACTGGATTAGTTTTCTACATTTTCAACTACCAACTCTACCAAATCTCTGATTTCTTGATTGTTAAGTGTAGAGGATGGAATCATGATTCCAAAAAGTCCAACTTTGTATAATTTGGTTGAGTAATGATAATTTTATGGTTATTTTGGTGTAAGTTTCTCCTTGGCTTATCTCTACCTTATAAATGTGGGCATTAAATTTTGGTGGCTTGAAATAATCATTTTTACTTCTTTCCCACAACTTCATAAAATTTCATGTTTTAAATGTCCCAGTGGGGAAGGCATTTTAAAAAATATGAGGGGGCTCACAAGGTTAAAATTCCAAGAAAAGGGGGCTAGGGTGTTGATTTAGCTTAAGAGCTTCACCAACTTGGTGCTAGCTCGCTAGCTGGCTCGTCGAGATGGCAGCTTGTATTTCCCTTTTAAACTCCCTCGATATGAATTATTTTGTTATCTCATCGCCATGTCACCTCCTCGAAATATAATGTGATAACCCTTTCCCCCATTGACCTTACCAACTCATCTGCCTCCTTGCTTCTTAATGGGCTCCCCAACCCCAATTTTCCATTCGTAACGTGGAAGTGTCACCCCTGTGAGGAACAATGTTCTACGGGTAAAATTGTTCCCCACATCCACCTTACATCAACATTAGGATCACCCCTGCCAAGATGAGCTGCTTGAGGATCGGCGCTTCCTAGAATCTCTCGCATGTCCGCACTATTTTGCATTCCCATCGAGCTCCCCACAGGTGCATCACATTTTCTCGCCCATTGCCTCAAGCTCACATTACTCTCTCGCGCTACAGTGCATTACATTTCCTTCATTTTTTGATGATGTAGGGACTCCATGGAACTTGTGATCTGAGTTCCCTCGGGGCCTCTCAAACCTGAAACTCCAAAGCAGCCTGCAATGGCTTGCCGAAACATGATCCTTCATTGATCAACCCACTGCCCTCTATGGTGAGTTCTCTCCTAAAACCCACAGATCATTCCTTTATCTTGGTGATTTTTTTTCTAACTCATATTCCTCCACTTCGAATCGACACGCAAAAAAATGACTTAGAAAACTCTAAATACCTTGGTGAGCTCCTAACTAGCTCGAGCCTCCCTATGTTGAGCTCAGCCTCCCCATAGCTCATCGAGATATTTTTAGCTCACTCCTTGGCCATTTTGGAATTATTCTCATTTCCTTTTCCCTTTTCTAGAAATTTGGATTTCTCTTATGCCTAGGAGTTAGTGAAAACTGGGTGGAGTGTCCTTAAGACCCATTCTCCATTTTAAGCAATTTTTTAATATTTGTGTGGATTCCATGGCTTGTTTTCTAACTTTGAGTGAGGTCTGAACCTTTGAAAATCAAAAGAAAAAAATCATTAAATGATCTGGAGCTTCCCAAAAAACTTGTAAAAGCATCTAAAACCTGAATTCCATTTGAAAATTTTAGATTCATCCTTAAAGGCCTTGAAAACTGCCCAAGCCCACTTATCTCCCGGTTGTTCATTTTACCTAGGGGTAAAAACAGTATAACAAGAATATTTTCCACCATGGTTATCTATTACATTGTTTGTACTTTCTTGTCATTATTTGCTATTATATGTGGTCCTTTCAATTTTTCTTGTGCACACGTTTTTGTTTATAGTCACTACATCCTTGAGTGTCTTGTGACATCATGAGTGGTGTCCCATGTTTTTAACCCACTTTTTGTAATTTACATTATCTTCTTGTGTGTTTTAGATTACACATTTCTGCTTAGCTTCCACTTTGTCTTATACATGCATGTCTTTCTTTACTCATACTCACACTTATTTTTATCCACTTATTTACATGTGCCTTGGTTTATCAAGCACATCCCTTCCCCATATATAGGGCATTGGGTTTAAACAATTGGTCCTCATTTGGGCCACATACTCCAAAAGTGACATGCATGTGCCCCCAATGAGGGGGCATCATTTGGATGAATCAACCACCTCATATAGCAGTATATACAGAGACAAAACATAGTATCACTTTGGTATAATTTAGCACAATTCAGGGCTCAAAATCAAACTTGGGTCATTATTACAATGATTCCTTACTTGGAGTGCCTATAACTAAGGGTAGTTACATAGTCAGTGGGTTCAACACAATCTACAAAACTCTATACAAAATAGATTTTACATGGCACGTTGTCCTTAGTATAGTTACATGGAGTAGTTAAAGGTTAGAGGATAACATCTGACCTTCCTCTCTACACTATTTCTTTCATGACCTCAAATCACCCAAAAAATTAAATAGTACAAAGATCTCTTCAGTTTTGGGAAGGGGTTAAAGGTTGGAGGATAAATCGACTCTTCAAATGTAATTTCCTCCATATACTTCTTAAGCCATTAGTGTGAGATCGCCAAAAAAATTTCACTTCATCAATGGAATCCTTTCTACACCCTTCATCTCATGACATTGATCAGGTGTACATTTTCCTATTTACATTTTCATACTTTCTTTACACACTTGTTACATTGTCATATATGCGTTTTTACACATTTCCATACATATACATGCACATTTAACTACTTGATCATCTTCTCTTTTATAGGTCCATCCATATGGAAGAAAGCACCTAACATTAACAACAACATAACACACATTGACATATACACACGCGTTTCCACCCTAGGTTCATTTTCATCACTTCTTACACTTTTACATATTTAGTCTCCACTCTTCACCTTTTTCTCATATTATGTTTTGTCTAGTCTCTCAGCACACTTTCTACACTGATCTACATAGTTTATTAGGTACACATCTCTATCTACTTTTTTTTACCGAGCATTTTTCTCACCAACATAAAGTGGGAGAAAATGTAGACACAAAATCACGTACTTTGGGTAATTATCTAGTCCTTATTACATACTACTATTTACATGATTCCTAAGAATGAAAATTAATAATTTACCCATGTCTTTGGCCACCTTTCTTCGCTTATTGTTGTTACTTTAAATCTTGAACTCTTACTTACTCGGTCTTCTATTTCACATTTCGGTATTTTACATCATGGACATAAGCACCCAATCATGATAGTAGCGTCAGTGCTCCTGTCCCCTCTGGGTGCCTCTGTCCTCTCTTTACTTACTTTTCTAGCCATTTGAACATCTTGTATTTTTGATAGTCGGCCTTTTAGGGGTTAATTATAAAATTAGATCAAGGTAATCATATACATATAAAGTTATGTGATCATAATAAAGGACCAAGCACTAAGCATTAATTATAACCACCTAAGGTTGCATCCATCAAGCGTCTAGTGATTCATTTGCATCCATATAGCTACATCACAAGGGAAACAAGGATGGTTTTTTGCATACAATTTATAGGATGGGAATTTATTCTATTCCATGCACACATTATTTACATTCTATATCTAGTTACTTGCTTTCTAATCATAAAGTTCAAAATGCACAAGAGAAACCTAGGGCACGATTCCAAAACATTGGGTTTGAAATGTAGTGCAATGCTAATTTGTAAGTCCACCATTGTGGTATCTGAGGATAGTATGACTCATTCATATGCATATTTATTTTTTAGGGTCTTGATATGTTTCATGGGGCTTTGCAGTGATTTTTTCATTAACGGTTTACCAATCCTTCAGTAATCATACTGTGACATTCATCCAACAAGAAGTGAACGTAGGAAAATATTGGACACCTCTGGGAGGAGTTTTATAGAGATTTTCTGTAGACCAGGGAACCTAGATCTCATACTAGAATGCCCCAGGAACTCCCATCCTTCTTTAGGCACCCCAATCCAATTAGATAGTCTAGATATTTGTTTTTCTAGGCTTGTGTGAGTTTTTCCTCCTCCTATTCAACCAGTCTCCACTGGGACATAGTCCCATAACCTCTATGAATCAAGTAAGGATCTTCCAACCATCTCTTACACTTAGGGTTTTAAATTTTTGTTGCTTAATTACTTGGGTTAATTTTGGTATTTTATTATTCATTTATTTACTGCAAACTTGCATTATATTAGGCTAGAATATTCCATTTTAGCATAATCAACTAATGTATACATTATTCATAAGCAAGAAAACTAGTGGTTGACAACTCAGGTTTTGGTAAATTGGTTTCTTTATATCTTGCACTTTACTAGGTTTACACATCTTACATTTTTGATATTACTTGGCTAATTTATCTTTTGATGGCCTCAAACACTATTGACTAGGTAGGACAAAATTTCTCAGGGTCTCCTATCCCTCTTGGGTTCCCTTTCCCTCTCTCTCATTCTTCTTCTTACTTTTTGGGTCCTTTCCACTTCTTGGTCACCATTTAACACTTTGGGTCAGCCTTTTGCCTTTCAATTACAAAATTCAAATTGAATCATATATATATATATATATATATATATATATATATATATATATATATATATATATATATATACTTAGTTACTTATTTAAAATAAAGGTCCAAACATTATAAGCATTATCTATCACTTCCTAAGCTTGCATGAAGACGCGAGATCACTAGAAAGTATATATCTAGCACATCCATACAATGTTAAAGGGATGCTTTGGTCTTCATACACTGTATAGGAGGGGATTTCATTATATTCCATCACACATTTTACATATTTGGGATAATCTAGATCTATCCCATTATCGTTTTGAAATTTTCACAATGGTAACCTAGGGCAAAAAAAACACACACACACACACACACACAAACACAAACACAAACACAAACAAACACACACACACACACACACACACACACACACACACACACACACACACACACGAAGAACTACATGGGTTATGAGATTTAGTGTAGAGCTCGGTCGTAATTTCACTCTTTGGGTGACCATTGGGGTCAGTCTAACTCCCCATTCTACATATTTTTAATTAGATTTGATGTGGTTTATGGGCATGTACATGTAGTAATTTTTTGAGGCTACATGTATGACCAGAGACATAACAGTGAAACTAGAGAGACAAAGAGTGAACAATAACAAAGATATTCCAACGTAGAAAAGAACAGGTTTTAAGCATCTGAGTAGACACAGACACCTAGATCAATCATTAGCACCTAGGCACTCTTGCCTTCCCGCAAACACTTCTTTCCCATTCATTCTTGGGTTTTTCAAGCCTCGAAAATCCATTTTGACACTATTTCTAGCATTTTTTAATGGATACACATTCATAATCACCCCAAGGTTGTACATAATCAACTAAGTCATCTTTCTCCCTTCATTTGCTTAGGGTTTTATATCTTTAAATGATTATTTCTTACCCATTAATGTATTTAATCATCTTAATATAATTTGCTACGGTAATTTAATCTGAAATAAGATTTAATTAAAATTTTATTAAATAATATATTTATGCATGAAACGAACTAAGGATGGATACTCCTCACTAATTTTTATGCAGACTCACAAATAAATCCACCGTGTATCGACATCCTTGAAAATATTTTTACCATCAGTTTTCCTAATTGTAAATGTTTGAAAATCGTGAAATCCTTTTCAATTTCTTGATAAATAAGAATGCAGTTATCAGATAAGAATTTATAATCTTGCAACATTTTTAAAGTTGCTAACTATTTTAAATGATAAATTCATCCTATGAGCCATACAATGAATTACACAATATAAGGGGATACTTTTATTTATAATAGAACACACAACCTAATTTGATGACCTTTCATAAATCATGCATCACGAAAAAAAACGCATACTAACTTCACATAAATTTCATAATCATTCATGCAAGAAATATCTTTCAAATTAGAAACAGTTATTTTGTATAGGTTTTTAGCATTGTAATTTTCCACTGTTTTCTGTACATCTAACAGATGTGGTTTCTTTACGTGATTTTCAAAAGTATAAATATTCTTATGCATACCCATGACGTGTTTTAAAATTTTGTTACTTCATCAATTGATAGTGATATAAACTTTACATTTTTCACTCTCTCTTTCAAATCTTCCTTTTCAATCATTTTAAGGCATTTAGCCATTTCCCATACACTAATGTTTGACCAATGTGTTTGAGGAATTTTTTGCATTCCATTATGTTGAAACAAAATTTTAAAATCAATAAAATAATAAAGAGGTTTTCTCTCTTAAGGGTGTTCAATATGGTAGAGCATTGTGTACTTTTAGCATGCAAGATTGATTGAATAACCTTTCCCATTTGTGATAGGATTGTTCCACCCTTAGCTTCATACTTTGTTGCATATCTAGCATGCATACATTCATTTTAAATTTTCCATTTTTTCATTTTTATTATTTGGCCATCCTCTGTTATACAGTACACATCTTGTTTTCCACAAATTTTTCAATTGTGTCTAGCTTCAGTTGCATTTTTTTCTTTCCTAGTTTTTAGGTACAAATTGTACATGTAGATTCAATTAGGATATATTCATAATTATATGGCCCTACTAGTATGATAAAAGGAAATTTTTTATCCCACTCGAACTTATATGTCTACCAAGTTTCCACATAGTCTTGTTTTCTTTCAAATTTTTGCAACTAGAATTTTTAGGAATATCTCGATCATCTTGTTTCATATTTCATGAAGAATAATTTTCAATTGATTTTGGTATTATGTTTTTGAGTATTTGAGATATATTTATCCTCTCCTAGTTTCATCTCAACATGAATTTTGTCCAATTTTGATGAGCATGTTTGATTATTCATAGGAAGAGTAGTATCTTCAAGTTTTGACATGTTGTCATCATAGGTATCAATTTGTTGAGATTGTGTTGAAGCCATGTCCACATCAATAATACCTTCCATATAGTTTTTATTCGATTTATTCAAGTGGTATTATGGGTGTTAGTGGTAGATGTATGGGTGTTAGTGGTAGTTGTAGAGTTACTATAATTCTTGAATAATGTTTCCTTTTGAGATATTTTTATTTCCTTCTCGATCTTCTAAACAAACTCCATTGAGTAATCTAGCATATATGGATTTGGGAACTTATTAGAGTGACACCTTCTTCTCACTCATCTAATTTTTTTTCATACTTCTACACTCATTTTCACATGTTTACACTCTTTGTCACACGTCTACATTTTTTGTTACATGTCTACACTCCTTGTCACATGTCTCAAACTCTATAAGCTACTCGATTATACTTCAGATGATACTTGATTATACTTTAGGTACCTTGTAAACAACACCCTTTGTATATAAGGATTTTTCAATAGTAGGAGAATTTGGCCCCTAAATTGTATACTAGAAAATTTAGGTGAAAGGTACATTGTTGTGCTTGGAAAAAATTACCTTTCCATTTTTCCCAAATACAAAATATTTGTCAATTTATGAATATTTTCCATTAAAATTTTCCCTAGTTGAAGTATAGGTGTCATGAACTAGAAACTAATCCTAAGGTTATGTTGATGTCGAGAAAGTAATTCCTAAGTTAGGTGAAGGAATGTAATTAGTTATTTCTTATATTAAAGTAAGTGCACAATTGAAAATTGAATTTGAAGGTGAGGAAAGATACAAAAATCACAATAGACAATCATGTTATGTTAATAAAACATTTCCCATAATGTAAATCAACCCACCTACTTTATAATTACACATGTTTATTCTTTGAGATAAAATATTGAAGTCCGAGAATAATGTTTTTACAAATCAATCCCTCATAAAATACATTTTCCACATCTCCACAACTACATCACAAATTTTAAATTGAACCCTTTTGCACAAATATTGAACTATGTTAGTTTTAAATAAAACCCTTTTTCACATCTTCACAATTATGTTAGTTCTAAATCGAACCCTTTTCCACAATATAGATGAACTCACATGCTCTATAGTTAATATTTGTATGATTTTTTTTTTTTTGGAGATGCATTATTTAAGGAGATTTTATTTTTAGAATAAGGAGAATATTTTTTTATAGAATATATCGATTAGTTGCATGATGGATATGTTTTCTTTCTTAGACTTCCCTTCTCATCTTTTATGGCTTTAAAAATTTAAAAATATCTCATTAAATTTATTATCCAAGTCGGATATGTCTCTTCAATACATTTTGGAATTACTTTTAAGAATCTAAAAATCCTCACTTAATCTATAAAATTATAATTTTATTGATTAACCTTTTCCCAAAATGTAAATAAATTGAACCACCCTATAAATAATATTTATAAAATTGTTATTTTCCAAACAAATTACTAAGAGATATCAATGTTTTTAAAGTATTTCCCTCTCATATAAAACACATTACTACATTGACTTAAGTATTTTAATTTAATGGCCCATTTTCCCATTCTATGTGAATCCATATGCTATATAATTAATATTTACATGACCATATTTTTTTAGTATATAAATTATTAAAGAGAATAACTTTAAAACATGATCAAGTGATGTATCATTTTCAAGGAGATATTTTTTTGGTTTAATATTGAAATTTTACACATCTTTATAGTGGGAATACATATCAGGTAAGAGATTTTGGAAATGTAAAGAAAATATCATGACATAGAGCAAATTTATCATAAAAATGAAATAAAAATTTATTCCGTGGCATTATCATGTGATTGTATTTAAGAAACTCTAAAATTGGTGACAAATGGAGTCGATTGTATGTGATTTTTCACTAACTAATCATTAGAGTCAGTCATTTTGAAACTATTTTATGTTATATGAATGGATTGTGCATGAAAATTCAAGATGAACTTCGAGGTGATTAGAATACTTATATTGAAATTTTCTATCAATGTAAATTGGAGGTAGAAGAGAAACTAGTGTGTGAACATGATATTATAGCTAAAGGATAATAAAATTTTCCACGTGGTCATTGAAAAGGTGGTGGATCACAAACATCCATGTAAGGATAGGAAAACACTATATAACACTCAAATAATGCACAAATAGATCAAGGAAATTTAGAAGAAATTTTAACAAAAACATTTGTCGGTTAAATGGACCATGTTTTTAAAGTGGAGAAGTTGGGCATAGGGAATTTGAGTGTACACACTAAAAGAGGGTTTAAAACCCGCAAACGAGGATTATGAGGGATGACGTGCACATCAACGGATGTGTGAACTACGTGAAGAGATCTCAGGAGGAGCGAGCATCCACCGAATGTGCATGCAAAGATTTGAAACATAGGTAGAACCTGGTTAAGCCATAAAACTCTCCTCTATCTCATAGATCAAATGGGATGTACATATAGGAGATGTTGAGTAACCCTTAATGCTGCAATCATGACAACTCGAGAGAGAGGGGAGTTACATTCCCGAGAATAGAAGTGTAACTCCCAATGGCGTATATGACACACCGATGCACTAACATGTAAGAGAATCTCATAATGTCCCCTAAATGACACATATACCTATGATCTCACCTAAGTGAGATGACTCACCTAATGATGTGGAAAATAACACATACCAACACCCCCCCTTCATTGTAACTTAGGATGAGGTGGCAAGTCAAAGCTTGAGAAATGGGTCTTGGCACAAAGCCCGATGAGGTACCCACACATAAAAAAGGTCCCAATAAGTGAAGGAAAACCCAGTGGGAAAAACATCCACCACAAGAGAACAAAACACTCTCTAATCTAAGAAAGATGCCAAATATGGGTCCCGACCATAGACGAGCTTGAAAGGGTACCCATGTACAAAGAGGAAATCTCTCGGAAAGAAGAAGAGAGAAGAAGAGGGAGATGGGAGAAATGTAGAAGATGCCATGGATGGATCTGAACTCTGTAGCTCTAGGAGGTCTCCTAGAAGAATTTTGATGACGAGATCCTCTGCCTCTAGACTGAAGAAGAGCCACCTGCAACGAACTGTGTGCCTACCCTTAGGAAGGATAGAAATGACGTGTTGAAAGTCTACCCACTCCACAAAGGAAACTAAAGGTAGTAGCATGAAGAACTTTGAGTCTGGTCCATGAAAGTGTGACATAGGTCTAGCGAGTGAGTGCTAAGGAACCAAAGGTAATGCCACGTGCATAGAACTGTCAGAGTGAAAAAGAGGAACACCCGCAGAAAGGATGTCCAAGTGATGTGAAGGGAACAAAACATCCCCACAATAGAAAAGGGATCCACAGCTGAGGGTGGATGAATGAAGGTCTCTGGAAATGTGGAAGTGGTAAGAGTCCCGAATGGGCACTCCCAACAACAGAGATGATGAACTCCTGTGAAACACCTGTAGATGGATGAGGGACCTGTAGAGCATCACAAGTGGACTCTGCGAAAAGATGACAAAGGTCAGGTAGATACTCGTCCCAATGAGGGGGCTCAACAAACAAAATAGTGATGTATGATAGGTATGAGTCATCCAATGAAGGCAGAGGAGCGGAAGGGGCCTCGTACACTAGAAGTGGAAAGGAGGTGGGTTTGATGGTGGTATGAAGGCGAGTAGAAGACTACACGATAGCTGATGAGATGTGGGGGTGTGACAATGATCTGCGGAATAGTGAGAGAAAGAGGAGAAGATTCCTCTATAGTACTCTCGACATTAGAACAGGGTGCATAAGCCTTGTCATTAGAAGTAGAATCAAGAGATTCTATGTCGGTGGAACTGTCATCACATGAAGAAATGGAGGAGACAAGCTGAATTAGCAAAGAAGCAACAATGGTGGCAAAAGTATGTGAAGGGTCTCCATAGAGAAGGATTGAAGAATGCTCTAGACTGTGGTGAGGTAGATCTAAGTCACCGCCACGTGAAACTAGAGAGATTTGGAGACATGCATCATCAGTGACCAAAGACATGGTTGCAAGTGTCGAAAGTCCTCTAGATGACGATGATCGGTGGAGTTCAGAAGGCTGGCCTAAGTAAGAAGGGTGAAAGACCCTCATGACTAGAAGTAACGTTCCATGGAAGCACACCAAGCTGAATAGTTCCCTCTCCCGGTGAGAAGTGGCGTAGGCTATAAGGCGATTCTATGACACTCAAGTCTAGAAAGAGCACTCTCCATGATGTGGAATTAAAAGTGCAAGGTGAACAAAAGCAAGACGTCAGACTCGGCCGATAATGTTTCTACGTGTGAAAGCCCAAGAGTACAGTCAACCTCCCGAGAATGTGATACTTTATAAAGTAGTGAGTTTACAAAAATGATAATGTCATCACATAATGTGTGAGAAACCATGCAACTTTGACTAAAGAAGCACTCAAAAATGAGCAAATGAGTCAAAAGTTATAAGCATTAAAAGCGATTCCTAGCGATGGAAAATGCCACTGAAATTTATGCAAACACATTAAAAAAGTGCTCGAAACGAGTGCAAAGGGTATCATGTGACTACTCGTTAGAAATGACATGAAATTTTAGATAGGGTTTGTTTTGCTTGTGAGGGGGGTTTAGCCTCCTGCCAACCCCGGACCTCGCCCTCCGTCTTCGACAAACGTAGGAAGGGATTTGATTAAGCAAAATTACAGCCTAAAATTTATTACATGCCAAACTGAATGTTTTTTTAACCACCTTAAAACATTAAAAAAGGAGGTAGAAGGAGGGCCCACGTTGGAAGTGGTCAATGCCACATGTCAGCGAGAGGTGAGCAATGCGATTGTGGAAGCCCACGTGGAGAAGAAACCTGGAGTGTTGTCTTGGGAGAAAATGTCCAAGTTTTGTGGAGTTGTTGTGCAAGAGATTTTTCCACGTGCCAAGTTAGAGGGCTATGTGGAATGCCAAAAAAGGAACGTGGCAGAGCTGTTGGGAGGTGCATAGGTCTAAAACACCAAGGGTTGGCTGTGCAAAAGGAAAAACCACGTGCTAAGGCTGCGAAGTATAGTCGACCTACGCAAGGTGTGGACATTTAAAGAGTTTAAAACCCCGGTAAGAACTGAAAACCAAGCTAGAGAAGAAAAAAAGTAGAAATAGATTAAAAAATGTGCCAAGTAAGTTTCAAACGCCAGTTCCAACTTTGTTCCTTTGTCTCTATATGCTTGGGCACGACCTTTTTTACTGGAGTGTGTTCACGAGAAAGAGAATGGAAGGAAGCCGAGGCCGAGTGTGGAGAGTGCTCAAACTCCGAACAAAAATCTCAAATGAAACCAAGGCATGGCGAGCTCCATAGGCAGTGAGCCAAGCACGAAGTGGAATGAAGGCCGAAGCATACAACATGCAGAGTGAGCTTTGAGTGGGTAGTGGTAGGCTTCGAGCAAAGAAGTTGAAATCCAATGCATGAGTATGAAGAGCCAAGACAAGGAAAATGGCCAACCCGTGCAGAGGAGCTCGTGCAGATGAAGATTGGATGCAAACCCGATACAAAACAAGAACCCTTGAAAATGCAAGCTGAAGCTGCTCCAAAAAACTACATGCAAACCTCGTGAAAACACCTCCAAGTCACATGCAAACCTAGATAATCGAGTGGTCAAAGACACTAAACTCGAAAAACACCAGAAACTTGAACAACCACCTCAAACACATGAACAACCCAAGGAGAGGTATAAATGCCCGAAATCAGTGCAAGAAGAGCACGGTGGAATATCCATTACGACACACGCAACGAGATCTAGATATCACGCGGAAGCTGGAAAACACGCAGAAACACCGATGAGTGCATGGATCCACAAGATCCACTCTGATACCATGAAAGAGGGTTTAAAACCCACAAGCGAGGATCACGAGGGATGATGTGCACATCAACGGATGTGTGAATGGCAATGTGAAGAGATCTCGGGAGGAGCGAGCATCAACCGAATGTGCATGCAAAGATTTGAAACACAGGAAGAACCTGGTTAAGCCATAAAACTCTCCTCTATCTCATAGATCAAATGGGGTGTACATATAGGAGGTGTTGAGTAACCCCTAGTGCTGCAATCATGACAACTTGAGTAGAGAGGGGGAGTTACATTCCCAGAATAGAAGTGTAACTCCTAATGATGCATATGATGCACTGACACACTAACGCGCTGACGTATTGACGTGTAAGAGAATCTCATAATGACCCCTAAATGACACATGGACCTATGATCTCACCTAATGATGTGGAAAATAACACACACCAACACACACATGGATAATGGTAGAAATGTAAGTGTGTATTTTGTAAAATTATTTGAAGTAAATTATTATATCAATGAAGTATATGATTGGACATGCAATTGGAGAAACATTCATAAAAAAGAGGTTTGTTATTAAAACCTACAAAAAGGGATAATAATCCCGCTTAGAGGATTTTTAGTTAGGAATGTATGTTTTGTAGGTTAATCATATACAATCAAATTAAAATTGAATTGGAATAACATTTGAATCTGTAGAAATTTTCTTGGTTGTTAAAAGGTAATCAAACTTTGGTGTATGATTAATGCTTAATGTAGTTCCAAATTTCTATATACACATACATGGATGAAGTTATATGTGAAATGATGTCCATTAATGCTTATTATATTTTCCTTGGAAGGATCTCACAATTTCATCATTAAATATAACATGATGGTCATGCAAATACATACATTTTAGATGTAAGATATGTATAGACACATACTTTCAATCCATTGAAGGATAGGTTTCAGGAACTGGAAACTTATCCAAAAATTATGTTGATTTCGAGAAGTAATTCCTAAATTAGATGAAGGAATGTACAATTAGTTTGCGCTTTTACAAAACAAACAACATAAATTCTGCATTGAAATTAAAGGTGAGTAAGAGACACACACTCGTAACAAACAATCATGTAAGTTAATAGAACCTTTTCCATAATGTAAATCATCTCGCTTTATAATTACACATGTAACTTATTCTTTGAGATAAAATATTGATGTATGAAAATAATGTTTTTGATAAATCAATCCCTTATATGAAACCTTTTCCACATCTACACAACTATACCAATTTTAAATTGAGTGTTAATGTTAAACTAAACCCTTTTCCACATATACATAAGTTATGTTAGTTTTAGATTGAACCCTTTCCTACAATATAAATGAACCCACATGCTCTATAATTAATATTTGTTATTGTTGTTTTAAGAGATAAATTATTTAAGGAGAATATATATTTTTAGAATAAAAAGAAATTTTTAATAGAATATATTGATTATGGGAACCTATTTTTTACCAATATAATGGTTGATTAGTTGGGGATGAATACTTATTCTTTCTTAGACTTGCCCTCTCATCTTTTATGGCTTCAAAAATTCCAAAATACCTCATAAAATTTACCACCCAAGTTAGATATCAATTCATCTTGTAAATACTTTTAAGACTCTAAATATTCTCACTTAATCTACAAAATTATAACTTTAAAGTTGGATTTAAGACTCTAAAAATTCTCACTTAATCTAAAAATCAATACCTTAAATTTGGATATCAATACATCTTGTAATTACTTTAAAGACTCTCAAAATCCTCACTTAATATACAAAATTATAACTTTATTGATCAATCCTTTTGAATGTAAATTAATCCAACCAGCATATAAATAATATTTACAAAATTTTATTTTACCAAACAACAAATTAGTAGGAGAGAACAATGTTTTAAAAGTATCTACCTCTATATAAAACACTTCACTACATTCACGCAAGTATATTAATGTAATGACCATTTTCCTATTGTAAGTGAATCTCCATGTTATATAATTAATATTTGTATGATTATATCTATTTAGGGACATAAATTAGTAAAGGAGAATAACTTTAAAAAATCAAGGAATGTATCATTTTCAATTACACATAGAAAATCGATTGTATACTTAGAATGGACCCACCTATTTAATAATTGATATTGGTAGGATTTGTTTTTGCATGACAAAATATCGGTAAATAATTTTTATGGAAATAGATTACAAAGATAATTTGGCTCAGCTACTTAATAATTGATATTCGTGACATAATTGTTATATGATAAAATCATTGGTGTAAAATAATTTTTAGATGCATTTAGTCCTCATTTAAAATGTTTAATCTAAAATTAGATGCATGACTATTTCTTAAACAGTGAATTATCGAAAGGAAATATACGTTATTAAAGAAATTAATCCTACTGATGAGACTCTCTAAAACCATATTTTCAAAAATCTAGTTCGTATATAAATAGGACCCACCTTCTTCAATAATTGATATTGGTCGGCCATTATTGTTTGCCCTTTTGCCCCACAAGTCATTGGTGCAGAATAAATTTTTGAAAAATGTTAAAGAAAAGAATGTACATGATGGTTTATAAATGATAAAATATAAACCCATTTAATTGTGGGGAAATAAAGGATACTAAAATCTTGGTGAAAGAATTTATTGAAATGTAGAAGAGCTAATAATGGGTTTTCCTTGTCTTCTTCTTTAAAAACCGAAAACTATCCTCTAATCAAACTTATTTTAATTGCTTTCCATATTCTCCCAACCAGTGCACATATCAAAGGGGGACTAAGCCTTAGGAAAACAAGGTAGTTGCCTAGGCGCCAAAGGTGATCGAGCGCGCCTGAATCTAAAATTTTCTTTTAAAGTTAATTTTAGAACTTTATCTAAATATTTAATATTGATCAACCCATTTATAGATATTATTGTATAGTAACATAAATTTCATGCATACACATAAAAATGTTTTGTAATATTTTTGCAAGTAAAAGAAAATATCACATATTTATAATCACATATGATTTTGTTGGTATTGTTACTCATTCTCTGATGTAGCTTGATTATGTAGGTGTGTAGTTTGTTCAGAAAAAGGTTAATGTATTTTTTATAATGTCATTGGTGTATCTAGTAGAGGTGAGTATAATTGAAGGAAAAAAGTATTTTATTTTCTATTCTTAATTTTTTGGGAAAAATTCTATTATTTTGTTATGGAGGAATTCGTAGGCCTGGTCCAAATACGACTCTTCACAAAACCATGGGAGCTACATAAACGTTTTTGTTTCTTTGCAAAGAAATGGTGCTTTATTTCAGGATAGAGTTATTGTCACCTACTTGATATGGCTAAATCAGACTTGTAAGAAGCCTTGTATAAAATATTGAATTTTTTGCATTCTGAGCATCCACTACGATTAATGTTTTCCATCCACGAAATATTTTTCATCCTTATGTGATAATTTATTAATATATTTTTATTATTATTTTATTATGACCATGATGTAAATTTAAAAATAAAAGAATATAGACATATTTTATTTATTTACTTTATGGAAAAAATATATTAACTAAATTTGTGAGGAGGGCATCCACTCAAACTATTTCCTAGGCATTCCCAACCTTTAATTTGTCCCTGCATATACCGGTTAAGTTTCTATTTATTTTTGTGTAAAAACTTGCTATCCAATGAAACTTCTTTAGATAGTGTCCATTCCAATATATTATTCTTACCTTTTTTGGAGCCATTTTTGAGATTAAAAGTCTCAAATATATCACCTCTTCTTTCTTGGAGATACATTTGGTAATATGATTACAAATATTTCCTTAACTTTTGAAATTCTAATTTTAAAATGCAAAAATGCTATAATTTAATTCTACTAAAATTATAAATTTAATCAAGGCACTTGATTATGAAAAAGCCACTCATAAAACCATCCTTCATATTTAATGCAGTCTCCCAATCATTGCCTTATTCAATCTAAATTTTATATTACCCTATTTTAAAATTTATCATGTTAAACTATTTTTCAAAAATTAATATTTCATCAAATCATCTATCATTGGAATTAGAAACCTATGAGATTGATAACGATTATTTTTATTTCTCATGAATCCTTACACATCGTATATTTTCCACCATTATTGGATACCAACATTGATGAAACTCGAATCACAAGTATATCATTAGAGATGCTTGAAAAAATTATGAACTTGGATATTTTGTGCTTGCAGGAAGTAAAGGTGACATGTTTTCAACTATCCCTAGTTTGTAAAACCATGAAGCGGGGCATAGGGGATTAATTTATTTTATTTCTCCAAAATGTTAGCCTTTCTTAGTTGATCGTGGTACATAATCCACCAAGAGAGCCATCCGGATCCTCATTACTATTTAAAGCTTCCCTTTCATGGTCATCAACATTTATGCTTCAAATGATGTTATGGAAACATCAATTTTATGGAAGTGGAATGCTAATGAGATCTCTAGTGCATATTGGGTCATTTGTGATGACTTCAATATGGTTGAGTTCCCTATGTATAAATGTGGGCACCTACCCATGTGGTGGACAATCTGGCCAAAGAGAAGCTTGGTTCTTTATGTGTAATAAATTTGATTTTTATGACCCAAATGCTTTACATCGGCCTAGTTCTGAGGCTTGTTTCACCTCATCTAATATTAGATTCGGATCGGATCAGGTTCTTAAATTACTTAACAGGGAAATGTGTTCTACTCAAGACTTTTTTACTTTTAATAACATTTATTACCTTCTTGTGGAAGTGATGCCAAAAATTTTCCTATCCAACCACTTCACCATTAGATTTCACATCACCTAGCAATCTAAGAACTTTTTTGCCATAAGTCTCAATTCTTCCTCAAGAAGAACATGATGGAGCATAGGCCTCCACTCAATCACATCAATCATGTGTTAAACTTGGTGCCCAAATCACATCACATAAATAGTAAAAATTGTCCTTTGTAGTCCCATGAGACCCAAAGTGGTGGTTCCTATGAAATAACTAAGATAACTTCTTTCCTTAGAATTTATGGGTGATATTTGGCCAATATCATGAACCAATCCTTTTCAGCCACCTCCTCCCGAGACTCATACGAGTGGTGGTGGTGTTTGAGGGAAACCATTTCTCTAAACCCCTATAATTATAGTTTGTCAAGATTAGATATAAAATTCAAATTTCGATAAATAGATTGCCTGGGGTGTGAAAATATGTACTTGACTTCATTGGATTAAAGTTGGGGATCATGTCTCGAATAAATTATTTCAAATGCTCAAAGCCAAGAATTCCTCCTAGAAAATCAAGTCCATCCTTGATGGTGGAATGCATCTCATTAATTATCAACTTATGCTCCAAGAATTTATTATTCACTACAAAAAAATTCTTCCAAGCCCAAAACCCCTCGTTTGAGTATAACATAATAATGGAACAGTGCTTTGTAACTGTGCCATGTAGAGTGTTTTCAGTGTAAATAATTTCCTATGATTGTCTTCTCTCTATTGAGGAATTTCAAGAAGTGGCCATGCAAATGGCCAATGACAAGGCGGCCATATGTAATGGATTCCCCTGTGAATTCTACAAAGATCTTTGTGATATGGTCAAGTTGATCCTTCATCATGTTTACATGGAAGGATTCTAGGCCTAGAACCTTGGTCCCCATGTAAACAAAGGGAATATCAATTTTATCCCAAAACCATGAGATCTTGAGTTAATTTGTAGTTGATGGCTCATAACCCTACTAAATATTTCCTACAATATTATTTCTAAAGCTAAAGCACTTGAATTTTGGCTTAGAAATCTCCTTCGCAATAATTAAACCTGAGAAAACTAGTTTCATCAAAGGGAATTATATTCTAATAATATAGTTTCTAAATAGGAATGTATCAAGGGGGATTGTAGGTGTAATAAAAATCTCTCTTCATCAAATTTGATTTTGAGAAGGCTTATGACCGAATTGAATGGCCATTCATAAATTAGCCATGCTTATAGCTTTGGATTTTAGTCCTGACTTCCTTTAGGATGTTAATATGTTATTTTCTAATGCTTCTACCCATATCAATATCAATAACAAATCTTAGAGCCCTTAAGCCTCTTCAAATCTATCCAGAAATGATTCTCCCTTGCACCCACCCTCTTTCTTTTGGTGGCTAAAGATTTTCCTACTTCCTTGCCCAAGTCCACTCTTAACGACTCATCAGGGGTATTTCTTTTCCCTTTGGTGATGGCACTCAATTTCTCAATGGTCACTTTATTGATGACCCATTTATCACTCTCATTGAAGAGGAGCGCAACATTATGCATGTCATGCAGTGCTTGGAAGTTTTATGTTTCACCTTTGGCTCTTCCATTCAATTGCACAAAAATACAATGTTATAGACAGTCGTTTCTTCCCGCGTCTGCATAGTTAACAACCTATGATTGGAAGAGGCTTAATCACATATAAATGTTAAAATTTTTAGGTAATCCTATCACGTTGCAAGCCTTTGCTACTTGAATTATGGAAGTATATCATTCAATGTGTGGCCTAAAAATAGATGACTAGATCACAAAACCTATCTATTTAGCTAGAAAATTCTTGATTTTCTATAAGTTTTGGAAGCCACATATGTGTACTAGTATTTATGTTGGGTTCCCTCTAAGAAGTGTATACACCTAACATGAAGAGTCAAACAGTTGGGGCTAGGATCGTTCTCTGGGTGATTTTGATGGTGTGGATGTATCTTATCACAAAGAGAAATGATTGAGGCTAGAATCATGCCCTGGGTGATTTTGACGGTGAGGATGCCCATTACCATGGAGAGTTATATGACGTAGGATAGAATCATGCCTTGGGTGATTATGATGGTGTGGATACCCCTTACTTGTATATGCTTAGCTGAAGGTGATCACTAGTTTAGGGTTTAGTTTCTTTGCTTACTTTACATTTTGAATCTATATGTTCCATCCAAAACTTAGGCAGAGATGTCATTAAACTATGTAATCCAGTGCCCAATTTGACACCCTTAGTGGTGCTCAAGTAAAAAAGTGAATTATTGAAAGGAAATATATGTTATTAACAAAATTATTCCTACAATGACACTTGTTGCCAACCATATAAAAAATATATATTTCGTATGTAAATAGGACCCACCTTCTTTAATAATTGATATTGGTTAGTGATTATGTTTTACCCTTTTTCCCCACAAGTCATTGGTGGAGAATAATTTGTTGAAAAATGTTGAAGAAAAGAATGTACATGATTGTTTGTAAATGATAATATCTAAACCCATTCAATTGTGGGGAAACAAAGGATACTAAAATCGAAATTTGTGAAAATGTATACGCAATATTATTCAGATCAGTTTTTAATATAATATTTGTCTCCTTTTTGAATATAATATTATTCAAATCATATTTTAATATAATATTATTCAAATCAATTTTTAATATAATATTTTTCTACGCAATATTATTCAGATCGGATAGAAAGAAATATTTTCAAAGACACAATGAGTATGAGAAACATCTACACAAGTATCCCGACTAGTATGAGAAGGAAGAACATGTGCAATACCAAGATATGTCTTATTAGTACTACCACTATCAAGGTTAATAAAATATTCAATAATAGCCTCATCTAAAAAGGTGGAGTAGAAGAAGGTTGAGGAGGCCCAAAGAGAATAAGAGAGAGAACACGAAAACCAAAAAATCTTGATGGATGAAACAATACTAATGGAATAAAGCTTGAAAGAAGTAGGAATATTACATTCATTAGCCAAGAGATGTTGTTGAACCTCATCTGGGAGAGGAAGATTTTGATAAAGAGAACTAAGCTCACGATATAATAGCGCGTCATCATAGATAGGATTGATACTCTCATGAAGCATAGCATGAGTAGGAGAAGGAGAGCTATGCTTAAACATGATTGAATCTCAGGGAAATGAGTTCAAAGCTACGGGTTTACAAAAAGATTTAATAAAATGTGGTTAAATATCTAATTCTAATAAATACGAAAGTATATGAATGCTATAAAATATTAAATAATGAAATATGAATGATAAACAATATATTTTAAATTTTTATTATGAAAGGAAATGAGATGGATAAGATACTTAACTTTATTTTATGAATCCCAAAGTTTACTCGAGTTGGAAAATGTGATGAAATAGTAGAAGATATTTTCATAATGGACCTCAGAAAAATGCATAACTAGAGGAATAGGATGGACTGGGGCACTTGGAGAGGGACCGGGGTACCCACAGGTATCCGAGACCTATTTCTAGGTGCCTCGAGTCTGAAAAGATCAAGACCAGTTCTGACATCTTCATAAGGGTCTCACACCTTGTCATATTTCATCACTTCAAAGTCGCATAATAATATTTGAATGCCATGGAAACCTACAATGCAAATAATCACCTACAAAACTCGAAGAAAAGCATCAAAAACTAATAAAGGAAATATGCAAATGAAGGGCTTGGGTTATCCTTGGTTGCACAATAGTGGACTTATAATTGTGCATCTCACTATATCTCAGAACCAATGTAGTTCAATGTGCTTGTGTGTGCAATAGTGTCCCTAAGTCACCCTCGTGCTAATGAAACCAAACTATGGGAAGTAGCTAGATAAAATTTAAATGTGTGGAATGGAATAAAATGGAATTCTCCTTTCTATACAATGTGTATAGATAAATGCACCCAAATGCAGCCCTTTGACCTATTTAGATAGCTAGCCCTTTGATATAATAGTTTTCCCATATAATGGTATGTATGTTGTGTTTATATAGGGATCTCTTGCTTGAATTTCGACACTAATGACCCAACATGATGACTAGTGCCTTGGGATATGAGAGGGAAAATGGAAAATACCAACCTCAAATGTTAAAAATAAGATCAATCATAAAGAGGACCCGGGTGCCTGGAACTAGTGTTCATTCTTGGGTGTTGTGTCCGAGAGACAATAGACGAAAAATGAGCAGAGATCGATCGATAGGGATACCTCAGTAACCTAACCTAAAATGGTTGTGTAAAACAATATGTGTGAGAGATGAAAAAGCATTACAGATCAACAAGGCATAATGGATGGACTGGGAAATGGGTCACCAGTGAATACTTCTCTTAGGCAAGATCTATCTATAAAACAACATGTTTGGCAATATAATAGATGGCAGTAAGTGTGTGATTTTGTGTCTAAACCCCTAACCGTAATGGGATAGACCCCGAGGGGTATATATGGTTATAATACGAGCCCCACTGGGACTCGATTAGACAAGGGCACCTAGATTAGATAAGGGCACCTGGAACTAGTGTTCATTCTGGGTGTTGTGTCCAAAGACAATAGACGAAAAATGAGCAGACCGATCGATCGATAGGGATCCCTATAACCTAACTGAAATGGTTGTGTAAACGATATGTGTGAGAGATGAAAATCATTACGATCAACAAGGCATAATGGATGACCTGGGAAATGGGTCACCGGTGAATACTTCTCTTAGGCAAGATCTATCATAAAACAACATGTTTGGCAATATAATAGATGGCGCATTAAGTGTGTGATTTTGTGTCTAAACCCCCTAAACCTAATGGGATAGACCCAGGGGTATATATGGTTATATCACAGGCCCATTTGGGACTCGGTTGAAACAGGCACTTTAGATTGACAAGGCACACAGGGCTAAAGTGTTTAAATTACTGGGTGTTGTGTCAAAGACAATGATAAATGAAAAATGAATGGTGATCGATAAAGGGATCCACAATAACCTAACTTTGAGAAATGGTTGTGTAAATGATATATGTGAGAAGTTAGAAAAGGCATTATAGATCAAAAGGCACAATGGATGGTGTGAAATGGGTCTGCCCGGTGGGCCCTTCTCTTAGGCAAGATCTATGTAAAAACTGACATGTTTATGGCAGTACAATAGATGGCAGTAAGCAATGTAGC